>CM068832.1:7381118-7981118 GCA_028554795.2 Sinohyriopsis cumingii | reverse complement strand
TCGAAAACCGTGTAGGGATGTTTTCCTTCGCGTCCGCGCTTTGACTTTAAAGCCGGGGTAGCCTCCAGTCTAACCATCCATTGTCGACTCATCCTCCTACGAAGATGTGCTCCAAACTAGCTAAGCTAAACGAAGCCTACGTGAATATGCATAGGGTCAGACACAGCCTGATACCGAACGCTGAAGAGATAGAGAATATGAGAATGTTAAAAGTCACTGAAGACCTGATAGAAGAGCTCTTCAGAGAAGAAGTGAACAGGGAGAAAGAAGAATGGACAGAGAAGTACAGACTTCAGAGACAGCAGCAACAGCAACAACAGCAGCAGCAGCAGCCGCAGCAGCAGCAACCTGAACCTGACAGAGGCTTTGTCGATTGTCGTATCGACACCAAAGAGTTCTTCTTCTCTTTCCGAAGAAGCAGACCTATCGTCAGAAAGTCTATCCTCAGAGGACTTCGCATTCTTAGAAACTAAAAGATCGCCCTAGCTTCAACCTCGCACACAAAAAAACAGCCCTTTTCAGGGCTACCGAATACTCTAGAAAAGAAATAACAATCGATTTGCCAATGTGTGTATGTAGAGTAGTGTGAATATAAACACTGACTCTTTTGTGATGTGAGTGTATGTGTTTGTGTGGATAGTAGATCATGATCATGGTTTTTTTTGCTGTTTGACGTGCGTGGAGAGTAGATTTGGGGTTTGATTGGATTGCTTTGCGTATGTGAATAGTATATTAAAGTGATTGATGAAAATTTTTAAATTAGTAATGGGTAGTATAAAAAAGTGAGTGAGTGTTTCTTTTAGGTCCGCGCCTTGTTTGGTCATGATCTAGATAATATCAATTTTGTTTTAGGGGATGTTTTCCTTCACGTCCGCGCTTTTAGTATAAATTGAAACTCGCTTGGCAATCTAGCTACCCTGTTCATTCGTTAACAAGACAATGAATACCAGAATAAGCAAACTTCTTGAACTCCAGATACATCTGGAATATGTCAGGAGCCTGTTAAATGAACTGGCCGCGGAGGCCATAGTAGAAGAGGAAAGAATAAAGAAGGAAGAGGAGGAGAGAAGACAGAGGGAAGAGGAGGAAAAGAAAATAGGCGAGAGGATGGTTTACAAGATACCAGAGACAGAGGATTGGGGTGCTGAAGCCAATCAGTCTCCCTCTGCGCTCTCAAGAAAAAATGTAAAAGGAGACTGGGGAAGAAGATATGTGTGTGTGGTGCCAGGCCTGGAAGGTGCCATCATTAACCAGGTGTCACTGTAGTTAAAAAAAACAAACAGCCCTTTTCAGGGCTTCCCAATACTCTAGAAAAGAAATAGTAATTGATTTGCCAATGTGTGTATGTAGAGTAGTGTAAATATAAACACTGACTCTTTTTCCTAGTGTGAGTGTATTAGTTTATGTATATGATTGTGTGTTAATAAGCGCTAGCATAGGTTAGTGTGGATAATAGATTATTGGGATTTGATTTTAATGATTTGGGTGTGTAGATGGTAGATTTTGGGTTAGTGTATTGTTGGTTAGCGTATGTGAATAGTAGATCATATGAAATGAGAAAAGTAGGGGATGTTTTCCTTCACGTCCGCGCGTTTTAGGCAATGCTCTAGGTAAGATCAATTTTGTTTTAGGGGATGTTTTCCATCACGTCCGCGCTGTAACTATAAGAACCCACAAAGTTCGTCGTTCGCACCATTCTAAGGAATAAAAAAAAGAAGATGGAAGTGTCCCAACTGTTTAATGATTTAAGGCATGTTTATGTTTGGATGGTGGATGGTGAATATGGAGTTGAAAGGATTGAATGAGATTGGAGGTTAAGAACCTGTGTGCACTACGTGAACGAACTAAAATTAGCCAGGGAGATGATAGAAGGATTAATTGAAGAAGAAGTGAAGAGACTGAGAGGGCTAAAAAATCGCCCTTATGTCAGAGTGGGGACATTAAAAAAGGCCCTGGAGAAGGTAGAAGAAGTAAGAAGGGTTTTGGAAGAGATAGAAAAAAGGTCAGAGTGGCCCTTTGTCAAAAGGAGTGTAGAAATATTGAAAAAAGGGGAAGAAAAGATGAGAAAGGTGATAGATGAAGTGGAGAAAATAAAGGACAGGTGGGCAAACGATAGAAAAGAAGAAGAAAATAGAAAGAAAAAGTAAGAACTAGAGAAACTGAACGGTAACTGTATAAAAATCCAACAGAAGTTCCGAGCCATGGGTCACCCGGACTGGATACCGGAAAATGAAAAGAAGAAGAAGAAAGGAATGATGGAAAAAATAAGAGGATGGATAAAGAAGTGGAGGAGTTAGAAGAAGAAGAAGAAGAAACCCAAAGACCCTTTTCAGGGCCACTCATAGGTCTCGAAAAGAGATTGACTTTCAATTGCCTACCCTTTTTTTATTTTTGTATTTTTGTTATAAAAAATATAGAGACCCCTCCCTGTTTCAATTTTCGCCTGTTCCCTTTCCATAGACCCATCAGGTCGGGACCCTATTAAAATAGGGTCCCGACCCTGTTCCATTTTCAATTCCCCTTGAGGCTAAAGTGACCCATGATTTTTTCCATGTTCAATTTCCCTTGACGCTAGAGTTGCCCATGATTTTTTCCCATGTTCAATTCCCCTTGACGCTAAAGTTGCCCATGATTTTTTCCATGTTCAATTTCCCTTGACGCTAAAGTTGCCCATGATTTTTTCCCATGTTAAATTTCCCTTGACGCTAAATTTGCCCGTGGGTGTGTGTCTGTAATGCCAATTCCCCTTGACGCTGAAGTGCCCCTATTCACTACTAATATAATATATGCATTCAGAATCACATTGATCTGCATAAAACTGCAGTTCTATTTCGTTAATTAATTAATTAAAGAACTGATCACGTTCAACATTGACTTGATTAAAATATACAAACAAAAACTAATCAATTAATGCTACTGAAATGATATGTTCCGAAGAAGGCGAATGTTTGTGGTTGATTATGTCAAATATTTCAACCAACATCCCGATAAAAAGGTATCGAAACAAGGCTGCAAAATAGTGTGCTGACAAAGTGTAACATGTATTTACATCGCACATCTCTCCCATATACAATTGTATATCTGTGAAACTCAAATCGTTATGAGATTAACACTAACTATAAGTATTTTAATGTGATTATATTTGCTCCGAGGCGATATATAAACTGACATTAATTCCAGTCATGTCAGGTATCGATCGAATAATTCGTTCTTTCAAAGCGGCAGACACATTCGTGGCTGTATCATGCAGAAGAATGGGAGCTAAACGTCATTCTCTAGCTCACGCCATGGCAGACTAACCAGTGCTCTATATACAGTTATCTTCTCTTGTAATACGTGTTAACGTGCTATATGGTATAACGGTGCCAATTGCGCAAGTCCAGGTGGGCGGAGCTTAAGGTGTATGGAACATTGTATTCAGAATTAAAGAACAACACTAGCTGTGATTGGTGCATTATGTAAGAGTTGTACTTTCTGTTTGGCTTTAAAAAATGTTGAGCCTCTTGGCAACATGTGAGTTTGCGTTAATTTCTATCTAGATCATATTTTGTATTTTTTATGATTTTTTTAAAATATGGTACACATGGCTGAAAATGTGCTTGTTGTGACTAGATAACTCTTACCCCTGTCTAGTTCCAGTAGAGTTATCTCTCTTAAATGCAATGGAGTACCTGGTTATGTCATTGTCAAATTGACAATCTAGCATTGTTCTATATGACAGTGTGTGACATGTATGCCCAAGTAGGACAGAAAGTATATTTATTTCACAAAACATTAGCATTGAGGTATATGGAAAAACAATTGGTACCGTGATACCTAAAGGAAAGAATAGCCTCACAGTGTATCCATAGAAACGCATACATGTGGGCGGCATTTATGAAATATACTAGTTTGATGTAGGAAAACAAATGTGTACTGAACAGTTTTGGTCAAATATTGAAAGTTCTTTAAGAATAAAATGTATGAAATCTTCAGAAAATAGCACAAGTTGGCTTTGGATGGGGACGTTTGATAACTATAGCTATGATAGATATAGGCTTGTGTTACCTGATGCCTTTATGTATGTGCTGTTACCTCCTAGATTGGAATGCATGCAACAAAATAAGTTATGTAAACATAATATAATTGATTTTGGCCAAATATTGGCTATTTTACCTGCAAAAGATGAAAAATCATGTGTACAAAAACAGCTATCTTGTTCTTGTAAGGCATGCCATAAACCAGGATAGAGAACACTCTAAGTACACTTGTAGATATATCACTTGTACCATGTGGGATGTTCTGGCATGAATAATTTTTAGGTAATTTATTAAGGATATGGTATTTCTTCCCACTTTGATTTGAATTGTCCTGCTCTAATTGTTCTTTTTTTTTACACTTTCCTGCTTTGAAATTGTTCATGTAGTTAGTTCAGTTCTCTTGCATTCCCTTTTGTTGAAGTTTTGTTGAAGTAGCAGTGAATACCAACAAACAAGAACAGTTTCCTTAAGTCAGCATTTCCCATTGGCACTTGTATAAGCCCAATTATAATCTACTATTGACTTTCAATTAATCCTATTTCTTTGTGTCAAGCTGCTCTTGTGGAATTTCCATGTTTGGTCCAACATTACAGAATGATAACCATTTTAGTCACACAGTGCGTATTCATTCCATTCAAATCCACACTGTTCTTGAAACTTTGCATCTCATCGCAAGAATCCAAATTGGCATGAGATGATATCTGCATGGTTATGGAAGGCTGCACTCTACATGCTGGCATTGTAGAAAATATGAACTATGTGATATGAAAGAGCTGCGTCATCTTAGAAATTAAAATTACATGACTCTTGAGGTCTCCACTAAATATAGGAGTCTAAATGTTAGGTTCTCACTTTATCAGTAATGTATTTAGAGATAATTTAATTGCAATGAAGTTAATACAGGTTGTTGATGAACTCATCTATATTACATGGATACTGTATTAGAGGTTACCACACCTTATGTATATCATTCAGTTATCTCCCTTACACTAGTCATAACATTTCAAGGAAATAAAATCTCACATGTTCAGTAACTGGTTATGAAAATAAAGAGAAGATTTGTGAAGTATTATATTAGCCCTCTATCTTGATGCAAATGTAAGTAGAAGCAATTTAATAATTTCTCACAGTAAAGTTTACAAGTTTGAAAACTGATAAGGTATGTTCTGTTTGGATCTGAGATAAGTTTCTCTCTATCTTATGCCAATTATTATTAAATTCTTATGTAGAAGAAATATACTTCATATGTATCTATATTATCTAAATTATTCACCCTTTCATATTAGATGGAAATGAACACAACTTCACTTGAAATTTGGGTACCTGTAAGGGATGTTATAGCACAGTTGCCATTGGGCCGTCCTTGGACCTGTTGGGCCCTGCCCCATATATTTGTCCAAGGTAAGGTCATCAAACTTTCACTTCTCATTTTCAGCATTGCTGATTTTGCCTCCTTTAATTCCTTTATCATAAGCTACCTCTCCCTTTTAGATAAACACTTTCCTCCTGTTTTTAACTCCATTTGATGTGCTATACTTAGTGTTTATATTTGGCATTTTTCTGTATTTTATTCCCCTACGTTCACCCCCCAATCCAACATAACCACTTAGAAGCTGTGATTTACTATATTTGGTGACTGATTGGCTTATTGAAACAATTTTATTCACATTACAAAGGAGGAAAGCTTACTATTTGTGTTACAAAGAGGATGGGTGGGTGGACCTTTGTGTGAGGACTGGTGGTTAGTGACTTATTGTATCTGCAGATAGTGTAATGTGGTCAAAGCTTATACTTTATAATAAGATTGGGTCATGTCCACCTGTCTCTGATGTTAAGTTCTGCATCTACCAAACAAATATAAATTCCTTTCTTTTAGGTGAATTGTACATTTTGAAATAGGACAGGTACATACTATTTGGTACATTGACCTTTGACCTAGTTATTACATAATATGACATAATGTGATTTATCCCATATCACCTATGTGAAGTTCAATAAGTGCTGATAGGAATAAGATATAAGTCATAGTTGAAAGAATTCATTTTATTTCAAAAGATGATTTTGATGTTGAAGCAAAAGTATGAAAACAATAGTTCAAACAGCTCAATGACATTTCTATACACATTCATATAAGACATAGGTTAGTACCTCATCAAATTGTTTTTCACAAGTGAGACTAAGTATATTTGTTACTTATACAGTCCCGAACTATTTCACAAATTATTGGAAAAATTAAGGTTTGCTATAGGTATAACGGTACCAATTGCGCAAGTCCAGGTGGGCGGAGCTTAAGGTGTATGGAACATTGTATTCAGAATTAAAGAACAACACTAGCTGTGATTGGTGCATTATGTAAGAGTTGTACTTTCTGTTTGGCTTAAAAAAATGTTGAGCCTCTTGGCAACATGTGAGTTTGCGTTAATTTCTATCTAGATCATATTTTGTATTTTTTATGATTTTTTTAAAATATGGTACACATGGCTGAAATGTGCTTGTTGTGACTAGATAACTCTTACCCCTGTCTAGTTCCAGTAGAGTTATCTCTCTTAAATGCAATGGAGTACCTGGTTATGTCATTGTCAAATTGACAATCTAGCATTGTTCTATATGACAGTGTGTGACATGCATGCCCAAGTAGGACAGAAAGTATATTTATTTCACAAAACATTAGCATTGAGGTATATGGAAAAACAATTGGTACCGTGATACCATATCAACTGAGCAACCGCTGATCCCATGATCTGCTACCTTATCACACTCTTAACATGGAATGATCGAGATGAGTTTGTTTGATATATTATGGATTATGCCTTACCGTAAACATTCGATATTATGGATTGAACATTTAGATTGCAGTGAACATATATCCAGACCTACATTATGTTATATTCAATGATATACACATTTCCTTTGTATGTCCATCAGGTGTTGATATATCTATCTTCAGCGTGGTCGGTTATTAAGACATGTGTAATTTCAATATGTCATTACAAGATGTATTTTTTAATTGATTTATTGGGATATGTCGTCTTCATTTTCTTACTTAATCTTGAGAATTGCTCCGGTGGCCTAGTGGCAAGAGCGTCCGCCGCTTCGGATGTGGGAGGTGGCGGATTCGAACACTAACCGAGTCAGACAAAAGACCTATACAAATGATACTAGCAGCTGTTTCGCTAGGCGCTAAGTACTAAGAGGTTACTGTTAGGACTTGTTGGCCTGGTGTCAGGAAAATGTGAATGGGTGAGACATCATGCTACATATCTGCAGCATGATGCCCCAGTGCCTGGCATCACTTTAAACTGCCACACTGCAGACATCGCAGCGATATGTCTGAAAAATTGTAAAAGACTATATAAACCGAAATCACACACACTTAACCTTGAGTCCATTGTATTACCCCCTCGCAATTAGTCTTTGAAAGAGAGGTAACTCCTCAGGTCAAACTCAGTTTTGGTATACAATAGTTTTGGACGCTATTGTTTTATTTGGAAGGGAAATATTGTCTAACACCCAATTGTATGATCGTGCATGGAACGTCCATACCTTACATGGTGTGCCTGGCACAGAACAAACATAAATGACCAAGTAAATTCGTATGTAAGACAAAATACAAGGAAGCAAATGGGATGATTAATATTTTACATTTTAAAGAGATTTAAATAAAAACCAAGAAAACAAATATAATACTACATATTAGTACTGTATTTAATGTGTAGCAGTTCTTTGCTTGAAAAATGTATTTTCAAAATAAAAATAAAAAACGTATATAGAATCTGAGACATACACGACAAAACTAATTCATGAACGCACACAATGATCAAAATTAAATTACAATTACGAGCAATCCCATTTCCATCAATAAATAAGTTTTGAGAGGGTTCCAGATTTATACATGACCCTATCTCTCTTTAACTGGATGGATTGTTGGATTGGTAGGTTGGCAGATAGGCCGGTGGATAGTTAAATACATGGGTAGTTACTTGTCTCAGTTATGATTATGTTCCATATAAATGTTTACATATATGCTAGCTCCACATATTGACGGTCAGAGACTAATGTGTTCTGCAAAAGATTTGTGTCCGTCTTGTGTTAGGTCTACACATTAAATACAGTACTAAATCAAAAATACATGCTGGATGTCAATTTAATTGATGACAAATTGGGCAACTATGGATTATCGTTGTTACCCAGGTGTCATATATCCCATACTTGTATCCCTTAAGTAATCCCTATTATGAACACAAATATTTAAGAAAAAACAATTAATGTAGTTATGCTTTACATGATATTTGATCAATATCTGTTCCACAAGAGACATTTAAATAGATAACAAGATTTACAATAGGGTAATTGATTTCATTCCAAGAGACCTATACGTATGAATCAAAGTGTCTTGGCCAATTTTCTAACAGTTACAAATTGTCCGTCCCCGAAAAATCATAAATCCACCTATTGAATTCAAGAAGCTATAAAACAAACATAGCAAATCACGATGCGGAAGCAATTGCATATAAATGGGATAGCAAACATAAGGAAATACAAATTTAGTAGTAACTAGATGTCTCCACAATATGCAGCAAGAATATACAGATACTTACATTTATTGATATGTACATAAATATAAATGGTATAACGTAATACTTGCTCAATTCATAAATGCTACAATCTTATAAATCTCTTGACATAAACTAGTAAAGAGCATGTGATATTGGGCGAAGCGATTTATCGATGAAATTAAATAGATATACGGAAATGGAAATTTCTCAGGAGTATTTTGATGGTAACATTTAATTTCTTTAAATTAATTTTTTTTTGAAATGCCAGTAAATTAAGTTTGCTTCGGCCCTAGAAACGCCCATAGCGTCTATTATATTCTACAGCAGCATATACATAAAGGAGTTAAGTTTCAGTAAAATCCTAAGCATAGATCAAACACAAAATCTGAAAAACCAGTAGTATATACTCTGTAGGTGTGGTGCCCATAACCCATTTATGTGATTTTTCTTTACAAATACAAAGGTGTTCTTATAACATCCTTGATAATGTAGACTTAGATGTATCAGGTGGCAGTCTATATGCTATCAGCTAGTCAATTATGATTTTTCTCGTTAAGAAACATAAAAATGAAAGAAGAAAAACAAAACGTGACCGACTTACTTCAATTCAGTTTCATATATCTTCTTGACGGATTTTCAATAATAAGCCTCAATGGCATTTTCAATGTCAAACTCTAGAGCAGGGCAACAGCGCATGTCATATTTCATAATTGCTTTAAATATGGAAACATGATTTCAAAATTAATTCGTAAAAATGTATTCAAATCTCCAAATGTCAAGGACAAAAGAAATAAAACGGAATTGTCACGAACCTGATAGTTACACTTATGAATCGTCACAAGAATATAACAAAAGGTTTAAAAAATAAATAGAATAGATTCGCTAACAATGAATAAATGATACAAATCGATTATATGCAACTTCAAGCCAAATCCACGTTAAAAAGAAATATAATTGCATAAACTTTAAGGCATACCTTAAACATAGAAATTGTGATGTGTTATATGCCACAGATTGCACAATTTCATTAAATCTGAATGATTACTGAAGATGATTAAGCTATTGAGCACCTCGAACAGTGTTCATTGCTTGACCTACTAAATTCAAAATAAAACAAGTCAGGGAAAATGTTTCGTTATGTGAATATATAAATAAGCTGTATAAAGAAACTTAATTAGCAACACAATATAGGTACTGCAATTATATATATATAGTTATGTGAATATATAAATAAGCTGTATAAAGAAACTTAATTAGCAACACAATATAGGTACTGCAATTATATATATATATATATATATATATATATATATATATATATATATATATATATATATATAGAGAGAGAGAGAGAGAGAGAGAGAGAGAGATAGATGGATATATATATATAGAGAGAGATAGATGGATATATATATATATATATATATATATATATATATATATATATATATATATATATATATATGTAGATAGATATATAGATGTGTTTGTATGTGTGTGTTTGTATTTATCGGATTCATTTCTCTATCTATATAAAACATGTTAAAATGTTTAGATTCATATGCAACATTTAGTAGTGACCCACTAGGATGTGATCACGTCTTTAAGACGAGGTAAAAGCTTGAACAAATATTGGTAATTATGTCCTTGAATAAGTGAAAAGTAACAATAAAAAAAAACGCTTGGGGAAGCTTGCCGAGCCTGTCTTACCTATCTGATCACTTTGTATTATTTACTTTGCCTAGTGTAGGTTTGTTGCTAACATTTGCAATAAACGGTATCGACACGCCAACAAATATGATCTAGAAACGCATACCTATTGAAAGATAAGATGTCTTTCTTCACAAATATACCCATAACCGAAGACGAAGTTTCCTGAGATAGAAACATTGTAGGGGATTATCGGAAGCATTTTAGAAACAAATATAACCGTTTTAACCATATATATTCGATTAAACAAGTGTATATTTATTTTGCGAGAATTATTCCATTTGATATTCTTACTTGGAGTATGTAAACATTTTGTGATTAAAATGTGTCATCCAAAATGATAATTTATTATCGTAGTGCTATTTTGTTTTGCATAATATTTATTTTTCCCCTTTGGTTTAGTCCTGTATATTCTCATTTCGTAATACCATTTATTATTCGGCTGCCTTTCTGAATCAGTTGGTGTATCAGCAATAATAATTAATTTGATCTGCGATCAAAGTGAGTTTTGGATTCTTTAAACTTTGTGTTATCCACAATGAGACTAGCCACTTTGATGGTCTCTTTACTAGCTACTTTGTCGGGTAGAAATTTGTCGCATCATATACATTTTCCTCGAATTGATGATGCATCTCGAAATTCTCTTGGAAGGTGTCATAATACGCATTGTCTAAAGCCTGCGCATTCTCTTGGTCATATGTGTCTATCTCATGCACTATATTTCTTTGGTATTGAAGATCGAGATGGTCATACATTCCATCATTAGTTTTCTTTAGCCTCACATGGTCATAACAATTCGCTTGGACTGCTTGTCTCTGATTGTTTTGTGAAAATGCAAACTCATATGTTCCATCTCCACTGTTGAAATTGGCTGCATCATACCGGTTCCCCGTCACAGCAGAAAAAGGTGCATTATTTTCTTTAACAGTGTCGTGCTCAGAAGAATTATGACCTTGATCGCTTTCTTTGTGTTGATTTAGTGTTTCTTTATCATGTTCATAGTACGTTTGACGGCTTTCTGCGTTATGTGGGACAGCTTCACTAGTCGTCTGATTTGGGGCTTCCACATGGATAGTTGCCTTCTCTTTACGCCTGAAAATAGGAATTATAACCTATCTGATTAGTAGGCCTATTAAAACTAAAATAAACTATGTATGTGTTGATTCAATTAATAGTTTTAATGTCTTTAAAGGTGTTCATTAACATGTATTTATTAAAAACCTTTGATTAAAGGAAAATGTAATTATTATATCTGTTGTGTGTTTTATAATACACTGCTGTCGAAATAAATATGGAATGTATGTGTTATCTCCTTTCATTGTGTCATTTTTAATACGATTGTGAAACTTCGGCTTGTGGCTAACTACCTGTTTCATGAACCGTGAAAATGCATTAATTATTTTAATATAACGACACTAGGACTGCACTAGTACGTTGTAAACCCGTTGATGACTGCAACTGTATCATTCAGCGATATTCAAAACCTCCTGTCTGGCAGTGTAGTAATTGTGTTGGTATATACTACTCCCTTCCTCAAGGTTAATGACTTTCGTCTACTTGAGTATTATATGTTCACAGTACAGTTTGCATGCGAAAATTATACTCTTTTGTACAATGTGTTCGATATCTACTTGAAGCTGACCCATTCATCAAAATTGGGTAAAAGCAGCTTATATATAGGATCCTGCAGTAACAGTTTTATTACAATTCGGCAAATACACAGGCATTGTAAACCTTTTTGTCGGAAAGATTTTGTGTCGATATGGAGTATTTCAGAACTATGTTTCCTTATCTGATGAAAGAATCACCATCGGTATAAGCAAATACAATTTCTATTTTGAATCTATCGTATTCGTTAAGTCAATGTAAGTATGTATATTGTTACCTTCTGCAACACACAATAATCAGAGCAGTAACCACTGAAATCGATGCCAGTGCAGCCAATCCTACAGGCAGTACAAATGTTGATACTAGAGAACAAAGAAGTAATAAAGTATTAGTTTACAGCCAGTATATGGTACACACCGCTCCACTTACTATTCACACGTTACATCATAATCCTAGCCTACATCAACTAATAATCAAATAAGTAACAGCTCTTGATAAATACCATCTGACTGTCCGTCTCAAAATTGTATAGCTTATTTATATGATTTACATAAACGAATTGTAATACTATTCTGAAAATATGCCATCATATTAGATGAATTAATCTGCAAGAGAAGAGTATTTAAAACCGTTAAATATCAGCAACTCAGTACGTTTTACTATCGGAGAATCAGTCCATCTTATCGCACACAGTTGATATATATGTTATGTTATTTTCTGCCATGAAATAGTGTGTGCGTATGTGTGTGTGAGAGAGAGAGAGAGAGAGAGAGAGAGAGAGAGAGACAGAGATAGATATTATGTTTTATTAATGTAGCTTCGATAATTTAAGTCATATCGTTACGATGTCTGCATTATGGCATGCTATTTTGATGTCAAGCACTCGGGTATCATAACGCAGAGGTATAGTATTATCTCCCACCCGGTCACATTATCCTGACACGAGGACGACTAGTCTTAATACTAAACTCGTAATGCAGAGAGCCAATCGTATGATTCGGCCGTGATTCAAACCCACGCCCTCCCGCATCCGATGCGGACGTTCTAACCACTTTACAGCACCGATGCGGTACATATATTTTTAACCTTTCTGTAAAGAGAAACACCTAACCCAGTTTTGTTAGATTTCATTGTAGCTTATTCAGGATATAAGTCTATAATATATAAACGATATGCAACTGAAAGTTTGCAAAATTGTTAAGATGGTATATCTCTCAGTATAGAAGCATACACGTGCCAGTTCGTCTCTTCAGTGTGGGATGCCTGGCAGTAGCGAGTTAGCTTTCAAAATTGCTATGCTAATATTTCAAAATTACTAGAAAAATCGTCACGGGAAGCTAGTAACTTTGAAGTATGTCAGCTAGAGGAAAAGAGAACGATATAACATCTATACAGTATTTAATACGGTTTTACTAATAAGTGATTATTTATTTCATAGAATAATCTTTCTCACATATTTTATAAGCAATGAGTATAGAACATACATGTATTTGTATAGTCATTGTTCAATTTCGCTTATGTCTCCATTCATCCAACCTGCATTGGTTTCCTTTGTAAACTGCAGCAACCATGATAATTACGTTGAAGAGCAGATGTGCCATGCTCCAGAAGTTAGACAGTGATGGAATTTGACACATCAAATCCACCACATTGTGAAGTAGGGTAAATGTAATCAAAATCGATATAATCATTTTTGGCAATTATGTAGTACATTTAAGAAAGTCATGTACAGAGTCGATATGTATATGTAATGTACATTAAGATTGTTGTTAATATTAGTAGTAATAGCCGTCCAAGCAGTTCATTTCGATTACTACTTAAAAGAAGAAGATCGTGGTGTGGAGTTTAAGAGTTTAAGTGAACAGTTTACGTGAACAGTTTAAGAGAACTGTTTAAGTGAAGAGTTTAAGCAGTAAATTAAACAATATGCATACATATCTACGTTTTCTACTTTGACAAGAAGTTCTTGTTATAGCCGTCTAACACAATTTCCCTGGTGTAATAATGGTTCTCTATATGCAAGTAAATTTGATTTTCAATACAACATTTTTGTCCACCTGATCGCTTTTGTTCTTTTGAGGAATGTGTCAACGGATAATAATTACAGCCTTACTTTGTAATATCACAAGTATTTCACTGATTGTATTAAGTTATAGATCATCCATGAGAGTCTTGTGAGGGGCTATCACAAATTATTCCATTTAATACTGATTATATGTGCAATATGCAATATGTTCCGAATGTGAGATTGTTAAATTTATAACAAAAGCCTGAAACTATAAATAAGTATAGTGTGGTGATATTGATGCCAGGTAAGATAATAATTATCAAGCGAGAGAAAAAAAATTATTCCAATTTGTTTAATTGAATACGTTTTCTACAATTTGATTGAATGCTATTTGTTACGTGATATCGATCTGGATTTTTACATATCGATAGATTCTGCGGACTATGTTTGGTCATAGTTTCCAGATCATTTGATGAGAAGTTGTACTTTTATCAATGTTTTACACACTAAAATTAACAACAACAGGCACCTACCCACTCCTGATTTTTCCGATCAAAATTAAAAAACCAAAAATTAAAATCAAGCTATAGAAGTTCGCACAGTATAATTCCAAAGACGTCCATGCGCTCCAACCCTCGCCCACTTTGCCGAAGAAGGCATGTGGGAGGCTTTACAATCCAATCTTCAGAAGATACTGCATTTCGCTTTGACACCATGTTCAATCAGCTGTTATTAAAGTCAGGGTCATATGTTATTTCACACAATTTAGACACTACTTTGCTTTTGAAAGATAGGAATGAATAGAAAGTAACAACATCGAATGCTAAAAAAAAAAAAGAAAAAAACACATGCCATATGCTAGCTTAGTTTTAGAAAAAAGAACAGCTCGGTTGATGTAGTCCCAGCCATTATTATATATATGAAAATAATGATCATAACAATATATCACTGGCATGACAAACTATCATAATCTATCGTATATTACCGTATAAATAATCGACAACTCTTGCCTAGCAAATATCGGGGTATGTATTCTCTTACATTTAAGAGACTAATATATCAAAACTTCGATTTGGATGAAAGTTAATGGCTTACTTATGAAATCTGCAGATCGGATAACAGAACGGAAGTAAATTGGAATTATAAGGATTAAAAATGATCATGGTTAGGTATTTCCTGACGTGGAATTTTTTACATAATCATTCACGTAATAATTATTTTTCATTTTGTCCAATATAACTGCTAACGAATGATCTGAAAAGCGTATTTAACCTAAATTATATGTTTATTCGCAGACCAAATATATTATAGTAACCTATATTAACAAAGATTTTCCGATTCACATCAAACCTACTTATTACCGTTAAAAGTAATGGACAAACGGTTTATATCCGCCCTTACTCACCGACAATACTAACAATTAGATAATTTCCTTTAGTATGATATGCTGTTTTATATTGTCAGATAAATATTATATTCATAATATAATATGTTGTATTATCATCTGTGTAAAGTCCGTCCTTTTTGATAACTGCAATTTGTTAAACAACTGCTGAAGAAACGATTTAAAGAACTGCCCATCAGGTTCTTACCTCTCTTTCATGTTAAGAATCGTAGAAAAATGTTGTTGTATGCCAGCTTGCATCTCACTGAGTTCAATTAGTATTATTAGCAATAGAACCTCAGCATATCACCATCGCACATTGCTAAATTTACCTTTCTGAGAATAGTTAATGATATTATTTTTACTTCATTGATTTTGCTGCATCTGACACATTAGATAACGATATATTACTTCTTAGTCATGTATTTTATAATCACTTTCATAGCCTTACTATGGGTCAAGTCCTACTTAGTCAATAGGACACAAACTGTGCTAGATTTTGTTGACTAGATCCAGTCCAATATATATAGCTGACCGCAGCTATGCGTGCCCTACATCTTGAAACATACGCTTTCTCTCGATACCCACATTATATTTGTTCCCAATGTTAAAATGAATAGTTACTGGTAAGATTCTTTTGATAACCAAGGCACATATATCTTACATGCTAGGAAACTGCTTTGATTTAAGAGCGCTTTTAAAACTCAATTATCACACTACAAGAACAGACTTAAGGACTTAGTAATGCGTATATCTTTATTCATTGTGAGCATGTTTTTATTTTGTAATTTCATGGTGTTTGTTTGCTTTTATGTGTCATCTAATATCGTCAAGTGCTTAGAGCTTCTAAAGATTATACACTGTACTACGTCAACATCGTTATTATTATTATTATTATTACAGAGTACTTTTACCCTTATTGCCTTCTAAAACACACATAATTTAGTGAACCCTAAATAATGTTTTGTTGCAGGGGTACTAAAGATACATTGTCTATATAATATGATACCTGACATACAAAAACATGGACTATATTTAACATCTTCTGAAAGAATTTGGCTCAAAATCGAAAACACATACAAGCAAAATACTGTTGTCGTTATACCAATATATGGCATAGTTAACTTTAACTTGCCACTAGATATCAATGCCATTGTGTGGATGCGTTCTTAACCCTGAAATACAAATAATGTGACTTGCACAATGTTGATGGGCAAACATTCCTATCAAACTGTATATATTCCTATACTAAAATTATATATATATATATGTAATAGCCCGAAATTAAATTAAAAACCAACGACTTCCCTTGTTAAAATGTCCGTACACATGCAGCCTAATAAATCTGTTGCAACTATTGTAAATGTGCTTGGAGAACAATATGTCTGTAAAATGAAAAGTTTTGAAAACTACCCAATAGCTGAAGAATGTTGCTGAAGTCCATAAACACTAAAATGAATAGATGCTGAGTGTGTGTATTCATAAATACGTAATTATCTGTCAACTGATAAATTAGAGACAATATTTTATCCACATGTTAAGAAGAACGAATTATGCATTATTTAGTATTGCATGAAGTGTACTGAGGTAAATTGAGTTCCAATTAAATACATTAAGATTTTTGCATTCTCCCAATTTTCATACCGGAATTGTTGTTTTGTAACGTGTTTTGTTAACTTCGCTTCAAAAGTTTATATTGCAAACCTTTCGTCCGTTTTATGTTTCGCATTCTTTCTATGAAAGCGTAAAATGTCCCCCTTTTGTATCTTGACTATACAAATACACCTGAGCATGTCGTCGGATATCTAAATTTTCTCGTATAATGTTTCCTAATACTTTCTGAAGAATATCGATGTGTCGCTTTTGATACATTCAGGTGCATATACAAAATATATTATTTTTTATATAGCAATATGCAATGACCTTAATGGTTTGGAATGCATTTTTTCATTATCAGTCGTGTGGTTTATACTAATAATACTATTAATAATACTAATAATGTTTAATTTATGAATCACCATCACCTTTGACGCATTCACCCTATCATCGGATTAAGAAGACAATATGTATCCATCCACCTCGGGCCAAACGTTTCATCAGATGATGGGATGGTTCCAGCTAGGATCCAACGAGTAAAGCAGTTACATTCCTCGTGTGCTAATATGGGATGATATCTTTACTCTGCAGCGGCGACTTATTATATGTTTTAACATGGCTGAGCACCAGGTTGAGCTGTTTTAAACGATGTTGATATGTGATTTGCTTGCTTCGATGTTCATTACGGGGTTTGAACACGTAGTAATTACATCTTCACAAAGCAAACTGCAGAAATAATCCTTCTCCAAGGACATACCACTTCAGTATGATCAGGCATATACAAAAGTGGGATTCGAACCCGAATAATACCATCGTATAAGAATGAATTAATGAATATATATATATATATATATATATATATATATATATATATATATATATATATATATATATATATATATATATATATATATATATATATATATATTATTACCTGATCCGGATACAAATGATGTAATTGTTGGCTGAGGTGTTGTAGGTGTCCACATAGTTTTTGCTGGCCCTGATGAAATCATTTCTTCTGCCCGATCCTTCATCTTTGATGTACAGTTCTCCATAGTCTCCCCTGTGGCAGATCAAATTCAAAACTAATTTGTTTGCATGTGATGCAACTGAATTGTATGAATCAAGTGAATACATTCTGCGAGAAATTTGCATTATGGACGATATGGTTTCAAATATTGCAAGCGTAGTATGTTGTATGCAGGATTTTGTAGATGCAGGTTGTATGTCGTTATAGAATGTAAGAGTTAGAGATAAACCAGCGCTTTTCTGGGGAGTGTGAACCTTATATATCTCAGCAGTGTGTAAATTAGTCAGATTTGAATAAGTTCTAATTTATATTTGCAAATGCTTGAATTGACCTCGTGTAAAGATTGAAATTATGACATATACGGAACGCATGTCTGCCTGAGAAAGGGAAATGGTTTGATAATCAACGGCATATTGCATACAGTGAGTATTACTAAACATGCTAGTTGTTAGCGCATGTTATGCATTTATCTAGGGCGGTTTGCTGCTGTAAATAAACAAAATAATTCATTGCTATCTATCATCATTGCATGTCTAGTAAGGGTCTATATAAACTGTTGTCACGCCAAATGGTTAACATATATCTTTCATTACAAGTTTTATTATTCATTTCAGAGAACATTATAGCGTTGTGCATGTGCCGTGCATTATTCACATATGCACGATAGCTATTCACTAGAGACAATATAAACTACAGCTGGACAAGATATGTTATGCCCCGTATCTATTTATAATTGAAAAGGACGTTCTCAGTGGTCGGGTGAAAAGAAAGTTCTCATTGGTCGGGTGCGTAGTAAACTCTAAGGCTTTCTTGAATAATAGGATCGTGTTACAGTTTCTGTTAATTATGAAATATATCAGCAACAAGATTTAGAAAATATGTACCATAAATGAACATTTCTTTCACATTCAGCAAATACACGTTACATAAATAATTGATGTTAGTAATTGAACTAGATAGGGAATTTTGTATCACTTGCATTTTAGTGTCACCCAGCATGCATTATTCACGCATAATAGTAGGTAACGGTCATGTCCGCTGCACATTATCCACTTTTGACTGAAAATATATTAAGCTAGATGTTTCCATCTGAGCATAAGTATAAACAATGCTTGATTTAATTGTTTTCGGTCTCAGTAAATAGAAACTGTAAAGACAGCACAAATCCCTCGTAGACCACGAAAGTCGTGTAAACCGTGCACTTGTGATAAAATAGGTTAAACAACCTTTCCCAGGGTTCTTCTTCGTCTTATTGTTGTTGTTGTTCTTCTTCGTAGAGACACACAATACGAATTCGCATAGCAAAAACCTTTGTCATTTTACTTTGTCGAAAGTGAGTTCATTAAGTAGCGTCATATAGGTATTCTATTTTCATCTCTCTAACGAAACGTGACTGATTCAGGTTTCCATGTGTACTTACCAGACATACACGCTACGGTTTTCTTCATTGACTTCCTCGCTGAATCGATAAATTCCAGTTTTATTCCATCATTACTCTTTTTCAAGAAGCCTTCATATAAAAGTGTTCCTATTTTTGTCCTACCTAAACAACAAAAATGTATGTTCATCCCAAGTTTGTATAAGTTTCCTTATGATCTAAAAAAATGTTGAACATGTCCATATAACGAATTGCTTTACTTTTATGTAATGAATCCAATATCTTTAACCGAAGATAACTTTATATTCTGAAATAAGTATCTGTAATATTTCATCCTCTGCCAAAGTACGCCATTACATTGGGCAAGGCAATTGCCATAATGCACCTCATTGAAACTCTAATTACTTCAGTACATAAGTAAAATACTAAATAATGCTTAAGTCGTTCTTCTTATCATTTGGCGAATACATTCTTTATAATTTATCAGATGTGATATTATATCATAATTACAAGTTGTTGTTTTATATATGTTAATGTAAGATTACTATTCTTGTCATATAATGAGAGAAAGTGTATACCCACACTCTGAGCAATTCCGAATGACGAGATCTCGTACAACACTAGTCCACCACGGTCCAGAAATGTTTGGAAATATAAACTGTGTTGCGTCTCCAATAAAAGTTGTAGGTCTCTTGCCTGTCTCTGCACAATCTTTGATTGAATGAACCCATTGCTTTTTCTCTTTACTCTCCTCAAGATGAAGAGTTTGACCTACACTTTGAAATTTGAAGGCAATGCGTTGAGTGGAAGGAAGATTGCGGGTTCCATAACATAAAGTCATGTATATTGAGGATGCTTCATTAGTCTGATAGATACAATTCTCTGTCTCACCAATATCCACCAATTGTGATATAATTGATGTAGCATATTTTTTCCTGATGCATGGTTTTGATCGTATATAAAATAAATATTGATACTGTTTAGTCTAATTTCAGGATTTTCAAATCAGTAGTCGTCATTCACTCAATATTTTTTCTCCTGATATTTTAAATAGTGTGATAGTTTTGGCTCCAAGGCGCAATGCAAGTTTGAAAATCTACAGCAGATTTTGTCAAAACGAACAATATAGTGTGATCATTATTAAAACAAAATTGTTTAAAATCTGAAAAAGTATGTACTATCATCGTCAAAAAAGATTATTAGGAACAACAAACTTGCATACATTGATTTTTGTTAATTATACTCCATGAATACAATTGACGCCGCACAATAACGTGTGAAACACTAGATGAAAGAGACGACATCAAGATAAAAATGTATCTTCTCTACTACCATCGCAAATTAACTCGTATGTAACTTCATTATGCGGGAAACTTACCAGTTTGAGCTTGGCATAGATGTTTATAGCTTTGTATGCAGTTCACTGCAGACATTTGATATTCTTTGTCATTTTTAACTATCAAGCAGCCACTGCCAGTGCCTTTGATATCACTTGATGATAAGGAAACTACAAATATATGGATAAATATCATCGATATTATTAGTAGTAGTATTGTCAGTTTTATTATTTCACATGTACATTTAGTATTGTTATCGATAGCAGTGTGCTACCAAGATACATAAATTTAGTTCAGATATTTAGCAGAATGGAAAAAAACAATTTAAATACACCCCATTAAGTTAAGAAAACTACAACTATGTATGAGTGTACTAGATCACTGCCATCTCACCTTTGTCTGCGTGGGTTCGAGTATTGAATTCGGCCAACGTTGGTTTGCGAGAAAGCTTGCTAGTAGCTTCTCATGGGTCGGTGGTTCTATCCGGTTTTCCAGGGTTCTTTTTCCACCATTAATACTGCTCGCCATGTATAACCTATTGTGCGCTGAAAAATGGCGTTAAACGCCACAACAACAACAATTAGCATTCATATATACATCTCTTTCCATATCTCTCTCTTTCACACAGACATTCATACACAAACACAGGCACACTCAAACAGACACAAACAATTTTATTTAGTTATCGTTAGATATGGTTTCTAGTTGTTAGAGCCTCCGCTTAGGGTGCGGGAGGTCGCGTGCTCGAAAACCGGCCAAGTCAAACAAGGAGTTATAAAAATGGTACTAGCACTTGGCTCGCTTGGCGTTCATCATATGTAGTTTAGTGGTTTTTATTACTCGTTTAGGCTCTTACAAAACGTAACAAGACAAAAGTGAAGACAACAAGCTTTCATCCTTTATCGCTGCTCATTGGTCTGTGGTTGAGACGTATATATATATATATATATATATATATATATATATATATATATATATATATATATATATATATATATATATACATATATATATACATATATACATATATATATACATATATACATATATATATACATATATACATATATATATACATATATACATATATATATACATATATACATATATATATACATATATACATATATATATACATATATACATATATATATACATATATACATATATATATATACACATATATACATATATACATATATACATATATACATATATATATACATATATACATATATATATATACATATATACATATATACATATATACATATACACATATATATATACATATATACATATATACATATATACATACATATATATATACATATATACATATATACATATATACACATATACATATATACACATATACATATATACACATATACATATATACACATATACACATATTCACATATACACATATTCACATATACATATATACACATATACACATATTCACATATACATATATACACATATACACATATTCACATATACATATATACACATATAGACATATACACATATACATATATACATACACATATACATACACATGTACACACACATACATGTACACACACATACATGTACACACACATACATATACACACATATATATACACACATATCTATCTATCTATCTATCTATCTATCTATCTATCTATCTACATGAATTAATATTTATGACATGACTTGTACCGAGCTATGTTTTTTTTTGGTTGAAATTATATTTAGAAATGATCTCGGCGAAATAAATGATTGCTACGTATTGTTCTTATTTAATTACTGACATGGTAAATTATGTGGTATTACAAAATTGTGTGGTAAAAATAAGGATAATTAAACGATTGAGTGAATATTTATCAAAGAATAAAGACGAAAGTTTGAATAAATATGGGCTCCTCAAAAACATAAGAAAGAAAGCTGTGAAATTGGATTGAAACGCACACTATCTTATGATGTAAGACATTTTTTAAAATAATGAACCAGCAGATGTAATCAAGAACCCCAATGATATGTTAAGAATGAAAAGGAGTGATTTAAAAAAAGGCAACATCGAGTAGAATTTATAAAGCAAACTCAAACAGTGTATGCCGTTTCCGAAAAGTAATTTCAGTTTTATAGCCAAATGGAAACGAGATATAAAAATATAATTACAAAGGGGTAAACCTCACTTCACTAGAAATATTTTTAGTGTCTATTGTGCATGACTGTTTTTCACTCCTTCGTTTTTTAACTGGTGATAACAGTGCATCCATTACTGCGATTCGATTATATAAGAATAATAAGTACCCTAAGGAAAGTTATGCTGGCAAATTTTAAAAGAAGAAATAAAAAATAAGTTTTAAACACACGCACAGCCATGACAAATTTAGTTTACTGAATACTTCCATTCAAACACTATTTGAAAATTAATCAATGCGATGATGAACATTTCTTATCCAATGAAAGTAATACTATCTAAACTGTGAACATTTACTATGTATATGATACCTTCAAACAATTTTTTGAAATGGTAAGTGCTTTATTCAGGATAACATAATAGTACCCTTTATGTGGGCCCTAATTCTTCCGTTCCAAATGTTGGTAAAACACAATGTGCTGATCACTGCCGAAAGTATATATATGTATATAACATATACGTATCATCAAATGCGAGTTCAACGATCAATGTAAAGTCGGTCACCGTCATGAAATTTTGTATTCAACTATTGAAACGAGAATCAGACTGTTATTCATTTCACCGTCAAATACAATGACACTGGACTCATCTCTGCAACCCTAAAATACAGTACTGGCTGAAAGACGAACACCTCCACTCGCTATCTCTGTATGTATGTTTATATATATATATATATATATATATATATATATATATATATATATATATATATATATATATATATATATATATATATATATAATTTGCTTATTTCTTCAGCAAGGCAATAATATTTTCAACCCTACTTACCTTTCTTATAAACTGATACATCTCTGAGATTTAAATCTCCACAAAGCATTCCATTCTCACAATGGATTGGTGACTTACAGCTCCTATTGATGAGTATAGTGTCTGTGGCGGAATCGATCCTTGTATCAATGCAATAGCAAACGTCATCCTGCAATACATCATAACACATCAAGTACTCTGTTTTAAACGTTAATATAATAACGCATATGCATGTCTTATTAGAAGACTTTGAACATTGTAAATACAAGTGATACTTCGCAAGTGGATGATGTATCAAGATGTACCTTCTAAATAGCAAATTAATGTATTCTTAATGTATACTGCAAACAATGAGGAATATTTTACGAAACGGATACGACAGGCATACTAAAATTCGTGCTAAATATTTATTCTCACCTCAAACAATATTCAAGACATAATGATCGCAATTTTAAAAAGCTAATATTTCAATAATCGGAAAGGTAACAAGCACGTCTAAAGTAGACTCTGAGTTGTATTCAATGACAAATCAAGTCCTATAGAACATGTATGTTAAAGACGTATTAAAACCATTTCATATGCAAAGTATCGGACACATAACTATTTCTCGCGTTCCTGAAAGAGTATGATCGTTTTATCCAGCGTGGACCACCAATGCGAAATAGTTTCATCCTACCTCACACGTGATCTGTTTTTGACTCATGACATATTTCGTCTACTGTGAGTATGATACACAAAATTTGGGCAAACCGTCCCGATTTTCCTCATAATTTTAAAATTATTCCACAATAATCAAGATAAATATTACTTTCAACAAATGCACGTACTGATGCAAGCCGGGACAATCCGATGCAAACCGGGGCTTCAATCAAGTTTTTCGTAAACAGGCGGTTTTGCAATGTTGGAACTTGCCACATGTACTGCATAGTATGTATGTACAATTTCGAGTCGATAAAACCGTTGATTTATTTTCAAAAGTTTTATTTTCGTTAATCTTTCTGAAGTCTGATCAGTTCTATGCCAAAGTTAAGTTAACATGTTAAGCTCTATTGTTAGACATGGAAAATAAAAAAAAAACATTTCTCATTTACAATACACAATTTTACTTTAAGCGTCATTTTACTTTCCGAAATGCAAGACAAAATATATTGTTTACCATTGCATACACCGATGCATACCAAGAATTCCATTGATACCAATTCCTTTATAGTTGATGGTAAATATCTTGCAAACAGAAAAGCGCAAGGTCATTTATTTGCCTGCGACATTTGATTCTTTTCGTATTCAATGTTATTGAAACACAACATCACGCCTTATCGGTTCTAGTATATAGATCATTTTCAGATACTATTTGTAGCTGGACAAAGCTATCCCATCGCCGCATCCGGTATGGTCATGCACATTTGACGTAAGGCAACTCGAGTGACCTACACTTTTTACATGAATATAACATTTGTCATTACAGATCGCCGCATATATTATTATATAGTAATATGCCAGCCCACAATTATAAGAGTTGAACTGTACTTTTTCGAAGCGTCTCTTTAAAAATATTGATTTATGTTTCTGCAGAATGACTCATTTTACCACCAGAACCCACTTATGACAGCATGGTACAGAATAATCCAAAAATAAACAAGTTAAATTGTGTGTGTGTGTGTGTGTGTGTGTGTGTGTGTGATTTGGAACGTAGCATTAAGATGTTTGTCAGTCATATCGCTACGATGTCTGTAGTGTGACAGTTTATAGTGCTGTCTAGCACAGGGGCATCATGCCGCAGACATGTGTCATGCAGTTCCAACCAGTCACATTATCCTGGCACCAGGTTGACTAGTCATAACACTTATCTCTTAATGCTGAGCGCCGAGCGAGGCATCTGTTAGTACCATTTTTTTAAGTCTTTGGTATGACTTTACCAGGATCGAACCCACAATCCTCTCGCATGCGAGGCGGACGTTCTAACCACTATACAACCCGAGCTGTCAACATGTCTAATTAGCAGCAAACAATGAACACCAAAGGCGGCACATCAACATTTAGCATATTCCTCCAAGATTTGTTAATAAATTAAATGGGAATGAATGTGAATCCCAAAACTGCTTATCATACATTGGTTTGGATAAGGAATTTACTCTCTCTCTCTCTATCTCTCTCTTTCTCTTCCGTTTGCTAACTCCTTGAACAAATATGGATAATAATGATGAGTTAACTCATCTTGCGATACATTTGCAACAGTACTATTAATTATGTGTAAATCGTGTGGCTTCTTGCATTCAGCTTGGGATCTGATTACGTTGACATTGATAATGCTGTGTTTACCTGTATGCATCCATCCACTATGAAATTAATCATTTGCAAAAAGAGATGTGTAAGTCCGTATGTTTTCAAGAGTATATAGTCTTGAAGAGTCATCTCAATACACGTAGATTTGAACAAATTGTAATTCTGGTCACATATTAAAGTCGTCCACCCATCCCATTCTTTTCAAAAATGGATCATCCAAGTTTGTAAGTCTTATCCATGACCACAGACAGGGTGGAACAAATTACGGGATACCACAACGATCAGGGGGTCCACCGTTGTTTCAATGTGTGATTCATTGTGGCCTACGGGATACTTTTTCTTAGGGCTCACAGATCCTATTCTAGCATCGCTGATGCTTTATGTGTTCATATATACTTTTCTAGTTGAGGAAGATTACTGAAATATTCTTTTATGATTTTTTTGAACACACTATTTCTGTGAAGGGTGTAAAGATATAACAACTATACAAATTATTTTGAAACTTTCTTCACAAACATACACTATGTTAACGACAATTGCATACAACGTTGCCCTTGGAATAGAAAAACCCAAATTCGACTTCCTGAAAGAGGTCTATATACCTTGAGATCATGACTTTGAAATGAACTGTACTCGGTCAATCGAGTTTACTGTATACATGGTGCCTCCAGCTTATAAATATACTAACAGTAAATGCAAGAAACATGTGTGATACTGCCAAAGGGATGTTAAAGTAATGCGTGCACTGAAAAGCTTTGCTTGACAGGTGTTAGAAATCGACCAGTTGAAATGGGTTTCAAGAACCTGCTTTACTCTGTGGGGTATAATAGAACCAATTCCATTTTAAATGAAAGGTAAATATAATGTCAACGAATCTCGCGACCTCGCTATTTGTCCTCTAACTGGTAGCAGCTGGGAAGGCGAACCCACCTCTTTGTAGGAACGTCCAAACGTCGAAAATAAGCCTTCCTACAAATGAACGAAAAAAGAAAAGCGTCGACAGATTTTAAAAAGCATCGACACTTTACTGAGAGAGTCTTAATAGAATTTCTAATTAATATTACTTTATTGTCGTTGGTGATTTTTTTTCTTGTTCATTATGCACGTTGTTTACGCAATTACGTCAACTTGAGGTGGCGCCTTCCCTGCTTCTATTAATTAAAAAAATTATTGTTATAACAAAAAAGTTCACTCTGATGAATGTCATACAGCAATAATAGCACGAGAACGATTAGAAGCAATTAAGAAATTTCTTCCTGTTAGAGAGACTCATTTAGAGAAAACTTACGAACAAACCAACAATCCCAAGTTGAGTACTAGAAAGACACTAAAAAAATATTTAAACCCGTCACTACAGCTACTGAAAAAGCTTCAGCGGCTGCTGAAAAAACTATATGGGGAGATATTAAGGAGGACGAGGAGGAGAGGAAATAGGGTATTTGCCCAGTATTAAAACAATCCGTAGAACAAACAGCAAAAATAGCAGGAAGAACTAAACAGCCAAAGAAGATTTTACGAGATCTTCCAACTTATATAGCTACGGCTCAACCTCCACCCTTCGATGAAGAAATACTTGAAGGTATTGGAAAACTTCGTACTGAAGTGGCTGACGTGAAAGAAAAAAAAACTTGCACATAAACAAAACCAGTAAAAGAAAACCTAGAATCGATTGCAAGATTTGAGGAAGGTTTTGTCGAAGATATTAGAAATACTAAAAGAGAAAAAGTACCCGAAACAATTATTTGGTATAGATAATAAATCTGATATTTTAAAACCCGGTTATGAAAAAACAAACGAAGAAAATTGTATTAAGTGGGTATATCGTATATATTACAACAAAAAAATAAGCTAGAGGTCCAGAATACAAAAATCTTGATAAAGAAGTAAAAAGACTTTATAGAGAGAAAATAAAACAACTAGAACAACAACAACAACTCTCATAGAAAGAGCCTTCATATGAGCTTCCTCCACCTTTGCAACAAATAGAACAACAACAATCTTCTTCACCGCAGCAAAAGTTGATGTCGGAACTTAAAGGGTGTGAAAAGATACTTAAAAAAAGAAGAAAGATCACCCTTAAGACTATTTAAGAAAACAACAGAAGAAGGAGCAAGCGGAAGTGGTTTGGGAAATAATCGTGATTGTCCTGATAATATACTCAATGACGTGTCGCGGTTAGAAGTTCTCATAGGGTGAAAACGTGCCGGAAATAATTCACCAGAAATAATTAATGAAGCAGCTGATATTTGTCAACGGCGGCATCATGGATATAGGTGTTTACCGCGAACTTATTTATGAGCTCGTTGATGATTAGTCACCGCGATTAGATAATTGATAAATAACATAAGATGATCATACACAATAATTATCGTAGACCTGTACCGGTCAGAGTAGTAAACTCACGACTACCAGTCTACGGAGCAATTTACGGAAATGGACTTGATGATGTTATTCAGGGATTATTTAGAAGGATGTCCCCAAAAGCAGCACCTGTTGCAAAACAATTATCGATGAAAGCTATCGATGCTGTTCGTGTAAAAGCTCCTGGTGCAATTATCAATGTTGCTGGCAAGGCGTTCTCGGCGATCAAAGATAGACTAGCACGAGTAATACGACGAAAACGACAACCAGTAAAATTACCAAGTACTGAAGTGATGACCGCAGATGTCAGTAAAATAATAAATCAAGCTGCAAATCAAAAACTAGCAGAACTAGCAGATCATGGACTCGGTGAATCGGAAACCATTATCTCAAGTTTAATATCCGAAAGTGGAATTTCCCGAATGCGGTAATCAACGTGTTAAACGAAAAATAATTACAATAAAATGTTCAGGCGCATGTCCGACACAGTATTTGACATGGAAGCACCTGTTCTTAAAGATGAGTCTGTACGCGATTATCAGTTTTATTATAATGACGCACGATTACCAGATTAAGGTGGAAGAATTGAACTGCAAGTTCATGACACAAGTGTATACTTTTACCCGCTGAAGCTTTTATTGAGGTAGAAGATACAATAGTAAAAACGAATAATGATGATTATGAAGATGTAGTAAAAGTTGGTTTTGTCAACAATAGTATTATGGCACTGTTTGATAACGCCACATACATGATTGATGGAAAAAATATTGAATCGATTCAGAAAGATGTCGACGTTGCTACAACAATAACAGGATTAGCAAGATATTCTGATGATTATAGAAGATCATCAGGTCACAAGATGATGTTTGTAAAAGACAATTCTGATGACCCCGATGATAGTCCGAATAATATATGACGACCGAAAAAACACTGCCGCTGATGCTGATGCTGATTTCGCGCCATTGGTTCATGGTTCTAATCCAGATTTTAACTTGGGATTTGCAACGCGTAAAAATATGTTGCTACGCACCAAGAGTTTTTCATGTACAATTCCACAATCGCATAGTTTTGGATTTTGTAGGAAAGTTAGAAAGGTTATCTTTGGAGCTAGACACACAGTTGTGTTTGTAAGAAAAGGTGATGATAACGATGCTCTGTGGAGACCTGCTGGTGATGCTGGTAAAGTAGTATTAACAAAAGTTACCTTGTGAATGCCAGTAATGACTCCAACGATCGCAGAAGAACAAAAATTACTTTATTTCATGGACACTGGTGGTAAATCCCTGTTGTCATGGTTGACAACAAGCACGGATAGTATACAAACTGACGTTAACGGTCGGTTTACATGGCATATAGCATCACACCAAGGTGTTTCTGCACCGCGGCATATTTGCGTTTCAGAACCACAATCGTATAAATAATCAAGAACGTACTCATATGATATTTGACCAACTAGGTATCACAGCTATTTCTTTACGGATAAATGGACAACAATGACGAACAGAGAATATACAACTTAATTATGGACAAAATCATATAGGACGTGTATTTCATCGTTGAATGTCATTCATGGGACGTGATCAAAATGTGGATACCGGTTTGCAAATATCACAACATGATTTCAGAACTTTGTATCGTATCTATTATTTTTCGCTGGAACATCTTTATCTATCAAAACAATCTGTCGTTGCTATACATCTTAAAGCAACATTAAATACAGGTGGTGTTAATTATAAAGCAATCGCGGTCATACTCAGCGATAAATCCAGGTCACTTGAAGGTGGTAGCGTCGAATGAGAGTCATTGATGAACCAGTGGACAATCTTTAATCGTGCTATTTAGAAATAGATATTTATCATAAAATGTCGTACAGTCATATTAATGTCACCTTGACTCCCGGTCAGGTAAAGAAATTACAATAAAAAAACGCCAACAAATGCGGAACAAAATAACTAAAGCAAGATCAGATTTCTAGTGGCGGCCCAAACAAATTATCGTTGACAAATAATCCGATTAAACATCTCAATAAAGCCATATAATCAAAAACCGGAGTTCAATTTCATCTTTCTTTGAGGGCCCTCAAACACATGGTTAAAACTGGTGTCATTTTTCCACTTCTCGCGGCCATTCCGGCATTAATAGCTGCTGCTGCTCCAGCCATAGCAAAAGCAGCCGCGTTAGGTGCTGTTGGAACCGCTGCTGGAATGGCTCTAAAGAAAGCAGCAGGAAAGGGAGGGATACAAACAAAAAGGGACGCGGCCTAAGATTACCAGGATCTCGTTGGGGAAGAGGTCTGAGGCTTCCAGGAACAATCCGTTAGACGTTCCAGCATCAAACTTTGATTTACTTAATGCTGCTAAACAACTCAAAATATCTGCCTCTAGATGTGTTTTTATGCGAGATCAAAATTGCCGAAACAACCGAATGAACTCGAAACGGGTATTATTAATCTTGACTCGAATTCAGGATCCGGTACTCATTGGATATCATACGCAATTGATCCACGTGGAATCGTTTATTTTGATTCGTACGGGTTAGCTGCAACCGTTGAATGTATCAAGTATGTTGGGCCACTGCATACAAAAGTTTGGTATTCAACGCTACCAACACAAACAATGACAGATCTACCAATATGCGACCGTGAAGCAATTAATAAGCTTAACGCCATGTCAAAATCATCGAAACCGCCACATAAAGTTGTGTATGATTATACAAGTAACCGCTTCTTTGCGCGCAAGGTGTTTTAAACAGATCAAGGATCTTATATAATGGTTGAAATTTACGGAAGATCTTCCTCTACAAGTAAAAACAGTAAGAAAATATCCGATGACATCGATTTGTCAAAATACGCGACTAAAGATGAACTCGCTGATATTATGAATCTTGCAGGAGTTGACCCAGATGAGGTTGTTATTTTTCAGGGTCGATATGGTAAACTAAAAACCAGCAATATCAAATGGAATGACATAGTCCGAAGAGTACTCGGTGTGGTCACGAATAACATCCCACATTCCTGCGTTTACTGACAGCGGCAAAATCAGGGATTCAAGTATGTCGTTTGCAACCATCAGAGATGAAATTGCACGAAGCGTTGCTAATCGTTTGAAAAAAACCGGTGACACAATGATGGGAGAACTCAGTATGAACGGGAATAAGATAATATTGTTGAAGGATACAACATCCGACGAAGACGCAGCAACGAAAAAATACGTAGACACCAACTATAACACCGTAGATGGTAAATTATCCACGTTGCGGGCCGAGTATGACATTCACGTAAACGCGTTCACAAATCTCCGTAGAAATTTTAAAAAACTTAACGAAACGGCAGATGAATTGTTTGGTGATCCGTTGACCGTTGACGCAAAACTATCTGATATCAAAACTAACATCGTCACGATCAAACGAACACTCGAAGACATCGTAGCTGGGATTCCTGAGATCGTTCACAAAATCAGTTTGATTAAAATTTCACCTGGAATAACTCCCGGGCATATTACCAACATCGTATGCACGGTATCATCTAGATTTGCAACATGGTCAAAGCAGAATAAAACTATTAAATATACCGCAACAGTCACTGTCGTGTACAGGCTATATGTGTTCAGTGCTGCAAAATTCGAGATATTTGCAACGTATCCATGGCGTCATTCCACCGATAGATTTTGTGGGTTTGTGTCTGTTGTATTAAACAAGGGAACCGAAGAAACATTTATTCTGGAAGCAGCTGATAAGAAATTAAACGCAATATCTTACTGGTGGTGTTTGGAATTTGTATCTGATTTTGAGTTTTCGTGTTAAGGAAACAGATAATTGGATTATCAATGATAAATATGATCGTGTCCACAATAATAAAAAGCTGTCATACTGAGTAGAAATTCCAAACCAGGAGCGCTGACTGGTATTGACCAACCGTATTATGCGCGAGTGTATGTTAGAGCGAGGATGTTAGAAAAATGTATTCCGAAGATCATCATTTGGGATGAAATATGTACAGTACCGTTAGAATCATTTAAAACATTTCTTGATTGGTTATTAACAAGAAATACTGCTGCGATAATGTGTGGCGATCACGGTCAGCCACCACCTCTTGTTGGACCACCTCCACATAATTGGTTAAAAAAATTATTTGATTATTACGAAGAAATAAATGATGATCATAGAGCAATTGACGAAGAATCACAACAGTTAATAAAATTAATCAGACTACAGCCGAATACAATTCAATGTGAAGTAATGCGTGGAATAATTCCAGAATCACCCATGACCAACTTTCCGCAGACGTCGAAACCGAATGATCTGATAGTTGCAAGTGGAAAAAATAGTTCGTGTTACACTTCAACGGGAATTGTTTCACTTACATAAAGAACATTTTTCAACATTGCCGGTTACGTTATGTTATCGACCAGCTGATACACGGCGGCAGAATATTAATGTTGATATACCGGGGCTGACCGAGAAACAGAATTTAATATTAAATGATATTATCACAGTTGATATCAACGTTGTTGAAGACGCATTATCGTTGAACAAATCTCCGTGGACACTAGGATATGCAATGACAATTCACTCATCTCAGGAATTAACTATTTCTGATACAGTTGTTTGGATGATAGATGATCGTATCGAGTGGTCAAACGTAGTTCATCTCTCAGCGTCTCGAGTCAGAAGAATATCTAAGTTGCAGAGAATTGTCTTGGACAAGTCAGTGAGTAGTGATGACAATGATATAATAAGAAAAAATTAGCTGATTATAAACAATCTGATCAAAAGAATAATCGCGAATTTGATCTCGACGTTGAATTTATCAAAGCTCTGAAACAACAACAGAATAATCACTGTGAAAGTTGTAATTGTGTGATGTTATGGAGATATTCGAGTAATAATCCAAGACAATTTACCGTAGATAGAAATGATAGTAGTCACGGTCATACACGATAAAATACCATGTTGACCTGTCTTGAGTGTAATCGACGTAGAGGAGCTAGTTAAGTGATCGCGGTGGTAATTGCGTATCCTCAGGAATTACTTGTAATTGTTCACGTGTAAATCCACGCTGAGGAGCTGTTAAATCCAGCCTGTAGATTGCAGGTCTACCTGAGGATCTTGCCACGGTGGATATCTTATGCTTGGTAACACTCCAAATAGGATCAGTGTTTCTTTTTTTGCAATCTTCAAGTTCACCAGGTTCATATAAATACCTTAAAGTGGTATTACATAATACTAGTTGCGTTAACAAATCATGTCGTTTTACGGGCATATTTGTTTGTGTGATTGCATTAATAGATTTCATGTTGGTCGTTCGTGTTACTTCATTATTTATCGCAGTTATCACACTTGGTAATCTTTCAACCCATTCACGAGATATCTTGTCCTGAATAAATTCCTTCGCGCATTGATATCCGAAAAACCGCTCAGCGAGTGTTCGATTAAATCGTTCAAGAATTGCCTGATCACGATGGATAATGGTATGTCCTCGTCGTATGTTGACATTATATTGCTCCATCAACGATGATACTGGACCAAGAAATTCCTTGCCACGATCAGCCTGTAGCAGTTGTGGCCATTGCAAGGGTCTTCGTTGATAAATTCGTTTAAACGCAGAATCTACTTCAGCAGCTGTCTTTGTCAATAATGGTTCTGTTTCCTTATATCTACTTGCAACGTCAACGACGGTTAGCGCGTATTCGTATGTTTTTCTACGTACAGTATCATGTGGTTAAAACAAAATATCAGCTTGATGAACTTTATTGGGGTCGCTGATATCGAAATACGCGTACTGAATTTGTTTCGGTGGTGATAGGTAAATTTGCCCTATTGCCTAATTAGATAATCATTTTTAAGCGGTAACGCGTGTAATTTTTGCTGCATCGGCGAGTTTACTAATTGCTGCGTTACCTTTCTGATATCCTCTTCGGGAATAATAAATCGATTCCATTTATAATTAATTTCTAGCACCTAGCGCTAATTTTCCTTTCATCGCTGATCTTATTAATCAATTAGCTAATGATTGTCTTTTGTTTTCATTTTTTAAACAATTTAACGCATGAATTAATTTCATATCTGTAATATATCTGTCTTGTAGATTTTTGCATTTATATCCAACATCATGAACATGACACACTTTATCAATCGCCTGGGTTTGATTGATCCTGATTGTCAAGTCTGACAACAAGTCAAGTACCAGGACCTCAATAATTATATCCTGGTAGATATTTTTCTCCTTGGTATTTAGCCCACGGAGTTCCTGGGAAATATGACACTAATGTAGCAATATCACCACTAATTTGTATTGGTAAAATTTTTTTTTTTTCCTGTTACTTACTGCACATCTTCCACCATATGATATTCGCGCATTTTTTGCTGTAACCGTGGATAGATCATTAGTTGGGGTTTTAGTTCTACAGCGTAAACAATATAGATTCAAGTATTTATATAATATGGATATAATTGATTTCGCAGCGACTCGAAAACAAGAGCCAGTTAAACACCATCCTACCTTGCCAAATTCGATCAGAATGACAATAATATGACCATCTGGATCGGGTAAGACACAGTTATTACTTAATCTTATATTGAGATGTTTGAAATGGGATAAGTTGTATTTAGTAGCACTATCAGTTGATGATCAACGATGCTACGATGTGCCTAAAGATCTTAATGAAAACGCGCGACTACTGGATGAGATGTCATTAAATTTATAACCGATATCGATGTAGCACCATCTGTTGATGATCTAGATGGATTTATTAAATACTTAGTTGTATACGATGATGTGACGCTAGACAAACAATCAAATCCAGCTAGAATATTTTCTCGAGGTAAACATAGAAACACTGATGTGAAATATGTTATTCATCGATACATACATATTCCGAAAGTAATCAGGGATAACTGTAATGTTTTAGATGTGTTTAATGGAGTTGATACATACACGTTGCGAAATATTCATCAAACTTGGTGTAGCGTAGATATGGATATAATTAAATTTAGAAATTTCTTTTTACAAGCGCAGGCGACTCCGCATGATTTATAACAATACATTTATATGATCCTAGATCCCGATATCGTGAAGGTCTTGATAAGATATTTGAATAATTAGTAGCAGCAGGGAAGGCGTGACCTCAAGTTGACGTAATTGCGTAAACAACGTGCATAAAAACTAGAAAATAAAGTAATATTAAATAAAAATTCCATAGAGACTCTCAGTAAAGTGTCGAAGCTTTTTCAACCTGTCTACACTTTTCTTTTTTTCGATCATTTGTAGGAAGGCTTTTTTTCGACGTTTGGACATTCCTACCAAAAGGTGGGTTCTCCTTCCCTGCTGCTCCGGTGGTATACATTTAAAAACGAGGTGGCTAATATTAGCAAAATATTGATGATGGGAGTTGCTATGTATATATATGATTTTTGTAACTCTTGGTCAATTATTTCATCTATTTTATGTGTTGATGCGTTTGCATTCATCTTTAGTCAATAGATTAGGTAGTTAAGTGTGTACACGTTTATACAATTCTTGGTTATTATATTCAGAGTGAAGGTTGCTTATGATCTATAAATATTTGTTGACGTAGGTGTTTACGACGATTCGTAAAGATATTAATAATAAACCTTGTTTACTAGTTGTGGTTTTCTCCCGACTGAAATATTTATGTATGTTGTATAACCCGAATAATTTAGTTCCTGGGACTGGTAACTCGGGAAATATTTCAAATGACTAAACTCTGGTGAAACACCTTCATAGTACAGTACCTGATAACAGTACCAACTACAGTTCCATATGATGGGTTTGCACTCTTTCTGGTGAATATTACACTATGTATTGTTGTAGCTACACATATAAAATTAAGTTCTGCTTTGTCCATAGTTAACAATGTACAACGACGCTTGTTGTCAGATTTGGCTCCGCGTATAATTTGCCAATCAGTATTCCGCTCATATCTGTTCTATCCATGCTTTCTTGATTTTGCAGCCAGACATTTTTGTGGCCTAAATGAAATTATTACTGTCAGTGATGTCAATATCGCCGTATCAAGCATGAATCTCAATAATACTGTAGGAATCAAACAGCGTTTATGGTTTGCACAGCAGTCGCAATATTTTTTATTAAAATGACAACCAAACCAAACCGGAATAATAGGATGAATATTTTTTTTGTGAACTCATATGATTTAATCTAGGCAATTCCATTTAAAGCAATGTGATTTCACTGCTTCTATGAAAGCTAGCAGAAAGTACCATATCGATAGACATTGCATCATCGCGGTTACAGTTGGTGTTCCAGAGACCTCCATTTTGCTAATATTAGCCACCTCGTGTTTCAATGTACACCACCAGTTAGAGGAAAAATAATGAGGTCATTCGAGATTTTAATGAAATATTTCCAGAGTTACCCGTCCCACTGTGTTATCTTCTAGCGGATACGCGGTAACCAACGTCGTTGAGTTAGTTCACTGGTTTGCTAGCGAATACATGCTGGTGGTAATTGTGTATTTTCAGAATTATTTGTAATTGCTCCCGGACAAATTCACGCCTGGATACCGCCGAATGTAGACTGTAAATTTCAGACCGCCACGTATATTTTACCACCCTGAAAATAGCATGTGTAGTTACACTCCAGCTAGGATCCATCCTTTTTGCCAAGTTAAGACATTAATGTTGTTTCTTCTGACTATATGGAAGTATAAACTGTAATTTGCCGAATTACACAGCAAATAACGCCCAAAAGGCATTATGTGAGCTGGATGAGTCAGTAACTGGTAGTTTATACGACGATAAAGTCAGAAAATAAAATTAAGCTCTTTTAATTACAATTATTTATAATTGTATCTATTTGTTATTTGTTATTTTAGTTTCTTTAAAATATATTTCCAATCAGTTTTAGAACCTGTTTAAGCGCGTTAAGTCTTTGTTGCGGAGCCTGCAACGTAGCTATTTATAGAACAGGGAATACTCCATTTTCAACGTAATAGCTCTTTCAATATCAAACAAAACATTATGCCAATGGTATGCGATCTAAGGTTTTGAACATTCCACAGCATGGTCTTAATATTGCATCTAAATTGGGCTATGTAATCTAAGTACATGTTCAATATTTAAAGCAAAGGATTGAGTTGTTTTGTTTGACATAGGAATGACTCCTGGATCTGATGTTTACATGAGATCATTGTGACTTGACAAACGTTATTGTTAAGACTCAGAGTAACCAGTTGTCTAGTCTTAACATCTTTTTTGTGCTGATTAAAAGTTTAGGTTACCTACAGAGGATACTTACAAATGAAATTAAGGATATCGGTTAATGGTTATATTAATGGGAGTTCAATAATCAAAAAGTGCAAGACATCGACACTATAAGTTACGAAGGGGGTGGTGTGGTTGTGTAGCGGATCTCTCACCCACCCCAATTTGATCCAATTGTTTTAATGTTAGTCTTTGGACCCCCACCCCTACCAATCCCTATATCCATTTACTTATAGATTTACTTTAATTTGTAACCAGCTGCAGTCAAAATGCTGTAGTCCCAATGAGCAGCGGGGGGGCGAATCCGACATTTTGTCCAATCGTCATTTGGCTTAATTGATACCTTCTGCACTCAGCGGATCCGGTGTCGTCAGCGTCCGGTAAAAAAAAGACGACGTCGTCGTCGGGGGATCGTCCAATCGTCATTTGGTTTAATTAATACCTTCTGCGCGCCGATCCCAGCGTCGTCAGCGTCCGGTAAACACAGCGACGACCGCGTCGATGTCATCGCCCCCCCCTGCTGCTAAGTGGTTACTTCCAATTTAACCGAATATTTGGTCATGTCCGATACGATATCGTGTCCGAGGGTCATGTAAATTTATCGTTACAAATCCATGTGGGGTCGACTGAGCATGACTAAAAAAGTTTCGAAAAACATTAAAGTCCATGTCACCGCCGCACCATGTCTGCCAAATATTTCGTAGCGTGTGTGTATCAACGCCGTTGAATACAGCAAGAATATTACAGTTGTCTCTGATTACTTTTGGAATCTGAGTGTATCGTTGAGTGACATATATCACGTCAGTGTTTTTATGCCTGCCTCTGGAAGATATCCTAGCTGGGTTTTTTTGATTGTCTAACATAACATCATCGTACACGACTAAATTGTTAACGTCGCCATCAATATCATCGATACCCGGTGCATCATTGATATCCGTAATAAACTCAATAACATTTTTTTTAGCAATCGCTGATGCATTCTCGTTGAAATCTTTTAACACCTCGTAGCATCGTTGATCATCTACGCTAGGAGCAACCAAATACAACTTATCCCACTTCATCCATCTCATTATTAAATTGAGTAACAATTGCGTCTTGCCGGATCCAGATGGTCCGATGATAATCATCCGGATCGAGTTTGGTAACGCTGCAACATGCTTAACTGGTTCTCTTGTTTTAGTCGCTGAAAAGTCAATTATATTCATGTCTCTATACATAAATTATGGATCTATATTGTGTGAAGTGTAGAGTGCGTACTGGCACAAATGATATGACAATCGTTACAACAAGAAATAATAGATCGACGCTTACTGGTAGGTGTGTACAATGCGGTATAAAGAAATTTAGATTTATTTCTATTAGACCCGGAGATGTTTTAAAAAAAAGCGAGGAGGTGATATTGCAGCCAAGTTATCAAAACTCCCCGGAACCCCGTGGCCAAAGTATCCAGGAGAAAAGCACCTCCCAGGATATAGCTACTGTGGCCCCGGAACACGATTAGATATCAGACTCGATGATCAAAATCAGCCCAAACCCGGTGAGTATCCAATAAACGCTATCGATAAGGCGTGTCATGCTCATGATGTTGCTTACAAAAGTAGCGATTTGCAACAGCGTCATATCGCGGACGTAAAATTAATTCACGCGTTAAATGCTATTCCTGATAAATCCGTCAAAGAAAAATTGGCCTCATGGTTGGTAAAATCGGCTATGAAAGGTAAATTAATGATTGGAAGCGGGGCTTCTCGCGCTGGTAATTGAATACGCTAGCGTTTATAATAACAACATGGAATCCATCTATTATTCTCCGAGAGGATACTGGAAAGGGAAGGCCGCAATTGGTAAGCTTGCAAGCGCTGCAAAGGTAACAAAGGCCACTGCGGCTAATTGGTTATCCAAACAGGCTATATGGCAAATCTATCTACCACCGCCTAAACAAATCAACTTTTCGCGCTTTGATGTCATCGTACCTAATGAAGTTCATCAGGCTGATATACTATTTCTGCCGCATGACAAAGGTTACAAATACGCGCTAACCGTAGTTGATGTTGCGAGTCGATACAAACAAGCGGAGCCGTTGAAAACAAAGTCAGCAACTGAAGTGGCCAATGCGTTTGAGCGGATTTATCGAAGAGGTCCTCTGCGCTGGCCAAATCTATTACAAGTTGATCCTGGTAGTGAATTTCGCGGCGCTGTTTTATCAACGCTGAAACATCATAGCGTCGCCGTACGACGAGGTCATACTGCGCTACATCGTGATCAGGCAATTGTTGAACGATTCAATCGGACTCTTGCTGAACGGTTATTTGGGTATCAATACGCGAAGGAATTCATCCAAGAAAAACGATCTCGTGAATGGGTCAAAAGGTTGCCAGGCGTAATTGCAGCGTTAAATAACGAGATTACCCGAGCAATCAACATGAAGCCCAGCGACGCGATTAAATACGAGTATATACCCGGAAGATCAAAAATAGATAGCGTTTCCAAGCCGATTCTCGGCGATGTTACCGTGAGATATCTATATGAACCAGGAGAGCTTGAAGGCGGTAAAAAAAGAGCTACTGATCCTATCTGGAGTGTTACCACACATAACATATCAACGATAACACGATCAACTGGTAGACCACCGATCTATAGACTGGATTCAACTGCCCCACAGCGAGGGTTTACACGCGAGCAACTACAAGTGATACCTGACGATACTCAATTACCCCCGCGTGGTCTTAACTAGCGCCGTTGCGTCTATTGCACTCAAGACAGGTCAATCTCACATTGTTTTTGACATGACCAAGACTGTTATCGATCCTGTCCACGGTAAATTGGCGAGCGTCTTTATCCGAATAGCGCCAACTCATTATACAATTACAACTCGCGCAGTGATTATTCTGTTGTTGTCGTAACGCAATTATTAATTCGGCATCAATATCAAAACGCCGCTGTTTTCTTTATCATGTTGGCGGTAACCCGAGAGTTTTCTATCAATGACGCTTGCATCGATGATGTCGTTGTCGTTGGTGACTCCGTCACTGACTCCGTCAATAACAATTCTTCGAAGCTGATTTATCCTCCGTACTCGGGACACTGCAAGATAGACTAGATTCGACCATTCGATGCGATTATCAACCATCCAAACAATTGTGTCCGTGATGGTTAGTCCCTGCGAGGAATGTATTGTTGTTGCGTATCCTAGCGTCCACGGGGATTTATCAGCACGTAGCGCGTCCTCGACGACGCTGATATCAACGAGCACAATATCATTCAGCACGAGAATTTGTTTTTCTGTCCGGCCTGGAATTTAAACTTCAATGTTCTGCCGCCGTGTATCCGCGGATCTATAACATAACGGCACTGGACGCGTTGGAAACTTTTCCTTATGCAACGTAAACAACTTCCGCTGAAGTGTGTCTCTGACTATCTTTCTACTCGCTACAATCAAATCGTTTGGTCTCCATGTTTCCCAGAATTCATTTAACGGCGTTTCCGGAATCACTTCGCGGATTATTTCACACTGAATTCTATCCGGCTGTAATCTGATTAATTTTTTAACCTCGCGCAGTTGTTCATCAAGTGCACGGTAATCAGTATCGGTTTCTTCATAATAGTCCACAAAACCCTTTAACCAATCATGTGGGCCCTCGTCGACAAATGGTGGTGGTTGACCATGGTCGCCACACATGATCACCGCTGTATTCGCGAGCAGCAACCAATCAAGAAACATTTGTAAAACATCTAACGAAACAGTACATATTTCATCCCAGATGATAACCTCAGGAATAAATTTTTCCCCCATTCGATCAGGAGTCCACTCACCGCCGCTGTATCGAAAAAAGCTGTGATAAGTAATGGCGTCAACATTTCGGTGTTTTATCTCTCGCGCTAGTCTATGGGTCGGTGTAAGCACGATTATACTTGCCCGCGTTCGAAATAATTCAATTGCCCGAGTCGTCTTTCCTGACCCGCCACAGCCGCTTAAATAAACTGTTTTGTGTCTACAAATTGGATCAGAACACGGTGGTGCATTAGACCATTCTGACAATTTATCACCGCGCAGGTAATTGTTTTCAACGGTGACATCTGCTGACGGGGAATAATCGCGTCGTATTTCATTTTTAATTCTCCATGTACCCCAACTCTCGTCCGGACTAGTAAACCCGGCTACGTTTTCCTTGTACTTTACGTCAATATAAAATGAATCAACGGCTACTCTAACCGCGGTGTCGCGAAATCTATTTATCATCGAGAATAAATTGATAGCGGCGTAACCCAGCATAGACGCCCTCAAATGCGGGTATGCTGGGCTGTCTCCATCGCTGTAGGTAACAACTGTACCCAACCTTGTTCCATTGGACAAGAAAGCTGTTTCGCAGTTCACGTATCTATTTTTTGCCACTGCGTCCTTGATTACGAAATCATATTCTGCGTCATCTATAATCAGCCGTGAGCAATATCGTTTGTAGTCGCAGTTTTTTCCACCTTGTGTGAACTTACCGATTATTTTTCTACCGAGATCTTTTGCCTCGCGGTTTCGTTGGTTGAATATCCTCCTGGACCATTCGACGATATATTCCTCGTCGGCATCGATGTGTTTTCTGGACTCGTCAATTATGCTATCTAGACGCTCCGGTTCTGGTAACCAGACTTCAGTCTGCGCTCGGTATGATATAATCGCGTCACTGACAATGAACGAAACTAGCATTTTACAATCAATCATATACCGTAGCAGCGCTATTGGCAGCCACTTCTTTTCAGTCATGTGTCTACCGATCCAAATATAGCAACAGCGATGAAGTCCTGCCGCGAACTCAAATAATACTATGCGAGCGAATCCGGTTAAATCAAAATCAGGCAGTGGTCCATTAATAGCAACACGAGTCATTTCATGTCTGGGGTGTCCAAATCGTTTGAAATACTCAGCGGCGGATCCATACCCGAGAAAACTCGCTGGATAACAGGCAACCATATCAACGGAAATCATAGCGTCGCGGTTGTATTTAGTGTTCCATAGTCCACCGTGATAGTATTCCAAACAACTGGATTGTACATCCGGTAGAAATTCCTTGCGTGTTGGACTCCACGCATTTTTCCTTGCTGCAACATGAGCCGCAACCGATGGAATCGTAAAACAATTTGTTAGCAGTTGTTCATCATGTTCCTCAAATTCCATGGCGGTTTTTTTCATCTTGTTGTGAAACGCTTCAGTGCGATATAATTCACTGTTTGGTCTTACAAACTGATCAAAGGTATCCGCATCGTTTTCAGCGCTGCGAAGTAACCACACTGATACAGGGTCGTTTTTACACAAACAAGCAATAGCATCAAATAGTTTCCTCTCCGCGAGAAAACTATCCTGTATAAATTCTTCGGGTATATACTTTACTGTTCTATCCCGTGGAAATATTGTGATCGCGGGCGTCCATGCGTGTTCGTTATGATCAATAATTTTGATTGGGGCCCCATTTGATTTGTACTTTGATTCGTATAATACTTCACCGGTTATCGTTGTAACGGTTATTGGAAATCTCAACGACGTTTCTAATCTCGCTATGTCGCTGATGGTTGCTCCACGCTCTTTTACGGTTAGTTCCCACTGGTTGATTTTGCTACGTCGTAAATCAGTCAATTTGTTTCCTCGACATGCATTTGTAAAATGCTCTATTATTCGTTCTGCTACACAATTTATCCCCGTTGACTGTTTCATTGGTTTCAGTTTTCCGATATCAGGTTTCTTATTTAACGGGTATATTCCATAAACAACTGCTGTTTCAGGATACGCTCGTTCATAGTATGGTTTGTCAATTCCGGTTAACAACCCCGGCTTGGAGTCGCGGCTAACAATGACTGTTTTCTTGTCGCTGAGAACTGGTTCAAATTTATCACGTATGATCCAATCACCTGATTCCACCCGGACAATGAATTTTACTCTGAAGAAATACTCGCTGGAGCCAAGTTGTGATATTATCGTTGCTGCGCGGTTGTCGTTCATGGTAGCATCAACAACGCCATCAATTCGAAATGTTGACCAACTATGAGATGCACCATCACGCTTGAATTCATTGATACAATCGCGTATTTTACTCAACAGGGTTCTATCGTTTATTAACGCTTTTGGTGCGTCCTTGAGGACTCTATCGAGATTGAACTTAATATTTTTCCAGGGCTTAATTGCTGCTAATCTCTCGAACTCATCCATATAATTAAAACAAGTATTTAAATGAAAGAATATAGTATAATGAATAAATGTAAATGGTTGATGATTGGGTCGACAACCCCGTGCAATAAATCATGTAGAGGTGAATTCTGCGGGTATCATTTACAAAGCGTTCGTAATGGTTCTCTTGGCCCCCTCCCGTGCTTGGTTTGCCACGTTGGTGTAAGAGGAAAATCGCAGTTGTGTATTAATTGTGGCGGAAAGCGATACAGGGAACTAAAACGCTATTATGACAAGCGAATTAAAAACGCTGTCATTGACCCCACCGCTGACTCCGTCATCAAAACCCCCCAAGACTACGTTGAAAGATTTATAATTAAACCAAATAATAAATTAGACAAGTAGTATTATTATATAAATGGACCAAGAGTTCAGACCTCACCCTGTGCTCGCTAATTACGAGGCATCTCGCGACGGCATTGTCAGAAACCGCAGAGTGAAGAAGCCGGTTGGTACCGTAAATAATCAGGGGTATTTGATGTTTGGTGCCGGAAAGAAGAAGTACTATGTTCATAGGGCGGTATTTGAGGTATTCAACGGATTAATCGAGAATGGACTTGTGATTGATCATATTAATAATAATAAGACTGATAATTCTCTTATAAACTTGCAAGCTATCTTGCAAAGTCAGAATACCAAAAAAGGCGAAACTGGTAAATACCCAAAGAAAGCAAAACCCATAAAGTCATTTGATACAACAACTCACGAGGAAAAAATATTTCAGTCGATGAATGAGGCAGAAAAATATTTTGACATTTGTATCGCCTCAATACGATTTGTTGCAGAAGGAATACAGAATTCAGCGATCTCAAAAAAGACCGGACGCAAAATTCGATTTTCATATGTAAATAAGGCCACCGGCGCCTATGGCGCTGACGAATTGTCTGTAATACCTCTTTTATGTTTAAATACTATCAATAGTAATAAATAACACACCGCGCGGGTTCATTTTGTAAAATAATTTTTGTTTTATTTAAAAACAAGATGTTTTATAAGAATAATGAATATCGAAGACATCAATAATATATTAGCCGAGATTTCAAAATTAAAAAATCAAGGAATTGAATTATCTGATGGTCTTGACAGCGAAAAAATATTATCCGATTATGAGATTATTAACGAACAATCGAAACGGGGGCGTTTTACCCTGGCCCGCGAGTACTTTTTTATAAAACGATTACAACATACGATTAATGAAAACTTGTACCACAATGACGCAAATGCATTCATTGGACTATTCACTGCCGTTGAAATAATACGAAAAAAACTCGGACGTGTTTATGAACGACGCCGGGAGATTTCTAGTAAGATCAAAAACATTAGAAGGATTATAGACGAAAACTCCGTGGAGCCCCCGATGGTACACTCGGCGGGAAATTAGAAATTGCGGAGCAATTTGCAATAATGGTAGGCGAATCACTTACTACTCGGCTAGCCAGAGAGCGGCTAGCGGCGCTTAAAAAGTTCATACCGTTACGAGACAGGGTTCGAGAACAACTTCAAACGCGGCAGCAACTACAAACTGATTTTACCGTTGGAAGCGAACAACTCTTCGCTCCGATAACGAGTGCAACCAAAGACGTGAAAACAGCGATATACGGGGATATTCCCGACGAAGAAAGAAAGAAAAAGGCGTCACTGCTTGGCGTACTTGAAAACATAGCGGCTCAGACCGAACAAACAAAAAGGTCTTTGAGGCAACCACCACTCGCTATAATGGACCCACAAGAACCTTATGTTACAATGGCCGACGAAGAAGAACTAGGTGCTACCGCAAGAGAACCAGAAGAAGAAATACCGGAAGAAATACCGGAAGAAAAAGAGAAAAGGGGGAATATACCCCGTAATGTACTCAAGAAGAGCACAATAGATCAAATTAGAGGCTTCAGCAGCAGGGAAGAATTAGTTGATTTTACTGCCTCTAATTTTGCTAAGAGCATACGAGATAAGGAGCATATCAATAGCGATTACGAGAAAAATATAAAGACGTTAAAGGATTGGACAAGAATAGTGTATTTAGCGAGTAAACACGAGAATGCATTACCACATCGTGGTGATACCGATTACGACGCATTCCACAAGGAAGTTGAAAAAAGGGTAAAACTAAAAAAAGGAAAAGGACACTCTGTTGGTAAAGAATCCTACGGCGTTACCTGTCCTAACAGTGTTCTCAGTGATATATCACGGCTAGAGGTACTAATCGGAGGAAAACGAGCCGGAAATAACTCTCCGGAAATAATCAATGAGGCCGCTGATATTTGCAAGCGGTTATTTACGGGCGGTATCATGGACATTAGTGCGTATCGAACGCTCATAGACGAGTTAGTGGATGATTAAAAAAATTATAAAATTGTCGTTTTTTTTAATTTTTGGTCGTTTTTGGTCGTTTTTGGTCGTTTTCTTGTCGTTTTTGGTCGTTTTTGGTCCTTTTTTTGTCGTTTTTGGTCGGTTTTTACGGGTGAAAACCCCAGGAAATCATTTAGAGAAAATCGATGTTTTTGCTGAAAAAATCGAAAAAAACGACTATAGGCAACAAAAAACGACCAAAAATGACCAAAAATCAAGAAAAAACCAGAAAAAAACCGGATTTTGATCGAGGGCAAAAACCCAAGGAAATTTTGACAAAATTTATTCCGGTTTTCCACACGGCGGTGGGAAAGGGGGGGGGGTCAATCACTAATTGAAAAACCGGTGTTTTTATAATAAAGATGATCATACACTACAACCACGATAAACCAGTACTCGTCTACGTGGTAAACTCGCGATTGCCTGTTTACCGCGTGTACTATGGAGATGGTCTCGGTAGCACCATTGCGGGGTTATTTACAAGAATGGCTCCAAAAGTAGCGCCGTTAGCCAAACAATTAGGAATGAAGGCTATTGATGTTATTCGTGATAAGGGAATCAGCGCTATTGGAGATGTTGCCGGAAAGGCGCTTTCAGCCGCGCGGGACAAACTAATGTCGTTGGTGAAATCCAGGGGATTTTCAAAAAGAAAACAGATGCCATCAACTACGGTGATGCCTGCAAATGTCAGTAAAGTAATAAATAACGCCGTGGAAGAAAAACTAGAGTCGTTGGCGGCTCAGTCATCCACCAACGCGCCCATGAACACAATAGTGGGGGGGTGGTCTTAAACAGAATTCAAAGAATTTACGACGAAAAAATCGCAATTGAAAACATCAACATGATAAATAATAAAATGTTTGCGCGAACCGCTGATCCCGCGTTTGATATAGATGCCCCAGTGCGCAGGGACGATTCTGTCCGCGATTATCAATTTTATTCCTATCAACCACCACAAGCCGACCTACGATCGCGAATTGAACTTCAAGTCCAAGATACCAGTAAATATTTTTTGCCGTGTGAAGCGTTTATCGAAATTGAGGGAGAACTCGTGACAAATGCTGCCGATAATGCACCATACGCAGATGACAATCGTGTTCGAGTTGGTTTCGTCAACAACGGTTTCATGGCGTTATTTGAGAGTGCCAGATATCTTATTGACGGGCGAGAAATTGAATCAATAGAACGCGAGGTTGATGTTGCAACAACGATAATTGGGTTACCGAGATACTCGGATGATTATACAAGATCGGCGGGCCCATCTATGATGTTCGCAAAGGACTCGACCGATAACGCTGATCATCTTCAGTACGTTAACGTGCTGACGAAGGAAAATACCGCAGCTGACCAGGCTGAAGCAGCCAATCCAGATCGCAGAGCAAAACCAGGCGCTGATTTCACTGTTATAAAAAGTCTTAACGATAATTACAATATGGGATTCGCAGCACGAGTAGAGATGTTGCAAAGACCACGCCGAAAGTTTTCATGCGCGATTCCACTCCATCACATATTTGGATTCTGCAGAAATGTCAGAAAAGTTATCTATGGGGCTAAGCATACAATCGCGCTAACGCGAAGGGGCGATGATAACAATGCAATATGGCGTGCTGCTGGCGTTGCTGCCGGTAAAGTCGTTTTAACTAAAATGGCATTGTGGATGCCGGTGCTGACTCCATCAGTTACCACGGAGCACGATTGTTATCATTTATGGAACAGGGGGGAAAATCGTTGTTGAGTTGGCTAGCGGTAACAACTGATGCTAAAGAGGATAACGTCGCCGATACGTTTACATGGCACTTGGCATCAAAACAGGGTGTTTCAGCCCCGCGTCATATATTTGTTGCGTTACAGAATAGGGAACGATTGGGTAATCAAGAACGCAGCCATATGATATTTGATCAATTAGGAGTCAGGGATGTTTCGCTGAGAATAAACGGACAACAGGAACCATCCGAGGATATACAGCTTAATTACGGCGACAACCATGTCGCACGTGTGTACCATCGATTGCTGTCATATATGGGTCGTGATCAAAACGTCGACACTGGTTTGCAAATATCACAACTTGATTTTAAAAAGCTGTATCCGATTTATTATTTTTCGTTGGAACATCTTGATTTAACGAGACAATCCGTCGTTGATATACACTTTAGAGCTCGTATAGCCCCGGGTGGTGTTAATTATAGAGCGGTTGCTGTCATTCTCAGCGATAAATCAATGCTGTTGGAAGGTGTTGGTGGACGAATGAGAATCGTTGATGCGCCAGTAGAAAACATGTAATTGAAAGCACAAACGCGTTTACAATAAATGTCGTATAGTGTCGTCAGTGTAGAGTTGACTGATGGTCAAGTCAAGAAATTACGATCAAAGTCGGCTAAACAATGCGGAACCACAATAACGCTGAAGCCGTCACAGATGGCAGGTGGTAATCATAAGATATCGTTGACGGCGCGTCAAATAAAACATTTCAATAATGCGATGAAGAATAAAAAGGGTGTTCAAATAGATTTTTCAGCCGCAGCGATTAAAAACATGGAAAAGACCGGTGGGATATTTCCGCTGTTAGCTGCGATTCCAGCGTTGATTGCCGCGGCCGCACCAGCAGTGGCTAAGGCGGCGGCGTTAGGAGCCGTTGGTACCGCGGCGGGGATGGCATTGAAGAAGGCAACCGGGAAAGGCTATAAAAAAAAAACGATCCGTGGCCGGAAAGGGTCTAAGACTACCGGGAACCCCGTATTCATGGTACTCGGGAAAGGGTCTAAGACTACCGGGAACCCCGTATTCATGGTACTCGGGAAAGGGTCTAAGACTACCGGGAACCGTTTAATGACTCCTATGTCTAATTTTGATTTAATAGACGCCGCCGACTCGTTAGCGATAAAAAACTTCAGAGGTGTTTTTATGAGGGATCAATTACCGGCGGCACCAAGGAATATTGAAACCGGCATAATTAACCTCGATGGGTCCTCCGGAGCGGGAACTCATTGGGTTGCATACGCGATTGATCCGCGTGCGATCGTCTATTTTGATTCATACGGGTTAGCTCCGCCGACCGAGTTTATGCGGTATATCCGGGCGTGTTCAGCCCGGGTTTTTTATTCCACGCTGCCAACACAGCAGTTAAGCGACCCGCCGATATGCGGCCGTGAGGTATTGAACGTACCCGCGGCGATTTCATCATCGCGGAAACCACCTCATGTGGTTGTAAACGAATACACTAGTGGGGTCGTAGAGGCCCGGCGGGTTAATTAGAAACGCCGTTTTTTTTTACAATAACGATGATTGATATTTGGGGACGACCGGTTTCGGCGCTGAAAAAATCCACGGAAACACCCGCCACCGATGACATAAAAAAACTAATCGAGGATGAAATCGCTGATACGTTGAATTTAACCAGTGTTGACCCAGGTGAAATAGTCGTATTTCAGGACCGCCAGGGTAAATTGAAATCCAGTAATGTGTCGCTGGATGACGTTTTAATACGACAGCGTGACGCCGCCGAGGGCACTATCGCGTTGTATACCGGCGACGGACGACTTAAACCGGGTGAACATATATCGGCGGTAACATTAGTCAAAGACGGTTTTATAAGGTTGGATAAATCGGTGACGGAACTTGACGCGCAGGTGAAAAAATCTGCCACCGAGGTGAAAAAATCTATCACCGATATACAACTCACTACCGCTAGTTTTTTCGGGACCCCGACGGTAACCGAACCGAATCTTGCAACAATAAAAAATACTATTTCGGAGTTTACAGCGCTGTCGGGCCAATTTTACACGTTACGAAAAAATGTTAACAGGATCGATGACAACTTTGATAAATTTTTTGGTAAAAAAAATACCAAGCTGGATGAGATTACAACAACTATAAATGATATCACTGCGTATGGACAGGAAATAGGAACAATCAAACTTGATGTTGCAACGAACAGAAATGGTGTAGTAGTACATGAGCGGGAAATAGAAATAATCGGCGCTAATGTTGCAACGATCATAAATAATGTAGACTCGCATGGACGGAAAATAGAAACAATTAAAACTGATGTTACAACGATCATAAATAATGTAGACTCGCATACACAAGAAATAAGAACAATCAAAACTGATATTGAAGCGAACAAAAAGGGTGTAGACGCGCATACACAGGAAATAGGAACAATCAAAACTGATATTGAAGCGAACAAAAAAAATATAGACGCGTATTGGCGGGGAATAGGAATAATCAAAACTGATGTTGCAGCGAACAAAAAAGGTATAGACGTGCATACATATGAAATAGGAACAATCAAACTTGATGTTGCAGCGAACAAAAAAAGTATGACCGAGAATACACGGGAAATAGAAACAATCAAACTTGATGTTGCAGCGAGCAAGAATAATATGGACGCGAATTTGCTGAGAATAGAAATAATTAGAACTGATGTTGAAGCGATTAAAGACGGACTACCGAGAGTAGCAGAGCAATTCGAAAAAATAAAAACCCCTCATGAGAACATCATCAACACAGTATACACAATTCGGCATGGATCATTCGATTGGACTCCTACACAGAATACAGTAAATATTACCGCAACTGTTAAGGGCATTTATCGATTGACACTGGTTTCAATGATGCAGTTTAATATATTATCGTCGAGTTCATCCGGGTTTAACAATACAATATCAACAATTATAGACAGGAACGCAACTGAACAGTTTACAATTTATGCCGTTGATGGAAATTTAGCCGGGGCAAACATCACATGGTATGTGGAATTTGTAGCGAATCTAATTAATTAAAAACACTAGCTCTTTTAAAATAAAAATGACCACCAGGGTAATTGAATCAGAGGTATCACCGACGTCACATCAATATCGATTCGATACCGCAAAAGAATTCGCCGCGAACTTGAAAACGCTTTCCGAACAATACCGCGCAAAAATAAAAAAATACCGCCGAAAAATAACCGCCATCGACGCGGTCGTGTACTCGGTGTCGGGTATAGTAGCCGGTACCGGTGTTATTTTATCCACGGTGACCACGATAGCCCCGATCGCTGTTCCAATCGCTATCTCCGCGATGACAACAATTGCTGGAGTCGCCAACGCAATCACTAAAAAGATATCATCGTGTTTTCAGAAAAAACTCGACGAGTATACAGTAAAACATCAAATAGTATCCGACGCGTACTCGAAATTATCCGGGTTGATCTTGTTGTCGATTGATAATTTGTTCATATCCGATGTTGAATTCTCCACGATGGTCCAGTTGTATAGCTCCGCGATGTCAAAAATCGATGATTTTCAACTGGAAGCCGGAACCACTTCAATGGGCTCTGGTTGTTGAAATTAGACACTAAAAAAACAACGAATAATAATAATGTCGCTGAACCCCGAAGGGTTTCAGTTGCTTCAACGGATCGCGGAGAACACCACTCCGGTACAAACAAATATGATATCGATAACGTCAACAAAACCCGAATTCAGTGTGAACTTCCCATCACCGGTTCCAGTGAAGGAAATAGCGCTGGCAAAATTGCGAATATATCACAGTTGGCCTAATATCCGAGCGGACGCATTTAACGGACAACAACCTAATAACTCGCTGGTTTTTGCATGGACAAATAAACCCGATGGGGCCCCAGACTGGAAGGAGGTTACAATACCAACTGGGTCATACCAAATAGAACAAATCAATAAAGAATTTCAACGCAGGATAAAATCGATCACAGGAAAAGAGTCAAAAATCGCTATTACGGTTCATGAACCGACGTTATCGTCGACGATTGAAATAAGCACACCGGGGTATATGGTTGATATTTATAACAGTTCAATAAGAACCATACTAGGATGGCCTAAGAATCCACCTCATGAAATCCCCGCGGACTTGCACACGAATGCGCAATCGTATCATGAGATTACCCCCCGGTATCGACCTGATTGGTCTATTATAAAAGGCGCGTTATTACCCAGCAAGTTTATATTTCGAGACAGGAATACATGCAATGGGAGTTTCCGTATAAGAAAACTCCTAAATTGTTCGCGTCGACCACAGTTGGTTTAAATGATATCACTGATGGGTTTGCCGAGATTAATCGTATTTACCAATCACAACTAGAACAGCTACGGAAAACAAAAGCACAAAAACACGCTGAGGTGTTAAATCAACTTATATCAGACATGGAATATATCAATGAACGAATCGTTAAAACAATATACGATAGCAGCGATGATAATAAACAAAAATTCCTAACCGAGTATAATATCACAGAAGCCAATTTACCCGATTTCAAGTTTCCAGGATACAACGCACCAGAACTAAGAAAGTCTCTTAATGATTTTCTGGCCCCATCAACTATCCTCAGACACGATAACGGAGAGGATGGTAGGCATATTGCCCCGTACAACGTAAATATCGCATCGGTGATAGCAATCAATCTAGTGTGTGATGTTATCGAAGGGAGTTACCAGGTGGATACCAATCAATCAAATCAAGCTCAACAGGGATATATCCTTTATTCATTTTCACCAACAGCCCCTCCGGGATTTTTAATCGTTGAGAGTCCAATTAATCCGGTCTATATGCGATGCCATAATCGGTTTTTAACGAGAATTAATTTTAGACTTACCGATCAGTCAAATAACCTAATTGATCTACAAGAGGAGGAGTTAGTGATCACTCTCTTTGTAAGATCATAGCAGCAGGGGGGGGGGGGGCGATGACATCGACGCGGTCGTCGCTGTGTTTACCGGACGCTGACGACGCTGGGATCGGCGCGCAGAAGGTATTAATTAAACCAAATGACGATTGGACGATCCCCCGACGACGACGTCGTCTTTTTTTTTTACCGGGCGCTGACGACACCGGATCCGCTGAGTGCAGAAGGTATCAATTAAGCCAAATGACGATTGGACAAAATGTCGGATTCGCCCCCCCCCCCCCCCCCCCGCTGCTCAATGTTCTTGGCATATTTTGAGTTAGTCAGCTTTCCTTTTTCGAATCTAATCAAAGAATTATTATTTATTCCTAAAACCTGCAAAGATGTGTTATTTGATTATGTCTAATCAATGTATTCAGTTCTCCAAATAATAAATAACACCACCGCTTTTATTTCCTTTTAAAAGCCTGCATTGACTATGCCTTTCACGCCAGTGTTTACGTTAGTTACTTTGCACTGGACTCCCTTTGTATAGATTTTGATAAAGGAGTTCTCAGTACAGTTTTTTACATTAATTAACTCAATTTAGTCTGATTCCAAGACTATGTTCTGACCAATCGAAATATCCCCTTCATTTATCAACTGATGCAACTGCAATTATGCTAGAATAAATACCTGACAAGCACTGAAATGGCTTAGCCTGGATATGGTTCATCGCGATTGCTTCGACGGATTTCATAACAACTTCACGCTCGACTTCGTATTTTAACGAGGCTTTTAAATTTGTTTTAGTCTTGCAGTCCATTCGCGAGATCTGTCTTTCAACAGTAAGCCTTGGGCGTACTAATGTACAACAATCTAACGTGTTTCCTGATCACGATACATTGCGGCGTCATAATGTGATGGCTCAAACGGAACAACTATGTACACATGTGTTTGAATTTGCCAGTGACATCAGTGACACACCATCATGCGAAAATCTTGATGATGTTATTAATATTATTGTAGTTTACGACGATATCATGCATGATAAACGAACACATCCAACCAGAATATGTTCAAAATCTGACACAAAACATAGATGTAGGTTACGTTACAAAGCCGTACATTCAAATCCCCAATGTGATCAAAAACACGATATTGTATTGGTCTGGCTATAATCTATGGTTGAGCAACCCGTCTGCACTAAAATGCACATCAAACACTCTAATACCTAGCGAGTGCGCGACCCATATATTTTTTGCACCTCCGAATCGGAGCGTACTGTGCCTTATTTTAACGCTGTAATATGTTGTCGTGGGTCATTGGTACCTTTTTGATACAGGTTTTGTTTAAAACGGGTTGGATAGTAACCGACCAAGAGGTCGGTCCCACTTTTGTCACCGTGTCAATCATACCGTTCATGCGTCTGAGACGGATAGAAAAATGGGATGTGCGCTTTTTTAAAAGTAAAACTTTAGTCAGTTTTACAAGGCCCAGATTCTAGAAACGGACCCTTAAAAAGCCCACGTAGGACGGTCCTAAAATAGGTCGATTCCCCCACCCACCCACCCACCCACACAAACACTGCTGCTAGGTATACTTAGAAGAACATAAATCAGTAAATGAATTTCATAATTTTGAACGGGCCCAACAATCCATTCAGAGATCTAAGACATATATATGTGTGTGTGTGTGTGTGTGTGTGTGTGTGTGTGTCAAATTTGATCATCATACACGCAATCGAAATTCACTAAATCATTTATACTTTCTGAACAAGATTTGTATTATCTGACCAAAGCTTCCTCTTTCTTAAATGATTTTAAGGTCAATGATTTTTAATGTACCCTACATGTGTATTTTAGCTTTAGAATCCGTCTAAACCTTGATACACATATTATAATAAATCTTATGTCATGAATAGTACCTGTAAACCGATATGCCCCTGTAATCCACAAAGTGAATAGCACACCCCTGGTCGGTTTGCTGTTCTTCCAATGCTGTAGTGGGCAGATACGTAGGATTCTATTTCACCTAGTGGAACACAAGCTGAAAAATAAAATATTTGTTATATCTATTCGGTTGATTTTCTGTTCAGGAAACAATCTCAATCGACAAAATAGGCAATGTCCACCTTGTTTTTTATATAATGTGATAGAATATGTGCATGCGGCATTCGTCTTTTTAGACACGTTAGTTCTTGATGGATTAATATTGTGATTTTTACTAGCATATGTATGGTTTGTGTATATACCGAAATTAAAAATTAGATTGAAAGCGCATTCCAGAACTTCAGGTAAGATAAAAGTATATGCTGTTACACACCCTATTATATGGGAGGTTACGTATGCTACTGAAAACTAATCTACATGATAAGCTTTTAAAAATCACTTTAAAATGTTGGTCTCCTTACTATACACTAGCCTCCCGGACCGAACTATCCACGGACGAGATGAGTCGCGTCTATTTCTATGCATTTCGGTGCCCTTAGACTGCTTAAAACTTTTTTTTAGGATAGGCTAGACTTAGATAACATAGAAAACTATATTGTTCCATCCATTTTAATTACTAGAAAGTGCACCAGAAAATACAAGCTTTCCAGGAACCCTTAAAACTAAATTCACAAATGATTCGAAAAAGTTAATGCAACCCAAGTATTATGCTTTTAGGGGCGTGTGCTATATTATATGTCCCACCACTTGCTAACATATTATAAGTATCATCAAACACCGTGCATGTTTATATACATTCATTTCTTTGATTAAAGATCGTACTATCTCGTTATTTGCACAAAGAGAAAGCTTCCCAATAAGATAAAACCACGATATATGAGATATTGCAATCAATAATGCATACAACATAGAAGTCTTAGAGTAATTTAACTCAGAAAGCATACGATTCGATAGTTGGTATAAACAAATCTTACATAAATTCGAATATGTATTAGAGCTCATGACCAGTTTAGATGACTCAACGCGGAAGTAAGACATATTGACTATATTATTATTATACCACCCTACAGATTTTAAAAATATAAAGCATCAAGGATATACCATATGCACAAAACAGGCATTTCACGAATTGATTTATAAGTCGTATACTGATTGTCGCCAAGGTGTTCCATACGATTACAACATTTCTATGTAAATTAAATATATTTCAAATTGACACTGTCCATCCTCAGATGCAAAACCGTATTTTAGAGTTAGATTTTAATAGAGGACATTATTAGATATACTGAAGACGAATGTAATACAAATCTTTAGCTGATATTGAAAAGTTTGTTCCTTGATTAAATGGACACAAGGTCAACAAATACTCAGTACTTGACATGATGGCCTCTTTTATAAAATGGTTCATTCTAGTTAAAATAGCATCTTACCTATGAATACAAAATGTTCATATGACTGGAAGTAGCCAACCCAAGCTTCTCCTTTCAACGCGATTTCGTCTTTCACTGCCATTGTTTCTAAATCTATATTAGGGACTGCAAAGGTCAAATTGCGGCTGCAATTATAACAATGTTGCGATGCCGTCTCCCAACGGAATGGGTTTGGGGACTCCATAACTTCAAATAGTGAGTGAACTTCATCTGTAATATATATAATGACAAACTAATACTTATCTTTACTCATTTTTATGGCGCATTACTCTGTCCTAGCAGCTATTGTACATGAGTGTGTCCTCATAGAACCCACGTATGAAGTAGGGTATTTTTTCTTTCTCAATATTGATTCAATACAATTACTAGATCTGAATAGTATGTGATCCACGAAGAATGCGTGGCGTGCGTCCATTGAAATGATGTTATTTGTAACTTTAAAGTTTGTACAAACTGCAAAGAAAAACATAGAAATTTGTTTACTGGTACTGTCTCTTGCACGTGAATTATAGTAATACAAAAGCTCACTAAAATGATGGCCAGTGCCCCAAAAAACATAGTGGCCCAAAAAAAAAAAAGACAAACACACACACACACACACACACACACACACACACACAGAGCTAGAAGACAACAGTGGGATAAATTGATAGATATTTAACAACTTTTACCATCGACGCACTGAGGTAGCCTTCATCAACATGGTGTTGTGATCCATATTTACAACTTACAATCACTCTGTACCTGTGAAAGATGAAATTGTATATGTTAATACGTACCATTCAAAAGAACACTAATTATGATGTATAATAATTCCATGTTCCTTTTTGACGTCCTATATTTTGTACCAAACGACTGCCATAACCCTATGTACTTAACAGCAGTGCATATGTATGTCGTACTATTCTGAACAGTTACCGGTAGTACTTACATGTATCCTTTCCGGTTGTGCTATTGCGCATATTTAAACAGGAACAAATTACCGCATAATTGTATGGTGTTCTCTTCTGTGTTATAAGTAGAAATGTATATCATTACGATGTAAAGCTTGCCCTTTTATATGTGACATTCATTAGCCACTTTCCGATGAGGATTGTGTTCATGAAAATGTTGTAAATAGTTTCATATGTTCATGCTCAGATTTGCTCCTGAGAATAATGATACAAATCATGATATTGTTAGTGTTGACGAAGATGATGGTGATGAGGACGATAATAAATGCGACGACGCAGATGATTACGAAAAAAAGTAAATGACATACCTCAAAATGCCCGATATATATTAACCAAAGTTATCATTTCTCTTTACAAAGTTGATAATAATAGCTAAATACAGATCGAATGTAAGTATGGCTGTGTTTGTATGTATCTTTATATATGTATGTCGTGAACGCACTGCCACCAGGTGGTGGTCATGAACAACTAGATCCAGATACGGAAACTAGATTCAAGTGAGTCGTCAAATAAAGTATTATTATTTGCGTGTGAGATATTGGCCCAACGAATATTAGTATTATCGTAATTCACTGCCTTATTTCTCTGAATGTTTCTATTAATATGTACAAATTTAACGTTTTTCCTAGTTTTGACCCATTAATGCTCATGTAGAAATTACATTAGGAGCTCTTATCTCAGCGCATCAAAAGATTGCAATGTTTCGCTCGCCTTTAATTAATGACATGGGGAAGTACAACGAAATTATCTGAAGAAAATAAGGGTAAATCAACAAGTGGGTGGATCTTTTGAAACGAATCTAGAGACAACTACTATCGATATGTTACACTATTTACACCGGTAATACCGCAATCTGGATTTTCTATATAAAAAAATTATCCAAATTTTCAGTCATGCCCTACTCAAGTAGTCTGCCCCTATATTCTCAACCCCTCTTATTGCCTCTACACGGAAGCGATATGGTTGTAGTGTCAGCGCCCAACGCATCAATCGAGCGTTAGCAACCTTGGCCTTGTTTAAATACAATAGGGGTTGGTGATCAGTTTCGAGAACAAACTCTCTCCCAAAAAGATTTGCATGATACTTCCCAATTCCCCACACTACGGCCAAGCACTCTTTTTCAATAACTGAATAGTTTTTCTCCCTGGGTAGCAATTTTCTACTCGAGTAAGCTACGGGTAACTTATTGTTATCTTGCTCTTGCAGCAAAACTGCTCCCAACCCAGTTTCAGAGGCATCTGTTCTTAAAATGAAGGGTTTGCTAATATCTGGCAATATTAATATAGGTGCACTGATGAGTTTTTCTTTCAGCGTGCGAAAAGCTATATCCTGTGGTGGTCCCCACTCTGCTTTATTGTTGTCGAATGATTGCCGTACAAACGACATTCAAGACTCCTTTTTCTACTTTATCGCTCCTGTCTCTTGATGTACAACTTAAGCATGTTAGTATGGAATGTCTTTAAATTGCCGTCTATGTCAATTTTGTAGTCCATGTCATTCTTGACCTCCTTAACTTCGTAGGGACCTTTCCACTGGACTAGTAATTTATGTGTGCTGGTAGGAAGAAGCAATAAAACCTGATCTCCTGCAAGAAATTTCCTATTTCTCGCTCTGCGGTTATAATACTTGGCATATCTACGTCCCGATTTCATTAATTCGTCGCGTGCCATCTGGCATGTACTTTCCAGTTTCCCTCGCAGATCTAGCACGTACTGGTATGTAGTTTTTATTTCCTCGCTCGCGACGTCACCTGTCCACAGTTCGCGTAGAATCCACATCGGGCCTCGAACTGTTCTTCCGTACAGCAATTCGAAGGGTGAAAACCCTAAACTTTCCTGCGGTACTTCACGGTACGCGAACAGAACTGCGTTCAAATAACGGCCCCAGTCTTGAGGACGTTCCGCGCACATCTTTCGTAGCATAATTTTAAGGGATCCATTAAATTCGTCTACCAGTCCATTGCACATCGGATGGTATAGGGTAGTGTTTAGCTGTTTGATTGATAACAGTCTACTTGTTTCACCCATGAGGTCGGAGGAGAATTGGGCACCACAATCCGTAAGGATTTCTTCTGTCACCCCTATCCTACTGAAGATGTCAACCAATGCTTCAGCCACCCTTTCTGTTTCAATAGTTGGTAACGCTACAGCTTCAGGGTATCTGGTTGCGTAATCCACAAGAGTAAGAATATACCGGTTCTTCCTTTCGGTAACTGGTTGTATTGGGCCTACAATATCCACCGCTACTCTTTTAAACGGTGTATCTATTAATGCCATCTGTCCCAAGGGTACCCTTGTAACCCTTCCCTTGCATACGGTTTTCTGGCATACGTCACAAGACCTACAGAACCTTGTGACATCGCCATTAACACCAGGCCAGTAGAATTCAGCGACTACTCTACTGGTGGTCTTCTCCTTACCTAGGTGTTCTGCCATGCTAGACTCATGGGCCACCCTAAGTATTTGGAATCTGTATCTCTGGGGTACGACCACTTGCCAATACCTCTTACCCTCCGGAGTGATAAACTCCCTATGACTTAGCCCGTTCCTACGAACGAATCTCTAGCTGCCCCCACCCTTGCAGTGTCTAATTGCGCCGGACGCGATTTTCTCAATGACAACCTTGATGGATTCGTCACGTTCTTGTTCTCGTTTGAATTCATCACGCGAAATTCCGGAGATCGATTCAGGGACTATTAATTTCTGAATCGCGGTTTTCTCTCGCCTGGTTGGCGCTCGCGTTTCGACTGCCTGGGCCAAAGGTATCCTGAAATCTGCCATGGTTGGAAGACGGGAACCTTCAACATTACCGATCGTCAGATCGTAAATGGGTTTTCCATACAAAGGTTATCTACAGTTCCGGTTAAGAAAGGTGTTTGTACCGTGATCCTTGCTACGGGGATGCGACCGATCGTTTGATCGAGTAGCATGCATGGGGACTCCCACACGAACATTTGGTTATCATGCACGAGACTGCGTTTGATCACTACAGCCGTGCAACCAGTGTCACGTAATGCTACGATTTCTCGACCGTTCACGAAACCTCTCGCGGTTGGTACTCGCGCTTCGGGAAAAAGACACGTACCAAGTGTATGAATACCTGGTTCTACCTGCACCATATTACCAGATACACTTTTATTCTGTATAGCCACGGCTACCTTATGCGTAAATCCCTTTCTTTTAGGACATTTTACTTGAATATGACCCCATTCCTTACACAAGAAACATTGTACACCCTGACGACCTGTGCTCCTAACTGACCTACTTGCCTCAGCTGATTTCACCTCAGCTGATTTCACAAGCTCCCTAGGCATCGGTCTCTCAGCTCCCCTTTCCCATTATATCCTTTCCTTTTCGGCCTGTTTTTCTAGTTCTATCTTTTCCCTTTCGAACTGTTTTTCTAATTCTGCCCGCCTTTCCTCTGTTTCCCTTTTTTCTCTTTCAAGTTGTTTGGTCATTTCCATCTCCTTTACCTTTCCATCCCTCTCCCGGGCTTGTTCTTCCCTTTATAATTCCCTCACCCTAACCCTTTCATCCCTCTCGCTGGCTTGTTCTTCCTTAATAAATTCCTTAAACTTTCTCCCTCATACCCAAGTTCTTTGCCTAAGGCGACCAAGTCTTTAAGTGATGACATGATTAATAGTAACAAAAAAAAAATAATTTACCAAAAGAAACTATTTTCTAGTGAAGGCAACCCAAAATAAAAATGAAGTATTTATACTAGACCCACAGACCTAGAACTACTAAACAAAATAAACACCTACTTGATTGTCTTCTCAAGAAGGTCACACACGAATATAAACAATGAGAGTTTACTTTCACAAACACTGATGACGGTTCACTTAATCCAAATATCCCACTTCTGACACCATTGTCGCAGAATTGTAACCGAGTGGGTTTTTGGACGAAATGAACAAGCCAAACACAATGTAAGAAAGATGGAAATTTATGAATGAGTTATAAATGATAAATATATGATGTAAAAATACAATTGAAAATAAACAAAACAAATATTGAATAAAATGAAGTGCAGATCCAAGAACTCTCATGAGCTGCACATACCCCTTAGACAGTATGTTGTTCAACAAGAACAAAATTATAAAGATTCAAAAATAGTCTTTGAAACAACTTAAGATTCACAATAATCTTTGACACAACTAAAGATTCAAAATAATCTTTGACACACCTAAAGATTCACAATAATCTTTGACACAACTAAAGATTCACAATAATCTTTGACACAACTAAAGATTCACAATAATCTTTGACACAACTAAAGATTCACAATAATCTTTGACACAACTAAAGATTCACAATAATCTTATCACGACTAAGATTCACAATAATCTTATCACGACTAAGATTCACAATAATCTTATCACGACTAAGATTCACAATAATCTTATCACGACTAAGATTCACAATAATCTTATCACGACTAAGATTCACAATAATCTTATCACGACTAAGATTGACAATAATCTTATCACGACTAAGATTCACAATAATCTTATCACAACAGACAGCGTTGTTCTGGAAGCTCCTGATGACTCCAAGAAACTTTAGACTGCTTCGTACAGCTTCGGACCGCTCTAGTTATATTCACAATAACATTTCATATACATTCACGGCTACAGACACGGTCAGCTACCATAATAGTCAGCTACTATAACGGTCAGATAATAACACAGTCAGAATCATCTTCCAATACAGAAACAGCTTCCAACACAGACACAGCTACTGCCAACACAGACACAGCTGCCAACACAGACGCACAGACGCAGCTACAGATTCACAGACGCAGCTACAGATTCACATACGCAGCTATAATAAGAATCCAAATGGGACATAGTAGTTTATGCATCATTTCTATATATATGATAGTACCTTTAAAAATCTGCGTTGTAATAAACATTATTACGCGATAACACAGTACAAACCGAATAAGCTTCACCTATCAAATAAATAGAATGTAAATTTAATACTTACCCCTATGGGTGGAGAATAAGGAGAGTGTATACTCCTTGACGTGATCCAAAAAATGACCAGTGTGATTTTTCGGGATTCGTCTTACTTAAATCCATAGGAGAGTGAGTACAAGTCGGGGTAGAATACCTGTGCACCTCATGTTAGTCATGATACCCGACACAAGTAATCTGTGGCTAGGTAAATGTTAATACAGTCGCTTACCTGGAAAAACACATTCACCCTATATAACGTTGTACGCATGTACAACGAGAAATAGTCTAATTGTTTTCAGGCAAAACCAAGTTATTTCTTTGCCTAAGTCTGTGACAGATCTAAAACTTAAAAATAACTAACAAATATGCTGAATCAGTCAAAGATACCGAAGCTACAATAAAACATGTTGATAGGTTAGAACAAAACACTTTGTTTACTTCATGTCAGTTTTGTTGAGAGCGCGTTAAGGATGGACAAAACTCCGTGGACACTAGGATATGCTATAACAATTATTTCGTCACAAGGGTTAACTATTTCTGAAACAAACTTTGTTGTTGTTGTTGTGGGGTTTAACGCCATTTTGCAGCACACGATAGGCTATACATGGCGGCCAGTATTAATGGTGGAGGAAGAACCCGAGAAAACCCCGGAAAGAACCACCGACCCACGAGAAGCTAGTGGCAAGCTTTCTCACATACCCACGTTGGCTGAATCTTAGACTCGAACCGCCGCAGACAGAGGTGAGATGGCAGTGATCCGTAACGAAGAGCGCTTTAGACCACTCGGCCACTCGGGGCCCCTCTAAACAAATTTTTGGATTGCTGATGATCTTATCGAATGGTCAGATTTGGTTTATCTAGAAGTGTCTCGAGTCAGAATAATATTTAAGCTGCGGAGGGTTACCATTTTCACAGAAAATACTATTCGAACTCAGGAAATCATTGCTGGCAATTGCGATGATGTAGTAAGAACAAAACATAGTTACAAACAGTGTGATAAAAAGCGTGACTTTGATCAAGATGCTAAATTTATCATGACATTAAAGGAACGACAAAATAGTCTTTGTGCGAGCCCTAACACAATAATGTTGTGGCAATATTCAAATTATAATCTCAGACAGTTTACCGTAGATATACTTAATAGCAGTCTTGGTCACACACGCGAAAATATAATTCTGACTTGTCTGGAATGTAATCTACATAGAGTAGCCAGTTCACAAAAATGAATGCCGTGGCAAGTAGGTGTCTTTAGGAATGACTTGTACGTATTCACATGAAAATCAACATTGAGGAGCATTTTAACCTAATCTGTAATTTGCAGGTCTACTCGTAGATGTAACACCGTTGCAAATTGTATTCGTCTTCACACTCCAAATATGAACAGTCACTCGTTTTTACCACCTTCAAGCTCACCTGGTTGATATAAATATATAACAGCCACACTACCTAGTACTTGTTGTTTTGAAAAGTTATGCAGTTGTATTGTTAAATGTTTGTGTATGTGGTGTGTGTGTGTGTATGTGTGTGTGTGTGCGTGTGTGTGTGTGTGTGTGTGTGACTGCAATGATAGGTTTTATAAAAATTTCAAAAGTAATTTCATTTGTTAACGCAGTTATCACACTTGGTAGTATGGCAATGCATTCACGATATCGCTTGTCTTTCTGAATTATTTCCGTCGCATATTCATATCCAAGAAACCGCTCAGTTGTGTTTAAATCGTTCAACAATTGCATGATCAAGACGAATTGCGGTATGTCTTCGTCTGGTTGTGACGTTAGGTATGTTTCATCAGAGATTATACTGCACCAATAAATTCCTTGCCAGGATCAACCAATTATAGAAGTTATAGTTCCCCAGGTTGATAAATTCTTTCAAACGCATATGCAACGTCAGCCTTTCTTTAAATTGTGGTTCTGTTTCTTTATATCTACTTGTAACCTTAACGAGAGTTAATTCATATTTGTATGTACGCAATTTACGCAATTGACACCTGCCAATTTTAACGGCATCGTGTGGTAAAAACAAAATATCTGCTTGATGAACTTCATCTGGAGTGCTGACAGCAAAATGTGAGTACTCAATTTGTGTAGGTGGTGGCAGTTAAATTGGCCATATTTCCTGTCGTAATTACCAAATATCAGCAAAACTACGTGTAAAATGCGCTGCATCACCAAGTTTACTAATCGCTGCTCTAACTTTCCAATATCATATGGGGCTATAATATATCGAACCCATTATACTAATAATCGGTTGATTACTTACCGGCCCCTAATACTAGTTTACCTTGCATCGCTGATTTTACTAGATAGCTTGCAAATTTTTGTCTTATATATTTTTATATAATGAAATTTAACGAGTGAGTCAATTTCACATCTGCAGTATGTCTTTTTTGTAGATTTAGATTTTTATACACTACATCATGAAAGTGACATGCTTGGTCAACATCATTTATTGGACACTCTCCAGGTCTTGCCTGATCTTATTTATCATGTCAAATATCTAGTCGGGTTCCAGAACCACAATAATTATATCCAGGAAGAGGTATTTCTCTAGGGTTTAACCCCATTTTTCAACACAAAATAGGCTATACATGGCGGCCAGTATAACTGGTGGAGGAAGAACACTAGAAAACCCTGGGAACAACCACCGACCCATGAGAAGGGACTGGCAGGCTTACCCACGCACAGCAGCAGGGGGGGGCGAATCGGACATTTTGTCCAATCGTTATTTTGCTTAATTATTACTTTCTGCACTCAACGATCTAGTGTCGTCAGCGCCTGGTAAAAAAAAAACGACGTCGTCGTCGTTGTCATCGTCGAGGGGCCAAATCGACAATTGTCCGGACGTCATTTGGTTTAATTAATACCTTCTGCGCGCCGATCCCCAGCGTCGTCAGCGTCCGGTAAGCACAGCGACGACCGCGTCGATGTCATCGCCCCCCCTGCTGCTATGATCTTACAAACAGAGTGATCACTAACTCCTCCTCTTGCAGATCAATTAGGTTATTTGACTGATCGGTAAGTCTGAAATTAATTCTCGTTAAAAACCGATTATGGCATCGCATATAGACCGGATTAATCGGACTCTCAACGATTAAAAACCCCGGAGGGGCTGTTGGTGAAAATGAATAAAGGATATACCCCTGTTGGGCCTGATTTGATTGCTTGGTATCCACCTGGTAACTTCCTTCGATAGCGTCACACACTAGATTAATCGCTATCACCGATGCAATATTTACGTTGTATGGAGCAATATGCCTACCACCATCTCCGTTATCGTATCTGAGGATAGTTGATGGGGGGGGGGGCGTCCGCGGGTGGATTCTTAGGCCATCCTAGTATGGTTCTTATTGAACTGTTATAAATATCAACCATATACCCCGGTGTGCTTATTTCAATCGTCGACGATAACGTCGGTTCATGAACCGTAATAGCGATTTTTGATTCCTTTCCTGTGATCGATTTTATCCTGCGTTGAAATTCCTTATTGATTTGTTCTATTTGGTATGACCCAGTTGGTATTGTAACCTCCTCCCAGTCTGGGGTCCCATCGGGTTTATTTGTCCGTGCAAAAACCAGCGAGTTATTAGGTTGTTGTCCGTTAAATGCTTCCGCTCGGATATTAGGCCAACTGTGATATATTCGCAATTTTGCCAGCGCTATTTCCTTCACTGGAACCGGCGATGGGAAGTTCACACTGAATTCGGGTTTCGTTGACGTTATCGATATCATATTTGTTTGTACCGGAGTGGTGTTCTCCGCGATCCGTTGAAGCAACTGAAACCCTTCGGGGTTCAGCGACATTATTATTATTCGTTGTTTTTAGTGTCTAATTTCAACAACCAGGTGGTTCCGGCTTCCAGTTGAAAATCCTCGATTTTTGACATCGCGGAGCTATACAACTGGACCATCGTGGAGAATTCAACATCGGATACGAACAAATTATCAATCGATAATGAGATCAACCCGGATAATTTCGAGTACGCGTCGGATACTATTTGATGTTTTACTGTATACTCGTTGAGTTTTTTCTGAAAACACGATGATATCTTCCTAGTGATTGCGTTGGCGACTCCAGCAATTGTTGTCATCGCGGAGATAGCGATTGGAACAGCGATCGGGGCTATCGTGGTCACCGTGGATAAAATAACACCGGCGCCAGCTACTATACCCGACACCGAGTACACGACCGCGTCGATGGTGGTTATTTTTCTGCGGTATTTTTTTATTTTTGCGCGGTATTGTTCGGAAAGCGTTTTCAAATTCGCGGAGAATTCTTTTGCGGTATCGAATCGATATTGATGTGACGTCGGTGATACCTCTGATTCAATTACCCTGGTGGTCATTTTTATTTTAAAAGAGCTAGTGTTTTTAATTAATTAGATTCGCTACAAATTCCACATACCATGTGATGTTTGTCCTAAATAGACTGCTATCAACGGCCTTAATTATAAACCGTTCAATTGTATCCTTGTCAATGATTGTTGACACTGTATTGTTAAACCCAGATGAACTCGACGATGATATACTAAACTGCATCGCCGAAATCAATGTAAATCGATAAATGCCCTTAACAGTTGCGGTGATATCTACTGTATTCTGTGTAGGAGTCCAATCGAATGATCCATGCCGAATTGTGTATACTGTGTTGATGATGTTCTCATGAGGGATTTTTATTTTTTTGAATTGCTCTGCTACTCTCGGTAGTCCGTCTTTAATCGCTTCAACATCAGTTCTGATTGTTCCTATTTCCTGTGTATGCCCGTCTATACTTTTTTTGTTCGCTGCAACCCTAGTAACGAGTATATCTATTTCCTGTATATGCGCGTCCACATCTTTTTTGTTCGCTGCAACCTTAGTAATGACTGTATCTATTTCCTGTGTATGCGCGTCTATATTCCTTTTGTTCGCTGCAACCTTAGTAATGATTGTTTCTATTTCCCCTGTATGCGCGTCCACATCTTTTTTGTTCGCTGCAACCTTAGTAATGATTGTTTCTATTTCCCCTGTATGCGCGTCCACATCTTTTTTGTTCGCTGCAACATCAGTTTTGACTGTTTCTATTTCCCCTGTATGCGCGTCTATATTCCTTTTGTTCGCTGCAACATCAGTTTTGATTGTTTCTATTTCCCCTGTATGCGCGTCTATATTTCTTTTGTTCGCTGCAACATCAGTTTTGACTGTTTCTATTCTCCATCCATGCGCGTCTATATTATTCTTGTTCGCCACAATATCAGTTTTGATCGTTCCTATTCTCTGTTCATGCACGTCTATACTTTTTTTGTTCGCTACAATATCAGTTTTGATCGTTCCTATTTCCCCTCCATACGCGTCTATATTCCTCTTGTTCGCTGCAACATCAGTTTTGATCGTTCCTATTTCCCCTGTATGCGCGTCTATATTTCTTTTGTTCGCTGCAACATCAGTTTTGATCGTTCCTATTTCCCCTCCATACGCGTCTATATTCCTCTTGTTCGTTGCAACATCATCTTTGACTGTTTTTATTTCCTGTCCATTCGCGTCTATATTCCTCTTGTTCGCTGCAACATCATCTTTGACTGTTTTTATTTCCTGTCCATACGCAGTGATATCATTTATAGTTGTTGTAATCTCATCCAGCTTGGTATTTTTTTTACCAAAGAATTTATCAAAGTTGTTATCGATCCTGTTAACATTTTTTCGTAACGTGTAAAATTGGCCCGACAGCGTTGTAAACTCCGAAATAGTAGTTTTTATCCCCGCAAGATTCGGTTCGGTTACCGTCGGGGTCCCGAAAAAACTAGCGGTAGTGAGCTGTATATCGGTGATAGATTTTTTCACCTGCGCGTCAAGTTCGGTCACCGATTTATCCAACCTTGTAAAACCGTCTCGGATTAATGTTATCGTCGATAGATGTTCACCCGGTTTGAGTCGTCCGTCGCCGGTATACAACGCGATAGTGTCTTCGGCGACATCACGCTGTCGTATTAAAACGTCATCCAGCGACACATTACTGGATTTCAATTTACCCTGGCGGTCTTGAAATACAACTATTTCACCTGGGTCAACACTGGTTAAATTCAACGTATCAGCGATTTCATCCTCGATTAGTTTTTTTATGTCATCGGTGGCGGGTGTTTCCGTGGGCTTTTTCAGCGCCGAAACCGGTCGTCCCCAAATATCAATCATCGTTATTGTAAAAAAAAACGGCGTTTCTAATTAACCCGCCGGGCCTCTACGACCCCACTAGTGTATTCGTTTACAACCACATGAGGTGGTTTTCGCGATGATGAAATCGCCGCGAGTACGTTCAATACCTCACGGCCGCATATCGGCGGGTCGCTTAACTGCTGTGTTGGCAGCGTGGAATAAAAAACCCGGGCTGAACACGCCCGGGCTGAACACGTCCGGATATACCGCATAAACTCGTTCGGCGGGGCTAACCCGTATGAATCAAAATAGACGATCGCACGCGGATCAATCGCGTACGCAACCCAATGAGTTCCCGCTCCGGAGGACCCATCGAGGTTAATTATGCCGGTTTCAATATTCCTTGGTGCCGCCGGTAATTGATCCCTCATAAAAACACCCCTGAAGTTTTTTATCGCTAGCGCGTTTGCGGCGTCTATTAAATCAAAATTGGACATTGGAGTCATTGACTCCCGAGTTAATAAACGGTCCCGGGTAGTCTTAGACCCTTTCCCGAGTACCATGAATACGGGGTTCCCGGTAGTCTTAGACCCTTTCCGGCCACGGGTCGTTTTTTTTTGTAGCCTTTCCCGGTTGCCTTCTTCAATGCCATTCCCGCCGCGGTTCCAACGGCCCCTAACGCCGCCGCCTTAGCCACTGCTGGTGCGGCCGCGGCAATCAACGCTGGAATCGCAGCTAACAGCGGAAATATCCCACCGGTCTTTTCCATGTCTTTGATCGCTGCGGCCGAGAAATCTATTTGAACACCCTTTTTATTCTTCATCGCATTATTGAAATGTTTTATTTGACGCGCCGTCAACGATATCTTATGATTACCACCTGCTATCTGTGACGGCTTCAGCGTTATTGTGGTCCCGCATTGTTTAGCCGACTTTGATCGTAATTTCTTGACTTGACCATCAGTCAACTCTACACTGACGACATTATACGACATTTTATTGTAAACGCGTTTGTGCTTTCAATTACATGTTTTCCACTGGTGCATCAATGATTCTCATTCGTCCACCAACACCTTCCAACAGCATTGATTTATCGCTGAGAATGACAGCAACCGCTCTATATTCGGCAATACCACCAGGACGTTGCACACGAGCTCGGAAGTGTATATCAACGACGGATTGTCTCGTTAAATCGAGATGTTCCAACGAAAAATAATAAATCGGATACAGGTTTTTAAAATCAAGTTGTGATATTTGCAAACCAGTGTCGACGTTTTGATCACGACCCATATATGACAGCAATCGATGATATACACGTGCGATATGGTTGTCACCGTAATTGAGTTGTATATCCTCGGATGGTTCCTGCTGTCCGTTTATTCTCAACGAGACCTCATTGACACCGATTTGATCAAATATCATATGGCTGCGTTCTTGGGAGCCTAATCGCGCCTTATTCTGTAGCGCTACAAATATATGACGCGGGGCTGAAACACCCTGTTTGGATGCCAGGTGCCATGTAAATATACCATCCATATTATCCTCTTTAGCATCAGTGGCTACTGTAAGCCAACTCAACAGTGATTTACCACCTGTCTCCATGAATGAGAGTAATCGTTGTTCTGCGGTGATTGATGGGGTCATTACTGGCATCCACAATACTATATTCTTTATATTGACCTTACCGTCGGCAACACCAGCATCATGCCAGATTGCATCATTATCATTGCCCTTTCGCACGAGTACTACTGTATGCTTAGCCCCATAGATGACTTTTCTGACGTTTCTGCAGAATCCGAATATATGATGCAGTGGAATCGCGCATGAAAACTGTCGGCGTTGTCCTTGCAACATCCCTACTCGTGTTGCAAACCCTAGATTGTAATTAGTAATAACATTTATGACATCAAAATTCCCAGCTGGTCTTACATACCCGGCCGGTGCTGGATCAACCGCGGTGGCATGTGTTGCCTTTACCCTAGAAAACTGATTGTGTTCAGCGTTATCGGTAGTATCCTTCGCAAACATCATAGACGGACCAGCCGACCTTGTATAATCATCTGAGTATCTCGCTAGCCCGATTATCGTCGTTGCAACATCAACATCGCGTTCTATTGATTCAATTTCTCGCCCGTCAATGAGATATTTTGCGCTCTCAAATAACGCCATTACGCCGTTGTTGACAAAACCAACTCGGATAGCTGGGTTGTTGTCGTATGGTGCATTATCGGCAGCATTTGTCACGAGTTCCCCCTCAATTTCGATAAACGCTTCACATGGCAGAAAGTATCTACTGGTATCTTGGACTTGAAGTTCAATTCGCGATCGTAGATTCGGTTGCGTTGCATAATAAGAATAATATTGATAATCACGGACAGAATCATCCCTGCGCACTGGGGCATCCATATCAAACGCGGGATCAGCGGTACGCTCAAACATTCTATTATTTATCATGTTGATGTTTTCAATTGCGATTTTTTCGTCGTAAATTCTATGAATTTAAACCACTTCCCGCTATCGCGTTCATGAGCGCGTTGGTTGCCGCATCGGCGGATGGCGAAGTCGCCAACGACGGAGTCGTCGCCAACGACTCTAATTTTTCTTCCACGGCGTTATTTATTACTTTACTGACATTTGCAGGCATCACTGTCGTTGATGGCATTACCGGTGGTTTCTGTTTTTTTCTCCTGGATTTCACCAACGACATTAGTTTGTCTCGCGCGGCAGAAAACGCCCTTCCGGCAACATCTCCAATGGCACTAATACCCTTATCACGAATAACATCAATAGCCTTCATTCCTAATTGTTTGGCTAACGGCGCTACTTTTGGAGCCATTCTTGTAAATAACCCCGCAATGGTGCTACCGAGACCATCTCCATAGTACGCGCGGTAAACAGGCAATCGCGAGTTTACCACGTAGACGAGTACTGGTTTATCATGGTTGTAGTGTATGATCATCCTTATTAAAAACACCAGTTTTCCAATTAATCATCCACGAGTTCGTCTATGAGCGTTCGATATGCATTAATGTCCATAATACCGCCTGCAAATAACCGCTTGCAAATATCAGCGGCCTCATTGATTATTTCCGTAGAGTTATTTCCGGCTCGTTTTCCTCCAATTAATACCTCTAGCCGTGATATATCACTGAGAACACTGTTAGGACAAGCGTTTTCAACTAGACCACTACCACTTGGATACCCCTCTCCGCTTGTTTTTTTAGAACCAGCTTTTTTTTGACGTTTTTCTTTTCGCTGTTCTTGTTGTTGTATATCATAATCATCAATTCCTTTTTTAAATTCTTTATATCCCAATTCTTTTGTATCCAAGCGATCAACCCCTTTATTCGTTTTATACAACCAATTAACCCAGTCATCTCGTTTTATATTACTGTTTTTATACTCGTCTTTTAAAAAGTCTTTTCTTGAATGATAGCTTTGAGCGGCAAAATTACCAAAAACCCTATAATCGTCGATTTTCAGTAATTGAGGTCGTTTTATTTGTGCTATAGCCCCTTCAGTGAGTTTATCTATAAAGGGGACTCCTTTTTGAGTGGAAATTTTTTGAAGTTCACCAACATCACCCTGTTCAGAATCATCAATATCAGCTAATCGTTCATACTCTCGTTGGGTTTTTATATCACTGGAAAGTTGTTTTATCCGTTGCTGTGTTTGTTCTGTCTCTGCTGCTATCTTTTCAAGTACAGGAAGAAGAGGCGCCTCTTTCCGTTCGCCCTCCTTAGGAATATCCCCGTATATTGCTCGTTCTGTTGCAGCTGTAACATCCTTAGTCGCTTTAGTTACCGGGGCAAACAGTTGTTCGCTTCCAACAGTAAAATCGGTTTGTAGTTGCTGCCGCGTTTGAAGTTGTTCTCGGACCCTGTCTCGTAACGGTATGAACTTTTTAAGCGCCGCTAGCCGCTCTCTGGCTAGCCGAGTAGTGAGTGATTCGCCTACCATTATTGCAATTGCGAAGCAATTTCTAATTTCTCGCCGGAGGCTCCGTCTATAATCCTTCTAATGTTTTTGATCTTACTAGAAATCTCCCGGCGTCGTTCATAAACACGTCCAAGTTTTTTTCGTATTATTTCAACGGCGGTAAATAGTCCAATGAATGCATTTGCGTCATTGTGGTACAAGTTTTCATTGATCGTATGTTGTAATCGTTTTATAAAAAAATACTCGCGGGCCAGGGTAAAACGTCCCCGTTTCGACTGTTCGTTAATAATCTCATAATCGGATAATATTTTTTCACTGTCGAGACCATCAGATAATTCAATTCCTTGATTTTTTAATTTTGAAATCTCGGCTAATATATTATTGATGTCTTCGATATTCATTATTCTTATAAAACATCTTGTTTTTAAATAAAAAAAAATGAAAAACCCGTGTATCAATTCCGAGGTGTTCATACTTTGTTTTCTTCCGAAGCAGACAATAACGTTTCACACTGTCATGGTGACTTCGTCACTCGCTAATTTCTGTTATATATGAAAATCGAATTCTATACCCGGTCTTTTTTGAGATCGCTGTTTGATATACTCGTTCTGCAACAAATTGTATTGAGGCTCTACAAATATCGAAATATTTTCCTGCCTCATTCATCGACTGAAATATTTTTTCCTCGTGAGTTGTTGTATCAAATGATTTTACGCTTTTTGCTTTTTTTGAGCATTTACCAGTTTGGCCTTTTTTACTATTTTCACTCTGAGAGATGGCTTGCAAGTTTGTAAGAGAATTATCAGTCTTATTATTATTAATATGATCAATAACAAACCCATTCTCGATTAATCCGTTAAATGCTTCAAATACCACCCTATGAACATAATACTTCTTCTTTCCGGCACCAAACATCAAGTATCCGTGATTATTTTTCCATCCAACCGGCTTCTTCAGTCTACGATTTCTAACAATGCCGTCGCGAGACGCCTCGTAATTGACGAGCAGGGGATGCGGCTGAAATTCTCGGTCCATTTGTATAATAATACTACTTGTCTAATTTATTATTTGGTTTAATTATAAATCTTTCAACGTAGTCCTGGGGGGTTTTGATGACGAAGTCTGCGGTGGGGTCAATGACGGCGTTTTTAATTCGCTTGTCATAATAGCGTTTTAGTTCCCTGTATCGCTTTCCGCCACAATTGATACACAACTGCGATTTTCCTCTTACACCGACGTGACAAACCAAGCACGGGAGGGGGCCAAGAGAACCATTACGAACGCTTTGTAAATGGTACCCGCAGAATTCACCTCTACATGATTTATTGCACGGGGTTGTCGACCCAATCATCAACCATTTGCAGTGATTCATTATACTATATTCTTTCATTTAAATACTTGTTTTAATTATATGGATGAGTTCGAGAGATTAGCAGCAATTAAGCCCTGGAAAAATATTAAGTTCAATCTTGATAGAGTCCTCAAGGACGCACCAAAAGCGTTAATAAACGATAGAACCCTGTTGAGTAAAATACGCGATTGTATCGATGAATTCAAGCGTGATGGTGCATCTCATAGTTGGTCAACATTTCGAATTGATGGCATCGTTGATGCTGCCATGAACAACAACCGCGCAGCAACGATAATATCACAACTTGACGGTAAAAAGTATTTCTTCAGAGTAAAATTCATTGTCCGGGTGGAATCAGGTGATTGGATCATACGTGATAAATTTGAACCAGTTCTCAGCGATAAGAAAACAGTCATTGTTAGCCGCGACTCCAAGCCGGGGCTGTTAATCGGAATTGACAGACCATACTATGAACGAGCGTATCCTGAAACAGCAGTTGTTTATGGAATATACCCGTTAAATAAGAAACCTGATATCGGAAAACTGAAACCAATGAAACAGTCAACGGGGATAAATTGTGTAGCAGAACGAGTAATAGAGCATTTTACAAATGCATGTCGAGGAAACAAATTGACTGATTTACGACGTAGCAAAATCAACCAGTGGGAGGAGACAGTGCGCGAGCGTGGAGCAACCATCAGCGACATAGCGAGATTAGAAACATCGCTGAGATTTCCAATAACCATTACAACGATAACCGGTGAAGTATTATACGAATCGAAGTACAAATCGAAGGGAGCCCCAATCAAAATTATTGATCATAACGAACACGCATGGACGCCCGCGATCACAATATTTCCACGGGATAGAACAGTAAAGTATATCCCGGGGGAATTCCTGGAAGAGAACGGTTTTCTCGCGGAGAGGAAACTATTTGATGCTATTGCCTACTTGTGTAAAAACGACCCTGTATCAGTGTGGTTACTTCGCAGCGCTGATACTTTTGATCAGTTTGTAAGACCAAACGGTGAATTATACCGCACTGAAGCATTTCACAGCAGGATGAAAAAAACCGCCATAGAATTTGAGGAGCATGATGAACAACTGCTAACAAATTGTTTTACGATTCCATCGGTTGCGGCTCATGTTGCAGCGAGGAAAAATGCGTGGAGCCCAACGCGCAAGGAATTTCTACCGGATGTACAATCCAGTTGTTTGGAGTATTATCACGGTGGACTATGGAACACTGAATACAACCGCGACGCTATGATTTCCGTTGATATGGTTGCCTGTTATCCAGCGAGTTTTCTCGGGTATGGATCCGCCGCTGAGTATTTCAAACGATTTGGACACCCCAGTCATGAAATGACTCGTGTTGCTATTAATGGACCACTGCCTGATTTTGATTTAACCGGATTCGCTCGCATAGTATCATTTGAATTCGCGGCAGGGCTCCATCGCTGTTGCTATATTTGGATCGGTAGACACATGGCTGAAAAGAAGTGGCTGCCAATAGCGCTGCTACGGTATATGATTGATTGTAGCATGCTAGTTTCGTTGATTGTCAGTGACGCGATTATATCATACCGGGCGCAGACTGAAGTCTGGTTACCAGAACCAGAGCGTCTAGATAGCATAATTGACGAATCCAGAAAACACATCGATGCCGACGAGGAATATATCGTCGAATGGTCCAGGAGGATATTTAACCAACGAAACCACGAGGCAAAAGATCTCGGTAGAAGAATAATCGGTAAGTTCACACAAGGTGGAAAAAACTACGACTACAAACGATATTGCTCACGGCTGATTATAGATGACGCAGAATATGATTTCGTAATCAAGGACGCAGTGGCAAAAAATAGATACGTGAACTGCGAAACAGCTTTCTTGTCCAATGGAACGAGGTTGGGTACAGTTGTTACCTACAGCGATGGAGACAGCCCGGCGTATCCACATTTGAGGGCGTCTATGCTGGGTTATGCCGCTATCAATTTATTCTCGATGATAAATAGATTCCCCGATACCGCGGTTAGAGTAGCCGTTGATTCATTTTATATTGACGTAACGTATAAGGAAAACGTAGCCGAGTTTACTAGTCCGGACGAGAGTTGGGGTACATGGAGAATTAAAAATGAAATACGACGCGATTATTCCCCGTCAGCAGATGTCACCGTTGAGAACAACTACTTACGCGGTGATAAATTGTCAGAATGGTCTAATGCACCACCGTGTTCTGATCCAATTTGTAGACACAAAACAGTTTATTTAAGCGGCTGTGGCGGGTCGGGAAAGACGACTCGGGCAATTGAATTATTTCGAACGCGGGCAAGTATGATCGTGCTTACACCGACCCATAGACTAGCGCGAGAAATAAAACAACGAAATGTTGACGCCGTTACTTATCACAGCTTTTTTCGATACAGCGGCGGTGAGTGGACTCCTGATCGAATGGGGGAAAATTTATTCCTGGGGTTATCATTTGGGATGAGATATGTACTGTTTCGTTAGATGTTTTACAAATGTTTCTTGATTGGTTGCTGCTCGCGAATACAGCGGTAATCATGTGTGGCGACCATGGTCAACCACCACCATTTGTCGGCGAGGGTCCACATGATTGGTTAAAGGGGTTTGTGGACTATTATGAAGAAACCGATACTGATTACCGAGCACTTGATGAACAACTGCGCGAGGTTAAAAAACTAATCAGATTACAGCCGGATAGAGTTCAGTGTGAAATAATCCGCGAGGTGATTCCGGAAACGCCGCTAAATGAATTCTGGGAAACATGGAGACCAAACGATTTGATTGTAGCGAGTAGAAAGATAGTCAGAGACACACTTCAGCGGAAGTTGTTTACGTTGCATAAGGAAAAGTTTCCAACGCGTCCAGTGCCGTTATGTTATAGACCCTAGGACACACGGCGGCAGAACATTGAAGTTGAAATTCCAGCCCCGACAGCGTCGGGGACAAAAAAACAAATTCTCGTGCTGAATGATATCGTGCTCGTTGATATCGGTGTCGTCGAGGACGCGCTACGTGCTGATAAATCCCCGTGGACGCTAGGATACGCAACAACAATACATTCCTCGCAGGGACTAACCATCACGGACACAATTGTTTGGATAGTTGATAATCGCATCGAATGGTCGAATCTAGTCTATCTTGCAGTGTCCAGAGTACGAAGGATAAATCAGCTTCGAAGAATTGTTGTTGACGGAGTCACTGACGAAGCCGGCGACAAAGTCACCATCGATGCAAGCGTCATTGATAGAAAACTCTCGGGTTACCGCCAACAGGATAAAAAAAAACAGCGGCGTTTTGATATTGATGCCGAATTAATAATCTCGCTACGACAACAACAGAATAATCACTGCGCGAGTTGTAATTGTGTAATGCGCTGGCGTTATTCGGATAAAGACGCTCGCCAATTTACCGTGGACAGGATCGATAACAGTCTCGGTCATGTCAAAAACAATGTGAGGTTGACCTGTCTTGAGTGCAATAGACGCAACGGCGCTAGTTAAGACCACGTGGGGGTAATTGAGTATCGTTAGGTATCACTTGTAGTTGCTCGCGTGTAAATCCGCGCTGAGGAGCAGTTGAATCCAGTCTATAGATCGGTGGTCTACCAGTTGATCGTGTTATCGTTGATATGTTATGTGTGGTAACACTCCAAATAGGATCAGTAGCTCTTTTTTTACCGCCTTCAAGCTCTCCTGGTTCATACAGATATCTCACGGTAACATCGCCGAGAATCGGCTTGGAAACGCTATCTATTTTTGATCTTCCGGGTATATACTCGTATTTAATCGCGTCGTTGGGCTTCATGTTGATTGCTCGGGTAATCTCGTTATTTAACGCTGCAATTACGCCTGGCAACCTTTTGACCCATTCACGAGATCGTTTTTCTTGGATGAATTCCTTCGCGTATTGATATCCAAATAATCGTTCAGCGAGAGTCCGATTGAATCGTTCAACAATTGCCTGATCACGATGTAGCGCAGTATGACCTCGTCGTACCGCGACGCTATGATGTTTCAGCGTTGATAAAACAGCGCCGCGAAATTCACTACCAGGATCAACTTGTAATAGATTTGGCCAGCGCAGAGGACCTCTTCGATAAATTCTTTCAAACGCAGCGGCTACTTCAGTTGCTGACTTTGTTTTTAACGGCTCCGCTTGTTTGTATCGACTCGCAACATCAACTACGGTTAGCGCGTATTTGTAACCGTTGTCATGCGGCAAAAATAGTATATCAGCCTGATGAACTTCATTAGGTACGCTGACATCAAAGCGCGAGAAGTTGATTTGTTTAGGCGGTGGTAGATAGATTTGCCATATAGCCTGTTTGGATAACCAATTAGCCGCAGTGGTCTTTGTTACCTTTGCAGCGCTTGCAAGCTTACCAATTGCGGCCTTCCCCTTCCAGTATCCTCTCGGAGAATAATAGATGGATTCCATGTTGTTATTATAAACGCTATCGTTTTCAATTACCAGCGCCAGAAGCTCCGCTTCCAATCATTAATTTACCTTTCATAGCCGATTTTACCAACCATGAGGCCAATTTTTCTTTGACGGATTTATCAGGAATAGCATTTAATGCGTGAATTAATTTTACATCCGCGATATGACGCTGTTGCAGATCGCTACTTTTGTAAGCAACATCATGAGCATGACACGCCTTATCGATAGCGTTTATTGGATACTCACCGGGTTTGGGCTGATTTTGATCATCGAGTCTAATATCTAATCGTGTTCCGGGGCCACAGTAGTTATATCCTGGGAGGTGTTTTTCTCCTGGATACTTAGCCCACGGTGTTCCGGGGAGTTTTGCCAATTTGGCTGCGATGTCACCTCCTCGCTTTTTTTTAAAACATCTCCGGGTCTAATAGAAATAAATCTAAATTTCTTTGTACCGCATTGTACACACTTGCCAGTAAGAGCCGATCTGTTATTTCTTGTTGTAACGGTTGTCATATCATTTGTGCCAGTACGTACTCTACACTTCACACAATATAGATCCATAATTTATGTATAGAGATATGAATATAATTGATTTTTCGGCGACTAAAACAAGAGAACCAGTTAAGCATGTTGCAGCGTTACCAAACTCGATCCGAATGATTATCATCGGACCATCTGGATCCGGCAAGACGCAATTGTTACTCAATTTAATAATGAGATGGATGAAGTGGGATAAGTTGTATTTGGTTGCTCCTAGCGTAGATGATCAACGATGCTACGAGGTGTTGAAAGATTTCAACGAGAATGCATCAGCGATCGCTAAAAAAAATGTTATTGAGTTTATTACGGATATCAATGATGCACCGGGTATTGATGATATTGATGGCGACGTTAACAATCTAGTCGTGTACGATGATGTTATGTTAGACAATCAAAAAAACCCAGCTAGGATATTTTCCAGAGGCAGGCATAAAAACACTGACATGATATATGTCACTCAACGATACACTCAGATTCCAAAAGTAATTAGAGACAACTGTAATATTCTTGCTGTGTTCAACGGCGTTGATACACACACGCTACGAAATATTTGGCAGACATGGTGCGGCGGTGACATGGACTTTAATGTTTTTCGAAACTTTTTTAGTCATGCTCAGTCGACCCCACATGGATTCGTAACGATAAATTTACATGATCCTCGGACACGATATCGTATCGGACTTGACCAAATATTCGGTTAGTTGTAAATAATTTTCATTGTAAATAACCACTTAGCAGCAGGGGGGGCGATGACATCGACGCGGTCGTCGCTGTGCTTACCGGACGCTGACGACGCTGGGGATCGACGCGCAGAAGGTATTAATTAAACCAAATGACGTCCGGACAATTGTCGATTTGGCCCCTCGACGATGACAACGACGACGACGTCGTTTTTTTTTTACCAGGCGCTGACGACACTAGATCGTTGAGTGCAGAAAGTAATAATTAAGCAAAATAACGATTGGACAAAATGTCCGATTCGCCCCCCCTGCTGCTCGCACATATGATTCCCAGTGCATAAAATATACTATTGACTCGAATATACATTAGTATATCTTTCTATCACAATGCAAAACGTCTATAAATACAATCTACATAGCTGACAGTCTTCATGATTAAGTGCGAAAAAAAATAAAACCATAACATTTATTTGTATGATAAAATATTTTGAATGCATTTGACCGGTTCGTATCAAGTAACGTATTACAGCAAGTAATGACTGACACTAAGACAGTACCGTGTAATGAATTTAACCAAGTACTGACTGACTCTAATAGAGAATCATACAATGTATTACAACAAGTACTGACTGACAAGAAGAGAGTACCATGTAATGTACTACTGCAAGCACTGAATGACACTATATGAAGATCTGCTCACTACTGTAAAGAAACGCAAATTAAGTTGGTATGTCACGTGTCGCGCTATTCTCATATATCCCAGTACTACAGGCCACAATAAGAGGAATGAGAACAACAAGGCAGACATAATAAGAGATGGGAATATAAAATCAAAGAGGGGATGTACATCATATTGTTGTTATGATGAAATGATTTAACATGCAGATACAAAGTTCATGTGCGCTCATGTAATATGTATTAGTGTATTCGTGCTTAACCGTGTGGCATGTGTTTCACGGCACATTCGTTATATTTTAAATGTTATGATGGTCGATGGTGACTTGGCTACATGACGTCAGGAGTGTAATCGCATTGAGGAGCAAAGTTTCTGGGACAACGGGATTATAAAATAAATACAAGAGGCTCTCAAAAGCTCTCTTTCAGCAGTCATGAGGGGATGGACCATTCGTGGTAGATATTTGATTATTCGACGAGCAGATTGTGACAGGAAATGCATCGTGATCGTTGAATGGATGCCACAAAATACAAATGTTCCATTATTGAATCAAGATCAATATGACTATCAGGTAAATCAACAGTCAAATGTCGCTTTATGGATGAAACTTCTAATAGTCTTATATTTTATCCCCGTAGGAGATACAATCATACTTTGTTGATAATTATTTATCAATTTGGTACATATATCGTTCATGGCGATAGTTCCATGTATACATAATATTACTTAAGAGCATCCATATATTGTTCTAGTTTGATCATGTGTTGAAGTTGCATTCACTGGTGTGCCCAATTTAGGAAAGATATCAATTAGTTGCAACAACTGTTGAACTCAGTGTGCATCTGTGTGGTAAACATATTTGTTCTTGCACTTTATGCTCAAGAATATGGTGTAAGATTCATTCAAGTTTCACTTCCATTAGAGAGTAACAATTCCTTACGAAATTGTTTTAAACAACTTATATAGGTGCAATCCTTAACCGGCTATAAGCTGTTACGTTTAGTACATCTGAGCGCTAGTGCAATTGAATTACTCATGCTATATATATAAATCTCAAACCATCTAACTAAAATGATTTGTATTTGTCATTGTAATGTTGGAATACAATTTATCGTATGCTAATACTTGATGATCAAATGAGAATCATTACGACACAGATTGTCTAACATAACTTGGATAAAATCCTGATGAATCGTGTTAATTTCGCTCAGCAACGCGTCGATACATGTGGCAACACAATCATTCCCTCAAAAGGGCACCAACGGCTTGGACAGCAACCGGTTGGGGTGAATGACCTTTTAAGCAAAACCACGTGGAACATGTTCCTGTGACTTTATTCTTGATGATCAATATCAGGAACGTTTTCAGCGCCGGGTATCGGGATCAACTTTGACTCAAATTCAGCTTAAATCAGACGGATTGGTCGATGATTGAATGTATTATTCTAAACGATTGAAATAATGTATGGTTTAGTGCGACCGCGTCGGGGTGCTAAAGGAGAGGTGCAGTGGGCGATAGGAATATCGCCTCAACCAAGTGGCGTTTGGATATTAGCAGCCGACAAATACATATGACCGTTAATTCTTACTAGGACCCTGAAGTTGAACGACGGAAATAATGCACTTGGACAACTGCATCCTCAATCTCGTCGATGTTGAGCACATCACTATGGCACACGTAGACGATTTCGTCGTTCATTTTGCCCTTACTATAATCATTAAGCTACAAAGCAAGTAAGAGTATGCTTGAAAATTTTGAACCACTTAAGGATTAGAGACATCAGGTGGAACAGAGATACACGTAATAATACCATTTCTGAAATAAATTCGGCAAAGTTCACTTGTACTTTAAGGTCCTAGCGAGATTCGACAATAGGTTTCGAATTTTCTAAGGGACATCTATTATTGGCAGATAAAATGTTATTAAATTTGATTTTATATTAAACAAAATACGCATTTTGTTTTTATGGTGTACAAATCGGTGGCTAGTAAGTGAGAATTAGCAGAATACTAACAGATCTACAAAGAAATTGTTCCTGAATATCAACTGTATGAATCCGCGAATTAAATATATATGACCTGTGAATGTTTACCACAGTGTTCTAAACCCCTTTCCATTATGTAAATGTACTGAGTAGTCTTTGATAACTTCTGTTCGTAAAATGATCAAAGCAGAGGTTCTTAGCGCTGATATGTGATCGAATATGTCATCGGGATAGTGTTTAAGACTGTATTGACTTTGAAAATCTACTTGGTCCAATTCGGTGTAAATCCGTTTTCAATCGTTCGTATAATTTTAGAAATCCTAACACGATCCCCTACTCGCAATGTCCTTCAATAGTGGAGGCCTAGGTGTCTGAACGCATCTGCTACAGCATCGCTGCATTTTGTCGGTGTTAAAGCACTATGCTCGCTTGATTAATATTCATTTTAATTTGATTGCTATTTTATATTCTGTACAAAGCCCATGCAATACGTATTATGTTCCTTGTTGGGACACTTGCAGTAAAGTGTTTCCACATTTTCGTGTCAGCGTTCATTTAAATCTCTCGACAACCACATATTTACCTTGAGTCTGCTTCGAGTACTTATGCACTCCTCGCGAGAAGATCTTTCGCGAAAAGTGTCATTCTTCGAATGTTTTATTGTATGAATCCCGGCCGTTTTCCACCAAGAGTTTATCCGGTTTAATCACCATTAACTCAAACACTTTCATGCTGGCTGGTTTCATTTAGAGATGAATACTCTATGACGTTCACCAATTATTTATATCCGTTATTTTCCTTCTAGAACTGCCTCATGTCTGCAAGATCATCGATGTTAATATAATCGACTACTAAGATTCGCTCTGTGCCCTATGGAGCATTTGGTAATCATCCACAGTCACGGGTGCTTACTTTATCGCACATGGCATAAACGATGATTTATTATTAGCTTGTTCCGTGCAGTTCGCTTTGTTGATAACCAATATTCCGCGATTTGTAAGTTGTTCACCAGCGATTTTACAACACAGGCATTATATTTATTTCATTTTTCTTGCTCTGCTACAGTTTACCTAACATTGGTTGTAGGCATTGTATTGAATTATACGCAAGCCCTATTCTACCAGCAAGCTGGCCACCGCCATATGTGTACTCACGTGCTTGGTTTCCCATGGCAGTGCACATGAGTCACAATATTCTGTATTATTTGAGTCCCAGTCGTGATAAAACGCAGACCAATTATTTTCCTGATCTAACATACATGTTTTCGATTTTGATGACATTACACTGTAATGCAAGTTACTTGACAATGTTCGACATGGTAATAGATCCTTGGAAAATATGATATCTCATCCTGGGAAACCCGAAAAGCACTTTTTCGAAATCAGCATTGCGTAGCAGCGTAAGTTACCAGGAATACAAATCCTCGGCAGCTGTTTTTCTTCCCTTTACGTCCTCGACTGTTGGTACCTGTGCCAAATATTTGTTCAGTAAACAAGTTAGCATCCTGCCAGCTGCACCAGCCAACAATAGAGAGAGCCGAATAATAAAACCAACCTGTTTGTTTGCCTGCATCGCCGATATGTGTAATGTGATACCAGTAAAAGCCTCACTATGTTTCGTAATTGTATTATGATGCTGCGCAATGGCTATGATGATATCGTTTCTATCAAACATTTTCTTCAAAAATTGCATTATGACTGGGCATCCTCGTTTATCCGCGAAAACCACATAAGCTCGTTGATCTTTACTCAGCGCAAGTTCTTTTCTGCTGATATGATACTTTTACTGTATTATTCTGGTTAGATAAGCTAATCCCTCACATGAAGAATGTACTACGTTCGCAAAATCTTAGAACCACTTTTCTGATGGCTCTTAAAATCTAATCCTTGCTTTGCACCGTTAGATTTTCACGGGCTGCTAGCAACCCAAGTTGTTGCGATGGTCGCTCTAGATGATCTGCCGAAACAGTATCCCGCTGTCACACGATAAGTCGCTTGTATCGGACATTTATGCGGGACCTCTGCGAATTATAGCGATCCTAGCCTTAGTAAACTTTTGGCGCCAGTTACGTTAGCAATGGTCAGATCGTGGCATAAAACCCTCCTTGTTTCTCTATTTGAGAGTGAGACATTTTAATGTTCAGTCCAGTGCGTGTTTTTCTAGCCGAATATAGCATATTATCCTGCTTCCATGTTAGATTACCTTTTTCAGGATCATCACTGGTTGCATTATTATTCAATACAAAAATATGAGTTTAATCAACAATCAAATATGAGCGAAAATTAATAATGCATAAATATTTAGGGTGAAATTTGTAATAGTCTTGGTGATAAAATCATACGTTGTTTATAATATTTAGAAACAATATCAGTGACTTGTATCAACTTTTGAACTCAGGTCAAAATAATTGTGTTAAATACATTGTTTGACTTTATGCGCACGAGTGTAGTGTCATATACATTTATCACTCCTGTGAATTGTAAATGAATGTGTCATTTACAGAATTGCTTTGAATTTCTTCTCTCGATACAATTTAAACCCGGCTTCATTATTTTACAACATTTACACCTGACAAACAGTGTAATTAAAATACTCATGTTGCGTCGGGAGGAGAGAATAAATTCAATCAATGCTCTTAATATCCACGCACTGAAATCTGTATTATTCAAGTTAACTAGGGCCTAAAATCCAACAAGCATGATATACACATGAAACTTTGGCGGTACAGTATGCCTTTCTTGTACTTTTCACGATGGATACAACGTTTATATTTCTTACAACTTACCATAGCCTCTTTTCTGATAAGGTAGATTTTCCAGAGAACACTGATGACAAGTACACTCGTTAATGACACGACAACAGCAAGGACAAGGGTAATGTTTACAGTCGATTCTGACAAAGTTAATATAGATAACACCAGTTAAATTGGCATTTGAGTATAGTAATAATTATGGTAATACTACTACTACTCATAATAATAATACTAATAATAATGAGGACTTTGTATGTAAAGCGACTAATTTTTAGAAGCTTTAATCGCTATACACCATTGGAAAACACTTATATTGATATTATTAAATAAAACACAACATGAAATTAGAAAACAGATAACGTGCTGAAACTATTTAACACCGTATTAGGTCCTTTAGTCTGTTCATGCAATCGAAATAGATGTGTTTTATGAAATCACTCTGTGTGTGTGTGTGTGTGTGTGTGTGTGTGTGTAATTCAGTTGGCTATATATTCGTTCTACACTGATTAGCCCTGGTTTCAAAAGAACGTTGTTAATATGACATTTTCATAGCGGTAATAATTAAAATACAAGTGTCAGAAGAGGAGTGTATGTATATTGATGGTGTGTACACATAGGCAGGTCGGATTGGTATGTTGGACTGGAGACCGTGAGTAAAACTTGGCACAGAGAACACATTTTGTGTATGATTATACATCGAATGGATATAAAGTGCAGGTACATAGTAGGGGTACGTGTGCTCTGATTGTGGGACTCTAACGATGATCCGAGCAGCTGTGCTTTAAATGGTGTGAAGTTTCTTGAGTAGATATTGAGATGAACAAGATACAATTGACATTAGTCAAGCCTAGAAAGTACTAAGGAACACTAAAGCTTTCTGATGCATCAGCTGAAAGATAAATGCGAATGGAGCAGATGCGTCTCAGCTCAAGGTAATCAGCCTTGTATATGTTCATGTTATGTTGGTGCAATGAGAGAATAATGTCGAGAAGATCTCGAATTTAATGCCAGTGTTTCGGATATTCATTGTTTGATGCAAAGGATGTGAATGAGAAATTATTAACTTTGTAATCAGAATGGGTTCAGTTTTATCATTATTGATATTGAGCTTGTCTAATGTCATCCATGATGTCACATATTTAATTTATTTCTCTACACCTTGGAAGGTAGCTTCAACTTCAGTTGAATGGCTAGATTTGAATATTTGGGTGTGATCATCGTACAATTAATTATACATTGGATGATGATCTATAACAATTGAGACGGCCTGATAGTCTAGCACGAAGAGAACATGTCCAATAACAGACCCATTTGGAACACCAAAATATAAACGACTGGGCTAGAATGCATTTTATTTATGAACAAACTGGGCGATAGTTCTTCAAATTGTTCTGGTCGAGTGTTGGTTTCATCAGCAGAAGTTTTACAGTGGCAGTCTCCCTGGATGAGAGAGAGGTGTTAATTGCATCAGTTCGTGAAGGCATACTGGATGCAAGCACTCAAGCAGCAGTGAAGTCGGGATCGGATAAAGTGCACATAACTTTGGTGTACTCTTTATCACGATTGTAAGTACTAAATCCACGCAGAGAGGTTTAAATGCTGCTAACGGTTACTGCTGAAATTCTGTATCGCAAGTGTAATGTGACGACTAGTCAATTTAAATTTTGTCGCCAAGCTTTTTTTTCATGGTTTGTACTTTGTCAAGGAAGAAATCTGCAAACAGGCCCATATCGACTGTAGAGAAGGAGGTTGCAAATGGTGTAATACGTTCCTTGACATTAGCTTGTTAGTACTCTCGAAGAGCTCATTGCAGTTGGAAAGTTTTGTAATCTTGGCACTGTAGTGGGATGATTTCGCAGCATGGATTATATTTATGACATTGTTCTTAGCGGCTTCATAGATTTGCTCATGAATAGTGTCGGTTCTAATGCCAAAATCTCTCAGCTGTGAGAAGCTGGTCCCTAACACTGCTATCTCACGGAGATTACGTATTGTATTGATACTGTACACTTTGTTGCTGGTGCATGTTTGTCAAACAATGCACTCAGGCAGTTATCAAGTTGGTTTACTGTAAGAAGTAATTATGTTGTTAGGTTTGCTTCGATGTCATGCATTAGTTTGGTTCACCTTATCATTCGGAGGTTTCTCTTAGAAGCAAATCAAGGTGGTGTGTTAGGGACTGACTTGTTACGATGGTACACAGTGTAGAGATGATCTGATGCAAGTTCGTGGGACTCCAGGTAGGTCTGTAGAATGTTATCATCAGGTATATGAAAAATCCAGTCTAACATGTGCCCAAACTATAATAATAAACCATAGCTACATGTAGACACCTGCTTACATTAGGGGCGTCAGGCGATAATGTATCTTGTGTTTAGGTACATTGGTATATATAGACCTATAATTCAAACGATAAGAAACGTTATGCAAGCCATGGGCTTTTCCGGTATAGATTTGGTCTAGTGCACCATTGGAATATGTGGGTAATGCGCGTTGGACATATACTCTTTTTATGCAGACACACTAATTCACAACTGCCCAGTAATTGATATGTTATGCTGTAATCCATACAAATTAAATCTCAACGAGTATTAATGTGGGACTGTCATTGCCACATTACTGATTCCAATCGCTCAGTTTTGAAATTGGTAAGGTGCTGGTAAAGCATAAGTAATTTATCAAGATTCAGAGAGTAACGAGTGGGGCGATACTTGCTAGATTGTGAATAAAGTTTCCCTCAGTGCCAGCAATACTTATAGCTATCAGTTTCTCTCCACTTTTAAAACTTATATTTGTCAATGTAGTCTTCACGCGCATCATGATGTGTTATGTATATCTGTATTTCTTTAAACCTTGGTACAAAATGTTATTTTATTTTGTTATTTATATTCATGGTTGTAATTGGTACGTGTTATCCTTAGTTCTCTTTTGCCTACATATGGTCTGACAATAGCGTACAATTACATACGATCTCTAAATAGAGGATTACATATATGTTGATGACTACTAAAAATAATCGTAATAGTAAGACTTAATTGCAACTTTGGATTCATTTATCAATGCCTGGTGGGGATTTTATGGTACTAGGATAATTCAGTAATTTTCCATTGTTTGGGCTACGTCAAATGAATTGGCAAATGAGTAATAAGATGCATCATAAGGGTTATATTGAGAAATAGTTTAGATGAGGATGTAATTGAACAACATGTTTCATTTCAATTTTGGATTCAATCTCCTCTTGTAAGTCCACAAACGTGTTTAATGGTGTACTTGGGCATTGTTGGAAAGGAAAAAGTATGTGCACGGTCTGTCCAGTGGAATTAGAAAGTGTTCATTATTAGAACTAAACTATTATTTTAAAACTGTTGTGTATTATACAAATTATATCTGAAAGACGCCATTTTAACAATGCCACGATTATTGGAGGACCAGTACATTTTCAGTTTTGAATTTATTCAGACCTTTTCTTTAGGTGGGGCTTTCATTGAAGTTTATTTTGATTAATTAAATTCATTTCATTATAACTTCCACTCACATTTTAATGTATAGCTGTGTCAGCTGAATGATTTAAGATTTACAAAACTATTTGGCGTCGCTTCTGTCCGTTTCTAACTTGATGAAATAGAGTCGTAACATGCGGAAATATAATTTCCTACAGTGAGCATGAATCGAAACAAGAAAAGTTAAATCACAAACTCATCACTTTTTTCAGATGTCGAGGAGATTTAAGCAAGGATGAAAAGCAAGTGATGTCTCCTGTTATATGTGAACTTCTATGCGATGTCAAACTCCAGATATGAACTATAGCGTTTTTTGTTCCTCTATCAACTTATTAAGGCTCGTATAAATATCTGCGTAAAGGGCTTACATAACCGCCATATACAGGTTCAATATGACCAGTTAATGTTGAGGTACACACTAGTCATAGTTATATATCTGATTGCTCAACGGTTTTCATTGTGGTCTGCGCAATCGCAGGAAGTTTTGCTACCCATTCACGTGATCGTGCACATTTTCCCCAATAATAGCAGTGCTTTTGAGCATCTATTGCGAATGTTAATGTCCAAATTTAATCGTTCTGAGACGTTTCAATCGTTCACCGCTAGATTGGTCGATATTAATTTCAAAATATCCATGGCGATGTTAAGTCAATTACGCTTCGCCAACCCGCCTACTTTTCGGAGAAATGTTTGACCTGGATTAACCTGCAAAACATTGGTCCATCTTTTTTTCCACGAGTGTATAGGGACCCGAGTGAACTTGCCTCCTTGGTTGCTCTTTTGTATGTCAATTATAAAGCTTTTCCCTATAGACTGACTATACCGACAACGTTCATCGCCTAGAAGTATATGCGATAATCAGGCGCTTGCACTTGAGGTTGTTTGCTAGTGTCGTATGAAAGAAACAAAATATCAAATTGTGAATAAATCTCCTACAAAGCCTGTCGCGCAAGCGGATCTTAGTCAACTTATTGATTATTGGCTAATCGCTATTGTGCCCTTCCAATAACAAATGGGAATATAATGCACTGATTCCGTCAATACAATTCAAGCATTTAAATAACTTGTTTCAAGTTTTAGTATGTCAATACCAGTGTTACCTGAATTATATTGTCAGACACTCTAATGTCCCACTAAATAATGTGTCATCATTGATGCTCTTATTAAGTCGCTCTCGCAGCCATCTTCTTCCCAGGGTGAATTGATGATATGTTTCCTGAGCGAGCGAGAGATCGATACTATAACAAATGGCGTCTATTCCGTTGTTTAAATTCTCGCGCGATATCTGATAAAAACTATAATAATAATAACAATAATAATAATAATAAGAAGAAGAAGAAGAAGAAGAAGAAGAAAAGACTTTGTATAGCGCCTAATCTTTAGAAGCTCTAAGCACTTTGCAACATTAGACAACACCTAGCAGCAGGGGGGGCGAATCGGACATTTTGTCCAATCGTTATTTTGCTTAATTATTACTTTCTGCACTCAACGATCTAGTGTCGTCAGCGCCTGGTAAAAAAAAAAAACGACGACGTCGTTGGGGGATCGTCGCGTCGTCATTTGGTTTAATTAACACCTTCTGCGCGTCGATCCCCAGCGTCGTCAGCGTCCGGTAAGCACGTCGACGACCGCGTCGATGTCATTGCCCCCCCTGCTGCTAAGTGGTTATTTACAATGAAAATTATTTACAACTAACCGAATATTTGGTCAAGTCCGATACGATATCGTGTCCGAGGATCATGTAAATTTATCGTTACGAATCCATGTGGGGTCGACTGAGCATGACTAAAAAAGTTTCGAAAAACATTAAAGTCCATGTCACCGCCGCACCATGTCTGCCAAATATTTCGTAGCGTGTGTGTATCAACGCCGTTGAACACAGCAAGAATATTACAGTTGTCTCTAATTAGTTTTGGAATCTGAGTGTATCGTTGAGTGACATATATCACGTCAGTGTTTTTATGCCTGCCTCTGGAAAATATCCTAGCTGGGTTTTTTTGATTGTCTAACATAACATCATCGTACACGACTAGATTGTTAACGTCGCCATCAATAGCATCAATACCCGGTGCATCATTGATATCCGTAATAAACTCAATAACATTTTTTTTAGCGATCGCTGATGCATTCTCGTTGAAATCTTTCAACACCTCGTAGCATCGTTGATCATCTACGCTAGGAGCAACCAAATACAACTTATCCCACTTCATCCATCTCATTATTAAATTGAGTAACAATTGCATCTTGCCGGATCCAGATGGTCCGATGATAATCATCCGGATCGAGTTTGGTAACGCTGCAACATGCTTAACTGGTTCTCTTGTTTTAGTCGCCGAAAAATCAATTATATTCATATCTCTATACATAAATTATGGATCTATATTGTGTGAAGTGTAGAGTACGTACTGGCACAAATGATATGACAACCGTTACGACAAGAAATAACAGATCGGCGCTTACTGGCAAGTGTGTACAATGCGGTACAAAGAAATTTAGATTTATTTCTATTAGACCCGGAGATGTTTTAAAAAAAAGCGAGGAGGTGACATCGCAGCCAAATTGGCAAAACTCCCCGGAACACCGTGGGCAAAGTATCCAGGAGAAAAACACCTCCCAGGATATAACTACTGTGGCCCCGGAACACGATTAGATATTAGACTCGATGATCAAAATCAGCCCAAACCCGGTGAGTATCCAATAAACGCTATCGATAAGGCGTGTCATGCTCATGATGTTGCTTACAAAAGTAGCGATCTGCAACAGCGTCATATCGCGGATGTAAAATTAATTCACGCATTAAATGCTATTCCTGATAAATCCGTCAAAGAAAAATTAGCCTCATGGTTGGTAAAATCGGCTATGAAAGGTAAATTAATGATTGGAAGCGGAGCTTCTCGCGCTGGTAATTGAAAACGATAGCGTTTATAATAACAACATGGAATCCATCTATTATTCTCCGAGAGGATACTGGAAGGGGAAGGCCGCAATTGGTAAGCTTGCAAGCGCTGCAAAGGTAACAAAGGCCACTGCGGCTAATTGGTTATCCAAACAGGCTATATGGCAAATCTATCTACCACCGCCTAAACAAATCAACTTCTCGCGCTTTGATGTCAGCGTACCTAATGAAGTTCATCAGGCTGATATACTATTTTTGCCGCATGACAACGGTTACAAATACGCGCTAACCGTAGTTGATGTTGCGAGTCGATACAAACAAGCGGAACCGTTGAAAACAAAGTCAGCAACTGAAGTAGCCGATGCGTTTGAGCGGATTTATCGAAGAGGTCCTCTGCGCTGGCTAAATCTATTACAAGTTGATCCTGGTAGTGAATTTCGCGGCGCTGTTTTATCAACGCTGAAACATCATAGCGTCGCGATACGACGAGGTCATACTGCGCTACATCGTGATCAGGCAATTGTTGAACGATTCAATCGGACTCTCGCTGAACGGTTATTTGGATATCAATACGCGAAGGAATTCATCCAAGAAAAACGATCTCGTGAATGGGTTAAAAGGTTGCCAGGTGTAATTGCAGCGTTAAATAACGAGATTACCCGAGTAATCAACATGAAGCCCAGCGACGCGATTAAATACGAGTATATACCCGGAAAATTAAAAGTAAATAGCGTTTCTAAGCCGATTCTTGGCGATGTCACTGTTAGATATCTATATGAACCAGGAGAGCTTGAAGGCGGTAAAAAAAGGGCTACCGATCATATTTGGAGTGTTACCACACATAACATATCAACGATAACACGATCAACTGGTAGACCACCGATCTATAGACTGGATTCAACTGCTCCTCAGCGCGGATTTACACGCGAGCAACTACAAGTGATACCTAACGATACTCAATTACCCCCGCGTGGTCTTAACTAGCGCCGTTGCGTCTATTACACTCAAGACAGGTCAACCTCACATTGGTTTTGACATGACCGAGACTGTTATCGATCCTGTCCACGGTAAATTGGTGAGCGTCTTTATCCGAATAACGCCAGCGCATTACACAATTACAACTCGCGCAGTGATTATTCTGTTGTTGTCGTAACGCAATTATTAATTCGGCATCAATATCAAAACGCCGCTGTTTTTTTTTATCCTGTTGGCGGTAACCCGAGAGTTTTCTATCAATGACGCTTGCATCGATGGCGACTCCGTCAGTGACTCCGTCGGTGACTCCGTCAATAACAATTCTTCGAAGCTGATTTATCCTTCGTACTCTGGACACTGCAAGATAGACTAGATTTGACCATTCGATGCGATTATCAACCATCCAAACAATTGTGTCCGTGATGGTTAGTCCCTGCGAGGAATGTATTGTCGTTGCGTATCCTAGCGTCCACGGGGATTTATCAGCACGTAGCGCGTCCTCGACGACGCTGATATCAACGAGCACGATATCATTCAGCACGAGAATTTGTTTTTTTGTCCCTGACGCTGTCGGGCCTGGGATTTCAACTTCAATGTTCTGCCGCCGTGTGTCCGCGGGTCTATAACATAACGGCACTGGGCGCGTTGGAAACTTTTCCTTATGCAACGCAAACAACTTCCGCTGAAGTGTGTCTCTGACTATCTTTCTACTCGCTACAATCAAATCGTTTGGTCTCCATGTTCCCCAGAATTCATTTAACGGCGTTTCCGGAATCACCTCGCGAATTATTTCACACTGAATTCTATCCGGCTGTAATCTGATTAATTTTTTAACCCCGCGCAGTTGTTCATCAAGTGCTCGGTAATCAGTATCGGTTTCTTCATAATAGTCCACAAAACCCCTTAACCAATCATGTGGACCCTCGCCGACAAATGGTGGTGGTTGGCCATGGTCCCCACACATGATTACCGCTGTATTCGCGCGCAGCAACCACTCAAGAAACATTTGTAAAGTATCTAACGAAACAGTACATATCTCATCCCAGATGATAATGTCGGGAATAAATTTTTCACCCATTCGATCAGGAGTCCACTCACCGCCGCTGTATCGAAAGAAGCTGTGATAAGTAACGGCGTCAACATTTCGTTGTTTTATCTCTCGCGCTAGTCTATGGGTCGGTGTAAGCACGATTATACTTGCCCGCGTACGAAATAATTCAATTGCCCGAGTCGTCTTTCCTGACCCGCCACAGCCGCTTAAATAAACCGTCTTGTGTCTACAAATTGGATCAGAACACGATGGTGCATTAGACCATTCTGACAATTTATCACCGCGTAAGTAGTTGTTCTCAACGGTGACATCTGCTGACGGGGAATAATCGCGTCGTATTTCATTTTTAATTCTCCATGTACCCCAACTCTCGTCCGGACTAGTAAACTCGGCTACGTTTTCCTTATACGTTACGTCAATATAAAATGAATCAACGGCTACTCTAACCGCGGTGTTAGGAAATCTATTTATCATCGAGAATAAATTGATAGCGGCGTAACCCAGCATAGACGCCCTCAAATGCGGGTATGCCGGGCTGTCTCCATCGCTGTAGGTAACAACTCTACCCAACTTTGTTCCATTGGACAAGAAAGCTGTTTCGCAGTTCACGTATCTATTTTTCGCCACTGCGTCCTTGATTACGAAATCATATTCTGCATCATCTATAATCAGCCGTGAGCAATATCGTTTGTAGTCGCAGTTTTTTCCACCTTGTGTGAACTTACCAATTATTCTTCTACCGAGATCTTTTGCCTCGTGGTTTCGTTGGTTAAATATTCTCCTGGACCATTCGATGATATATTCCTCGTCGGCATCAATGTTTTTTCTGGACTCGTCAATTATACTATCTAGACGCTCCGGTTCTGGTAACCAGACTTCAGTCTGCGCCCGATATGATATAATTGCGTCACTGACAATCAACGAAACAAGCATTTTACAATCAATCATATACCGTAGCAGCGCTATTGGCAGCCACTTCTTTTCAGTCATGTGTCTACCGATCCAAATATAACAACAGCGATGAAGTCCTGCTGCGAATTCAAATGATACTATGCGAGCGAATCCGGTTAAATCAAAATCAGGCAGTGGTCCATTAATAGCAACACGAGTCATTTCATGTCTGGGGTGTCCAAATCGTTTGAAATACTCAGCGGCGGATCCATACCCGAGAAAACTCGCTGGATAACAGGCAACCATATCAACGGAAATCATAGCGTCGCGGTTGTATTCAGTGTTCCATAGTCCACCGTGATAGTATTCCAAACAACTGGATTGTACATCCGGTAGAAATTCCTTGCGCGTTGGGCTCCACGCATTTTTCCTCGCTGCAACATGAGCTGCAACCGATGGAATCGTGAAACAATTTGTTAGCAGTTGTTCATCATGCTCTTCAAATTCCATGGCGGTTTTTTTCATCTTGTTGTGAAATGCTTCAGTGCGATATAATTCACCGTTTGGTCTTACAAACTGATCAAAGGTATCAGCGCTGCGAAGTAACCACACTGATACAGGGTCGTTTTTACACAAATAAGCAATAGCATCAAATAGTTTCCTCTCCGCGAGAAAACCATCCCGGGAGAATTCTTCTCCCAAAAATTCCCCCGGGATATACTTTACCGTTCTATCCCGTGGAAACACTGTGATCGCGGGCGTCCATGCGTGTTCGTTATGATCAATAATTTTGATTGGGGCTCCCTTCGATTTGTACTTTGATTCGTGTAATACTTCACCGGTTATCGTTGTAACGGTTATTGGAAATCTCAGCGATGTTTCTAATCTCGCTATGTCGCTGATGGTTGCTCCTCGCTCGCGCACTGTCTCCTCCCACTGGTTGATTTTGCTACGTCGTAAATCAGTCAATTTGTTTCCTCGACATGCATTTGTAAAATGCTCTATTATTCGTTCTGCTACACAATTTATCCCCGTTGACTGTTTCATCGGCGCTAGTTTTCCGATATCAGGTTTCTTATTTAACGGGTATATTCCATAGACAACTGCTGTTTCAGGATACGCTCGTTCATAGTATGGTCTGTCAATTCCGGTTAACAACCCCGGCTTGGAGTCGCGGCTAACAATGACTGTTTTCTTGTCGCTGAGAACTGGTTCAAATTTATCACGTATGATCCAATCACCTGATTCCACCCGGACAATGAATTTTACTCTGAAGAAATACTTTTTACCGTCAAGTTGTGATATTATCGTTGCTGCGCGGTTGTCGTTCATGGTAGCATCAACAACGCCATCAATTCGAAATGTTGACCAACTATGAGATGCACCATCACGCTTGAATTCATCGATACAATCGCGTATTTTACTCAACAGGGTTCTATCGTTTATTAACGCTTTTGGTGCGTCCTTGAGGACTCTATCGAGATTGAACTTAATATTTTTCCGGGGCTTAATTGCTGCTAATCTCTCGAACTCATCCATATAATTAAAACAAGTATTTAAATAAAAGAATATAGTATAATGAATCACTGCAAATGGTTGATGATTGGGTCGACAACCCCGTGCAATAAATCATGTAGAGGTGAATTCTGCGGGTATCATTTACAAAGCGTTCGTAATGGTTCTCTTGGCCCCCTCCCGTGCTTGGTTTGTCACGTCGGTGTAAGAGGAAAATCGCAGTTGTGTATCAATTGTGGCGGAAAGCGATACAGGGAACTAAAACGCTATTATGACAAGCGAATTAAAAACGCCGTCATTGACCCTACCGCCGACTTCGTCATCAAAACCCCCCAGGACTACGTTGAAAGATTCATAATTAAACCAAATAATAAATTAGACAAGTAGTATTATTATACAAATGGACCGAGAATTTCAGTCGCATCCCCTGCTCGTCAATTACGAGGCGTCTCGCGACGGCATTGTTAGAAATCGTAGACTGAAGAAGCCGGTTGGTACCGTAAATAATCAGGGGTATTTGACATTTGGTTCCGGAAAGAAGAAGTATTATGTTCATAGGATGGTATTTGAAGTATTTAACGGATTAATCGAGAATGGGCTTGTGATTGATCATATTAATAATAATAAGACTGATAATTCTCTTACAAACCTGCAAGCCATCTCTCAGAGTCAGAATGTCAAAAAAGGCCAAACTGGTAAATACTCAAACAAAGCAAAACCCGTAAAGTCATTTGATACAACAACTCACGAAGAAAAAATATTTCAGTCGATGAATGAAGCCAGTAGATACTTTGACATTTGTGGAGCCTCGATACGATTTGTTGCAGAAGGAATACAGAATTCAGCGATCTCAAAAAAGACCGGGCATAGAATTCGATTTTCATATATAACAGAAATCAGCGAGTGATGAAGTCACCGGCGCCTATGGCGCTGACGAGGTCACGTCTAACGAATTATTAAACACCTTCGGAATTGATACACGGGGTTTCATTTTTTTTTATTTAAAAACAAGATGTTCTATAAGAATAATGAATATCGAAGACATCAATAATATATTAGCCGAGATTTCAAAATTAAAAAATCAAGGAATTGAATTATCTGATGGTCTCGACAGTGAAAAAATATTATCCGATTATGAAATTATTAACGAACAATCAAAACGGGGGCGTTTTACCCTGGCCCGCGAGTATTTTTTTATAAAACGATTACAACATACGATCAATGAAAACTTGTACCACAATGACGCAAATGCATTCATTGGACTATTTACTGCCGTTGAAATAATACGAAAAAAACTCGGACGTGTTTATGAACGACGCCGGGAGATTTCTAGCAAGATCAAAAACATTAGAAGGATTATAGACGAAAACTCCGTGGAGCCCCCGATGGTACACTCGGCGGGAAATTAGAAATTGCTTCGCAATTGCAATAATGGTAGGCGAATCACTTACTACTCGGCTAGCCAGAGAGCGGCTAGCGGCGCTTAAAAAGTTCATACCGTTACGAGACAGGGTCCGAGAACAACTTCAAACGCGGCAGCAACTACAAACCGATTTTACTGTTGGAAGCGAACAACTGTTTGCCCCGGTAACTAAAGCGACTAGGGATGTTACAGCGGCAACAGAACGGGCAATATATGGAGATATTCCTAAGGAAGGCGAACGGAAAGAGGCGCCTCTTCTTCCTGTACTTGAAAAGATAGCAGCAGAGACAGAACAAACACAGCAACGGATAAAACAACTTTCCAGTGATATAAAAACCCAACGAGAGTATGAACGATTAGCTGATATTGATGTTGGTGAATCTCAAAAAATTTCCACTCAAAGAGGGATTTCCTTTATGGATAAACTCACTGAAGGGGCTATAGAGGAAATAAAACGACCTCAATTACTGAAATCCGACGATTATAGGGTTTTTGGTAATTTTGCCGCTCAAAGCTATCATTCAAGAAAAGACTTTTTAAAAGACGAGTATAAAAACAGTAATATAAAACGAGATGACTGGGTTAATTGGTTGTATAAAACGAATAAAGGGGTTGATCGCTTGGATACAAAAGAATTGGGATATAAAGAATTTAAAAAAGGAATTGATGATTATGATATACAACAACAACAAGAACAGCGAAAAGAAAAACGTCCAAAAAAAGCTGGTTCTAAAAAAACAAGCGGAGAGGGGTATCCAAGTAGTAGTGGTCTAGTTGAAAACGCTTGTCCTAACAGTGTTCTCAGTGATATATCACGGCTAGAGGTACTAATCGGAGGAAAACGAGCCGGAAATAACTCTCCGGAAATAATCAATGAGGCCGCTGATATTTGCAAGCGGTTATTTGCAGGCGGTATCATGGACATTAATGCATATCGAACGCTCATAGACGAACTCGTGGATGATTAAAAAAATTGTCAGTTTTTTGGTCGATTTTGGCAATTTTTTGAGGGCAAAAACCCCAGGAAATCATTTAGAGAAAATCGATGTTTTTGCTGAAAAATCGAAAAAAAACGACTATAGGCAACAAAAAATGACCAAAAATGACTAGAAATCAAGAAAAAACCGGAAAAAAACCGGATTTTTATCGAGGGCAAAAACCCCAGGAAATTTTGATAAAATTTATTCCGGTTTTCCACAGGAGGAAATGTCAGAATAATTATCTACAAGAACTATGACAGTTCTCCCATCGATGGAAACTGGTCAGAGTAAAAAATGTTTTACAAAACTAACCCGCCACACATGTCAACCGTTTGCAAAATTATATAATATTGTAAATCCGCGTCAATTTTGACCGTTTTTGAGGGCAAAAACCCCAGGAAATCATTTAGAGAAAATCGATGTTTTTGCTGAAAAATCGAAAAAAAACGACTATAGGCAACAAAAAACGACCAAAAATGACCAAAAATCAGGAAAAAACCGGAAAAAAACCGGATTTTTATCGAGGGCAAAAACCCCAGGAAATTTTCATAAAATTTATTCCGGTTTTCCACACGGCGGTGGGGGAGGGGTGATGATCACAATCACTAATTGAAAAACCGGTGTTTTTATAATAAAGATGATTATACATTACAACCACGATAAACCAGTACTCGTCTACGTGGTAAACTCGCGATTGCCTGTTTACCGCGCGTACTATGGAGATGGTCTCGGTAGCACCATTGCGGGGTTATTTACAAGAATGGCTCCAAAAGTAGCGCCGTTAGCCAAACAATTAGGAATGAAGGCTATTGATGTTATTCGTGATAAGGGTATTAGTGCTATTGGAGATGTTGCCGGAAAGGCGCTTTCTGCTGCAAAGGACAAACTAATGTCGTTGGTGAGGAGAAAAAAACAGAAACCACCGGTGATGCCATCAACGACAGTGATGCCTGCGAATGTCAGTAAAGTAATAAATAACGCCGTGGAAGAAAAACTAGCGTCGTTGGTAAACAATAATCAAGATGACATCGCAAACATAATAGCGGGAAGTGGTTTAAAACGACGACGATGATTTAGATGCATCAGCGTATTATTAAATAAAATGTTTAAACGAACAGCTGACCCGGCGTTTGATATGGACGCACCAGTGCACAAGGATGATTCTGTCCGTAATTATCAATTTTATTCCTATTATGCAGTACAACCCGACATACGATCGCGAATTGAACTTCAAGTCCATGATACCAGTAAATATTTTTTACCGTGTGAAGCGTTTATTGAAATCGAAGGAGAACTTGTAACAGAGGCCGATACTCCTGCTGTACCAGCACCGTATCCAGATGGTACCAAAGTTGGCTTAGTCAATAACGGCGTAATGGCGCTATTTGAGAGCGCAAAATATCTCATTGACGGGCGAGAGATCGAGTCTATAGAACGCGATGTTGATGTTGCTACAACAATAATCGGGCTAGCAAGATATTCCGACGATTATACAAGATCAGCGGGTCCATCTATGATGTTTGCAAAGGATACTAAAAACACTGCTGGAAACTCGCAATTTGTGGTAAGACGACCAAGAAATAATGCTAATAACGCTGATGCTGATGTTGAGAATATGATTATAAACAACGATCCTAATTTTAACATCGGAGCTGCAACACGCATATCAATGTTAACAGGGGCGCGTAGATCTTTCTCATGCGCGATTCCACTGCATCATATATTTGGATTTTGTAGGAACGTGCGAAAAGTTATCTACGGAGCAAAGCATACCGTGGTGCTTGTGCGAAAAGGTGATGATAGAAATGCAATTTGGAGAATTCCAGCGGATCTTGCAAATCCAAATAATGACCCTGGTAAAGTCGTTTTAACTAAAATGTCATTGTGGATGCCAGTAATGACTCCATCCATTACCACAGAGGCACGATTGCTATCCTTTATGGAGCAGGGAGGAAAATCATTACTAAGTTGGCTAACAACAACAACAGATACTAAGCAATCAAATATCAATGGTATATTCACATGGAACCTGGCATCACAACAAGGCATTTCGGCTCCGCGTCATATATTTGTTGCGTTGCAGGATATGACGAGAGTTGATAATCAGTTATTCAGCCATATGATATTTGATCGATTAGGCGTTACTGACGTCTCGCTGAGAATAAACGGCCAGCAGGAACCATCTGAGGATATACAACTTAATTACGGTCAAAACCATGTCGCACGTGTGTACCATCGGTTGCTGTCATATATGAGTCGTGATCAAAACGTCGACACTGGTTTGCAAATATCACAACATGATTTCAAAGAACTATATCCGATCTATTACTTTTCGCTGGAACATCTTGATTTAACAAGACAGTCCGTCGTTGATATACACTTCCGAGCTAATGTAACTCGCGGCGCTATTGCTAATTATAGAGCTATTGCTGTCATCCTCAGCGATAAATCAATGCTGCTAGAAGGTGTTGGCGGACGAATGAGAATCGTTGATGCGCCAGTGGAAAACATGTAATTGAAAGCACAAAACGCGTTTACAATAAAATGTCGTATAGTGTCGTCAGTGTAGAGTTGACTGATGGTCAAGTCAAGAAATTACGATCAAAGTCGGCTAAACAATGCGGAACCACAATAACGCTGAAGCCGTCACAGATGGCAGGTGGTAATCATAAGATATCGTTGACGGCGCGTCAAATAAAACATTTCAATAATGCGATGAAGAATAGAAAGGGTGTTCAAATAGATTTCTCGGCCGCAGCGATTAAAAACATGGAAAAGACCGGTGGGATATTTCCGCTGTTAGCCGCAATTCCAGCGTTGATTGCCGCGGCGGCCCCAGCAGTGGCTAAGGCGGCTGCGTTGGGGGCCGTTGGTACCGCGGCGGGAATGGCACTGAAAAAGGCAACCGGGAAAGGCTATAAAAAAAACGACCCGTAGCCGGAAAGGGTCTAAGACTACCGGGAACCCCGTATTCATGGTACTCGGGAAAGGGTCTAAGACTACCGGGGACCGTTTATTAACGCAGGAGTCAATGACTCCCATGTCTAATTTTGATTTAATAGACGCCGCAAACGCGTTAGCGATAAAAAACTTCAGAGGTGTTTTTATGAGGGATCAATTACCGGCGGCACCAAGGAATATTGAAACCGGCATAATTAACCTGGATGGGTCCTCCGGAGCGGGAACTCATTGGGTTGCGTACGCGATTGATCCGCGTGCGATCGTCTATTTTGATTCATACGGGTTAGCCCCGCCAAACGAGTTCATGCGGTATATCCGGGCGTGTTCAGCCCGGGTTTTTTATTCCACGCTGCCAACACAACAATTAAGTGACCCACCGATATGCGGCCGTGAAGTATTGAACGTACTCGCGGCGATTTCATCATCGCGAAAACCACCTCATGTGGTTGTAAACGAATACACTAGTGGGGTCGTAGAGGCCCGGCGGGTTAATTAAAAACACCGTTTTTTTTTACAATAACGATGATTGATATTTGGGGACGACCTATTTCGGCGCTGAAAGGATCCACGGAAACGCCCGCCACCGATGACATAAAAAAACTAATCGAGGATGAAATCGCTGATACGTTAAACTTAACCAGTGTTGACCCAGGTGAAATAGTTGTATTTCAAGACCGCCAGGGTAAATTGAAATCCAGTAATGTGTCGCTGGATGACGTTTTAACACGACGGCGTGATGCCGCCGAGGACACTATCGCGCTGTATACCAGCGACGGACGACTCAAGCCGGGTGAACATCTGTCGACGATAACATTAGTCAAAGACGGTTTTATAAGGTTGAATAGATCGGTGACCGAACTTGACGCGCAGGTGAAAAAATCTGTCACCGAGGTGAAAAAATCTGTCACCGATATACAACTCACTACCGCTAGTTTTTTCGGGACCCCGACGGTAACCGAACCGAATCTTGCAACAATAAAAAATACTATTTCGGAGTTTACAACGCTGTCGGGCCAATTTTACACGTTACGAAAAAATGTTAACAGGATCGATGACAACTTTGATAAATTCTTTGGTAAAAAAAATACCAAGCTGGATGAAATCACAACAACTATAAATGATATCACTGCGTATGGACGGGAAATAAAAACAATCAAAATTGATGTTGCAGCGAACAAAGGGAGTGTAGACGTGCATGAACGGGAAATAGAAATAATCGGCGCTAATGTTGCAACGATCATAAATAATGTAGACTCGCATACAGGGGAAATAGGAACGATCAAAACTGATATTGTAGCGAACAAAAGGAATATAGACGCGCATACACAGGACATAATGACAATCAGAGCTGATATTGAAGCGAACAAAAAGGGTGTAGACGTGTATAGAGGGGAAATAGGAACGATCAAAACTGATGTTGCAACGAGCAAAAGAAATATAGACGTGTATGGACAGGAAATAAAAACAATCAAAACTGATGTTGCAGCGAACAAAAGGAATATAGACGCGCATACAGGGGAAATAGAAACAATCGAACTTGATGTTGCAGCGAACAAAAGAAATATAGACGCGCATACAGGGGAAATAGAAACGATCAAAACTGATATTGTAGCGAATAAAAAAGGTATAGACGTGCATGAACAGAGAATAGGAACGATCAAAACTGATATTGTGGCGAACAAGAATAATATAGACGCGCATGAATGGAGAATAGAAACAGTCAAAACTGATGTTGCAGCGAACAAAAAAGATGTGGACGCGCATACACGGGAAATAGATACACTCATTACTAAGGTTGCAGCGAACAAAAAAGATGTGGACGCGCATACACGGGAAATAGATACACTCATTACTAAGGTTGCAGCGAACAAAAAAAATGTGGACGCGCATATACAGGAAATAGATATACTCATTACTAGGGTTGCAGCGAACAAGAATAATATAGACGCGAATTTGCGGAGAATAGAAATAATCGGAACTGATGTTGAAGCAATTAAAGACGGACTACCGAGAATAGCAGAGCAATTCGAAAAAATAAAAATCCCTCATGAGAACATCATCAACACAGTATACACAATTCGGCATGGATCATTCGATTGGACTCCTACACAGAATACAGTAAATACTACCGCAACTGTTAAGGGCATTTATCGATTGACACTGGTTTCAATGATGCAGTTTAATATATTATCGTCGAGTTCATCCGGGTTTAACAATACAATATCAACAATTATAGACAAGAACGCAACTGAACAGTTTACAATTTATGCCGTTGATGGAAATTTAGCCCGGGCAAACATCACATGGTATGTGGAATTTGTAGCGAATCTAAGTAATTAAAAACACTAGCTCTTTTAGAATAAAATGACCACCAGGGTAATTGAATCAGAGGTATCACCGACGTCACATCAATATCGATTCGATACCGCAAAAGAATTCTCCGCGAATTTGAAAACGCTTTCCGAACAATACCGCGCAAAAATAAAAAAATACCGCAGAAAAATAACCACCATCGACGCGGTCGTGTACTCGGTGTCGGGTATAGTAGCTGGCGCCGGTGTTATTTTATCCACGGTGACCACGATAGCCCCGATCGCTGTTCCAATCGCTATCTCCGCGATGACAACAATTGCTGGAGTCGCCAACGCAATCACTAGGAAGATATCATCGTGTTTTCAGAAAAAACTCAACGAGTATACAGTAAAACATCAAATAGTATCCGACGCGTACTCGAAATTATCCGGGTTGATCTCATTATCGATTGATAATTTGTTCGTATCCGATGTTGAATTCTCCACGATGGTCCAGTTGTATAGCTCCGCGATGTCAAAAATCGAGGATTTTCAACTGGAAGCCGGAACCACCTGGTTGTTGAAATTAGACACTAAAAACAACGAATAATAATAATGTCGCTGAACCCCGAAGGGTTTCAGTTGCTTCAACGGATCGCGGAGAACACCACTCCGGTACAAACAAATATGATATCGATAACGTCAACAAAACCCGAATTCAGTGTGAACTTCCCATCGCCGGTTCCAGTGAAGGAAATAGCGCTGGCAAAATTGCGAATATATCACAGTTGGCCTAATATCCGAGCGGAAGCATTTAACGGACAACAACCTAATAACTCGCTGGTTTTTGCACGGACAAATAAACCCGATGGGACCCCAGACTGGGAGGAGGTTACAATACCAACTGGGTCATACCAAATAGAACAAATCAATAAAGAATTTCAACGCAGGATAAAATCGATCACAGGAAAGGAATCAAAAATCGCTATTACGGTTCATGAACCGACGTTATCGTCGACGATTGAAATAAGCACACCGGGGTATATGGTTGATATTTATAACAGTTCAATAAGAACCATACTAGGATGGCCTAAGAATCCACCCGCGGACGCCCCCCCATCAACTATCCTCAGATACGATAACGGAGATGGTGGTAGGCATATTGCTCCATACAACGTAAATATTGCATCGGTGATAGCGATTAATCTAGTGTGCGATGTTATCGAAGGGAGTTACCAGGTGGATACCAAGCAATCAAATCAGGCCCAACAGGGGTATATCCTTTATTCATTTTCACCAACAGCCCCTCCGGGATTTTTAATCGTTGAGAGTCCGATTAATCCGGTCTATATGCGATGCCATAATCGGTTTTTAACGAGAATTAATTTCAGACTTACCGATCAGTCAAATAACCTAATTGACCTACAAGAGGAGGAGTTAGTGATCACTCTGTTTGTAAGATCATAGCAGCAGGGGGGGCGATGACATCGACGCGGTCGTCGCTGTGCTTACCGGACGCTGACGACGCTGGGGATCGGCGCGCAGAAGGTATTAATTAAACCAAATGACGTCCGGATGATCCCCTCGACGACGACGTCGTTTTTTTTTTACCAGGCGCTGACGACACCGGATCCGCTGAGTGCAGAAAGTATTAATTAAGCCAAATGACGATTGGACAAAATGTCCGATTCGCCCCCCCTGCTGCTCACCTATAAGACAAAAAACGTATACTAACATTATAACAAAAACAAACACAACGAAATTAGAAAAACATTATATAAAAAATGCTTAGAATATATCAGGCAGGAAACATTATAAGGTCTTTAAGTTTGTTCTTGCAGTCGAAATAAGTGAGTTTTGAGAGCACTCTTGAATGTGACCACTATGTCTTTGTGTGTAAGTTTAGTGGGTAATTCATTTCACGTCCCTGAGCCCTGGTATGCCGAATAACGCTGTCCATATGACTTTGTTTTCATAGTGGGAATAATGAGTATACAATTGTCAAAAGAGGAGCTCAGGTATCTTGCTAGTGTGTACAAATTTGTGAAGTGAGATAAGTATGTTGGACTAGAGTCCGACAGTGAAACGTAGCACAGAGAACAAATTTTGTGTTTAATTCTGGATCGAATGGATAGCCAGTGTAGAATACAGAGCAGCGGGGAGGTGTACTGTGATCGTGGTACTCTAAGTATGATCTGAGCAGCTGTGTTTTTGAAATTTCTGGAGTAGATATTGAGATAAACTAGACGGAATTGAGTTACAATAGTCCAGTCTTGAAAGTACTAATGAACACACGAGTGTTTTAGTGGCATCAACTGAAATATATTTGCGAATTGAGCTGATGCGTCTCAGCTCAAGATATGCAGCCTTGCATATGTTCATGACACATTGGTGCAATGTGAGAGTACTGTCCAGAGTAACACCTAGGTTTCATACTGATTGTATGAATTTAATCTTAGCTTTGCTGATATTTATTGTTTGAAGTAATGGATGTGGATGAGAAAGTATTTATGTTGTACTCAGAATGGCCTAGTATTATTATCATTCGTCTGAATAATGTTACATTTCATCCATGATTTCACATCAGAAATACACCTCTCTACACCTTGTATGGCAATATCAATTTCAGAAAGGTGACTAGATTTGTATATTTGGGTGTCATCAGCGTACAAATGGTGAGACACTGAAAGGTGATTTATGCCACTTGAGAGCAACTGAGCGTACAAAATGAAGAGAACAGATCCAAGAACAGACCCCTGTAGAACGCAACAACATGGATCAACTGGGCTGGAGTGTATTACATTTGAAGATACAATATATCTCATGTTGACCATGTAGGACTTGAACCACAATAAGGCTGCATCATGCATGCCAAATACGTGCTGGAGACGGTGAAGTAATATAGCATGGTGTATTGTGTCAAATGCTGCAGACAAATCAAAAAAGATGGGGACTGTAATCTTTCCGCTATCCAATGCGGAGATGATGTCATTAACTACTTTTACAAGAGTAGTTTCAGTAATGTGGCAAGAGCGATGTGCAGATTGTACATTGCTAAAAAGACTGTTTGAATTCAGATGAGATACAAGCTGGGATAGAACAACCTTTTCTAAGATTTTTTATATGAATGGTAGATTAGAAACTGGGCGGTAGTTCTTTAAATCGTTATGGTCAATTGTTGGTTTCTTCAGCAGAGGCTTTACACTGGCAGTTTTGAAAATGGATAGGAATACCCCGGATGAGAGAGATGGACATTAATAACATCAGTTAGTGACGGAACCACTGGATCTAAGCGCTCAAGCAGCAGTGATGCTGCAATTAGATCACGTTCACATGACTTTGGTGCACTATTCATCACAATTGTGCGTACGAAATCCATAGAGACCGGTTTAAATACTGGGAACCGTTGCAACTCAAATGTTGTGTCCTCATTGTATGGTGACGACGTATCAATTAAAATTGTGGTGGCAAACATATCTCTAACAGTTTGTACTTTGTCATGGAAGAACTTTGCAAACATGTCCGGAAGTCGACTGGAGAGAAAGTAGTTGGAAGTGTTGTTGATTTGTTCCTTGATATTAGCTTGTTATTAATCTCGAATAGCTCTTTGCAGCTGGGAATTTCCATTATCTTAGTAGTGTAATGGGCTGATTTTGCTGCATGGACTATATTTGTGACATTCTTCTTAGCGACTTCATAGATTTGCTTATGAATAGCGAGTCTGATGGAAAGCCAGAGCCTCTCAGCTTTACAGCGGTCTCTTTTAGCAGTGCGAAGCTGGTCCCTAACACAGCTAAACCATGGAGAACACTTTTAAATTGACACTCTGCACTTGGTAGCTGAGGAATGTTTGTCAAGTAATGAACGCAGACAGTTATCGAGTTGTTATGCGGTAGAAGGTAAGCAGCTTGGATGTCGTGCATTAGTTTGCTCATATTTATCATACGGAGGTTTCACTTAGTAGCAGATAAAGGTGGATATGTCAAGATGGCACATAACGCAGACGTGATCTGATGCAAGGTCACGGGATACCAGGGAGGACCGTAGAATGTTAGAATCAGGTCTATGAATAATCCAGTCTAAAATGTGACCATGTTTATGGGAGGGTTGGTTAACTGACTGTTTGAGGTTGAAAACATTAATGGAATCTATGGGTCTTGATGTATTTGAGTTTCCGGGACAGTCAAAATGAAAGTTGAAATCTCCAAGAATAATCAGGTTCCCACCTATCGAATTTCCATAGTCAAGGAGATTCGGAAACTGCTCCGAAGAGAGAGAGAGAGAGTGAGCCAGCTTGTTTTTCTACTAGGAGGATGGCGGTATAGGTATAAAAAATGGATCGACCTTTGATCCAGTGTGAGTCTGGTTTATACTAGTTGAAACAATGTGTGGTCGACATTGAATGTTGTGGTGTGGTTAAGACGTTTTATTATGGAGTTCTTTGTGATGACCGCAATTCCACCTCCGCAAGAATTACGGGGTAACGACTTGATTGAGTAAACGGTGGGTGTTAGATCCGCACAGTTGGGCTCATCAGCTGATTTTTAGCCATGTTTCTGTCAATAAAAACATGTCAACGTTCTGGTCGTTGATAACATTAACTGTTTATGTGCGCTTTACCGGTGATACTACTGACTGGGCATTGAATAATGGAATGCGCATATTTTTTGGATAGTTGACACAACAGTTGACAATTTTTTAGGGATTTGAATTACGTTATCTAAATTAACGGTCAGAAAGTGTTTTAATGGTTGTGCCGAAATAATAGAGATAACAGGAATTCTTCGTCCTGTTCTACACCGGACAGCTTTGAAACAACGTTTCTTTTTTCGCTTCTGTTTATATTTAGGTAATGATGAATGTAGTACCAGTACGTTTAGTCTAAAGCACAAAGTAGTGTGCCGAGCCAAGGAGTGATCATTTAATGCAATTAATGAGGGTCAATCGTATCGTAAACGGGTTGACTGGCGGGTATCACGTGATGGTGGTTTCTTCAAAAACATTGGCACAGGACAGCTAAGAAAAAGTCTAAATATGCTCGTTTCAAAAACAAGGAGATGAATAAACACATACGAATTTAACAGCTACTTCCAACCGATTAAGCGATAGCGGCCATCTTGTTACATGTTAAATCTAATCGAATGCCCCGTCGACTCCCATGGCCACATTAATTATACCGCAGTAAACAATTATCTCTATTGTATATTTCCAGTGGTGTTCATGGTAAATCCCACAAACCTGATGTGATATCACAGCCGTAGCTAATTTAATTTCCGGTTGCAGTTTTATAGCTGTATATCCTTTTAGCCCGGGACCATGATAGTCAATATTGTAAAGTCCTTCTAGACTACCACCAAAACAATAACACACGAAGACGTTGATATTTTCGACGTCACAGTTGATGACACGCTTCCAATCGAGCAGATCGGTGAGGGAATTAATACTCGCTTGGTGTAAAACTGTTGTATTGAAGCGACAATCTACCCCAACAATTTATTTCTTCATCGCGACCTACATGTAAACTACAATGTTTTCTGTCTGACACAACGGTACACGTAGATTCCCAAAGGGATCATTAGGTGAACTCAGCACTCTTAGACATCTTTATACCTCACGTCTTTCAGGCGGCATGGGTTCTGAAAATAGCTTCCAAAACTTAATTTAACATGCGAAAGCAGGAAAATCGGGTTTGTAACCATGTCGATGTCGGGTTAAAGCTCTGTAAGATATATTCGACGAGATTAATTAAGTGAGCGCATTGAGCCGATAACTACAGTCTGTTTGGCGACGACGGCCGCTCTGTCCCGCCGTAAGTGTTTCAGATTTGGGCCGACGTATTATGCTCTGTGCAAACAGGTGTATCGCGCACAATGTCAGATATGTTTACATTTTCTTCTGGATAAGATCGTCAAAATCCTTTGCATTTCTCCATCTTTCCTATAAAACACTGCTGATAGATACAACTCTCAGTCAAAAAATTTATTTTACTTCGGTGACAATTGGGGATTTGATAATGACTGACAACGAACAGTGCGAAACTAGTGTCTAACTAACCTGAGCGATTTCGACTCTAATGAGATTTTTTCAAAGCCAAATACAAAACATAGATAAGACAGACAACTAAAACGGAAAAGGTCATGTTTGCAAAACTTGGCATGTCTGTTTCTACAGGAAATAAACCTTTCAGCTTTGTTATATTTAAACCGGTTTATTTCAGCTTGTTGCTATATTTGGAAAATATTTGTAATATCCTAGAAAGTGATGAATCATAATGACATTTGCTCTTTCACGTAAATGTGTGAAAGCACAAATTATATCCCGGATCTCTCATTGGTATAGTAGATATAGGGTATCAAGCGAATGTAGAGAATTGTTTAAAAGAAAATCTGTCAGCTGCAAAAAGATAATTTTATTTGTGCATGGTTGTCTTTTTCTATTCTTCTTGGTTTAAACTGCTTTAGTTCAATGTTCTAAGGTGGCATATCCAGTAAGATTCATCTTCTGCCCTGGTTTGGGAACTCTAGTTGGGATTGTGAGGAATTACAATGAGTATTGCTCATTGAAAGTGTGGCATGGGGAGAAGAAGTGTTCTGCAACCTGGCTTCTATACAGCTTTTTTGCCATCTAATCAGATCTATGAAGGGTGATCCTTTTGTGTAGTTTTCAGTTTATCCGACTTACTGAAGGCTACAGATCTTATATTTGATGAGATAAATCAAATTCACTGTCTTGCTCGTTTTGTTTGGACCATGTATGTTTAGTTATGGTCCAAACAACGTGAAATACAAATCGTATTATTATTATGATTATTATTATTATTCTTAGTAATAGTAGTGGTAGTAGTAGTAGTATTATAACATTTGAACATGTTCGGATTATATCATGCCGAAGCAAGAGGAGTAATGATCCTTGTCCAAGGACATACCACTACAGCGTGTTCAGGCTGATAGGATAGTAGGATTCGAACCCGAAATATACTATCGTTAAGAATTTTCCTGTATATATATATATATATATATATATATATATATATATATATATATATATATATATATATATATATATATATTGATTTATTTTCATGTATATATATATATATATACCTATCGGATGCAAATGATGTAGTTATTGCTTTAGATGGTAAACGGGTCAACGTAGCCTTTGCTGGATCTGGTGAAGTTAATGTAGGTGACGTACCCTTCTTCTCTGATGTAGTGTTCTTCATATTCTCTCCTACAGCAATACAAATCATATCGAACCAATTTGTATATATGCAGTATATGAAATGTATGAATCATGTGAATACATTTTATGAGAAGTCTACATTATTTGGGATTTATAAGCGTATTCTTATCTATACAGGAATTTCGTGCTTGAGGTTGCATCACGCTATATATTTGTGTGGAAGATTGTAAGATATACCAGTAATTATATGGGGAGTGTGAAACATATATAACTCTGAGTTGTGTATATTATGTAATTTGACTAAGTTTTACCTTATACTTGTCCATGTTTGAAGTGATCTTACGTGAAGAGTATTATTCGTAAATGCACCGATAACATGTCTGCTTGCACAAGTGTTATATGCTTGTAATCAACAGCATATTGTGAATATTTAGTGTTTGCTGCACAGGTTATTTTGTTTTTAGTGCATGCTATTTCTTTACAATTTCTTGTACAGTTTGGTGCAGCATCAAATCGCATACTTGTGTTATTTTTGGGGGTAGGGCATTTGTTAGTGCAAGTCTAGTAAGGATGTATATAAATTGTTGCAAAGCAAAGATATCAGGTAAAACCCCTAAATGGTCAACATTTACATTCTATTAAAACTGTTATTATTCGCTGTAGACAAAGTTTAAATGGTGTACATATCTCGTGCATTACTGGTATGTGCACGATGGCTTGTTCACGAAAGCACGAGGTACAATATATAATACTTGAACTGGAAACTCCAAGATTGACTAGATGTATACCGTATCGTTTTAATTGCAAAGGAGGTTCCCAGATGATCAAATGATATGGCTTTCGCGATTAAAATGACAATCATATACTCTATGTTAATTATGAACCGAATAAAAGTAGTTTAGAAAATATGTACCATAAATTAACTTATCTTGCACATTCAACAAATACACGTTATGGCTTTATGATGCACTGAGGACCTCAGTTGCATGACAAAATCCGCACGTGGATAGGCTAGGAGTTTCTAGTCACTTGTACTTTATTTTCATCCAGCATGCATGATGTACGCATAACACTAGCTAACACTCATTTACACTGGTCATCGTCCCCTTTTGACTGAATGGATATTAGGCTAGGTCTCTCCATCTGAGTACACATATAAACGGTGCTTTATTTTATTTATCTTTGGTCTCAGTAAATAGAAACTGTACAGGTACAGCACGAAAAAGATGTAATTGTCATACAATGGGTTATAAATGTTATTATATTTTGAAAAACTTGATTTGCTGTTGTAACGACCAGTTTATGTATCACTTTGAAAATAAAACTAGAAGTATGCATTTTGGGTCATTTGTTATGTGCCACTAGTTACAAGCAATTTATGTGCAGCATTCAATGTACCTTGGTAAAATAATAATGTGTGTTGAAAAACAATAACAAACCCTAAGATATCCTTCGTCAGAAACACACGAGTCATCGATTTCTTTATTTCATGCTGACCCGAGTTATCACGAAATCGATATCTCGTGTGTTTCCGACATTATGAAATCGTTAGCGAGGGTGACATTCCTGCAACTAACATTTTCACAAGAATGAATATATTATCCATCTATACTTCTATTGAAGATGACTTCTATTGATGTTCTGTGAGCGATACCAACCAGTGTATTGTTTATCTTGTTGAAACGAAACATTTGTTTCAGATTTCATGATGACGAAATTTATAAAACTGGCAGACAAAATAGATCTTACACAAGACAAAAAAAGAAAAAAGGAAAAAAGGTTATGTTTGCAATACTTCACAAGGCTCTTTCTGCAGGAATTAAACCTGGTAAGTCGAGATACAAAGTGAGACATTTCATACGTGCATGGGATAATGCGAAAAATTAAAAGAACTAAACCATTGTAAAATGTACACTTGAAAACGAAGTTAATCTTGTTCATTTGTGGTTTGTTGGTTTCGACGTTTTTGACGGCATGTTTCGTTGTTATATATAAGGATGCATACACTTAGTTTTTGCGCAGAAATTGTGTTTGAGATCTTTGAATTGGTTCCTTAGTATGATTGTCAGGTAGATATCCTCAAAATGTACATCACTAAGCACATTTACCACACAGTAGCCACATTACAGATGAATACATGCTAGGGTAAAATTAATGTGTAATTAAGAACAGAAGTATCCTGTACCGGTGCCTTGCCCTGGAAAACACGATCATACAAATACATGAATGTGAAAAAAGTTATATTGTTGAACTGTAAAGTACAGCGAAGAGGAAAACAACTTTCAATAGATTATAGGCGAAACACATGCATTCACATTTTCACAAAAACAAATATTTAGAATTAAGAATGATAATACATGAGGGATTATATTTTGTGATATTGAAAATGATCTCTATGTGTGACTCATATCTTCTATTAATTGGTGATCGGCGATATATATATATATATATATATATATATATATATATATATATATGGCTTTTTAAGAACATGCAATGTTTTTTCCACAAATATAAAATCTCATTCAAAAGATTAATTTTCATAATTTTGAAGCCTAATAGATGATGACGTTATACCATAACTTTCATTATTCGTACTGATGGATATTTAATTTATACTGTTTGCTTACGTTTGTGTTCACTTTTATGTTCTCAACGTAATGTTTACTTAGCTAGATTTGGTCCATGATTGTAATAGTTAAATATAAACTGTATGTAACGTTTGAGTTCTAGAACAGTCATGTCTTCAGTTAGAATAGTATTTTCAATAAGAATTCTTCATATAATTGACGAAGTCGATCAAGTGAAAATATGTATCAAAGGGGATTAGGAAAGCAAATTATTTAATCTGGTTTAGATTAACCGGAGTATGCAGTTGTGTTGTTGAAATCAGATGTAGTTTAAGAGGAATTATTTATTTTAAATATTTTGGGAAATTAAAAAAGCGCTCATTGACTCTTCGATTTGTACCCACTACCTCGGTTAATTGCGTGTTCTTTCATAATCACATAATTGTGTTATATCTGGATATTTAATGATTTTAGAACACAGGCTGAATGTTCTATAATTTTGGATATCTCAAGGGAAATTCCGGGTCATTTCGAATCCAATTTACAAAATCTGTAAATGTCTTTCGAAGTTTATTTGAATTTTAGAGAAATAAACAAAGGGCTGATTCGAATTCAATTACTGGTCTCACATTTCTGTTACATATGTTTATGCCTTGGAATCATAACGTTATCCTGTGTATGTAATCAAGACATTCATTCCAACATGTTCAATTAGTGACCATTATCTTATTTGTGGTACACGAATCAAGTTCTAGAAAACCGTAAAATGAAACAACATATTTATTTTCATCAAGAAATGCACTATGCCTGATAACTACATCGAAATACAACTGAAGCGAACGGTGTATTGTTTTATTTTTCTCAAATTCACCTCACAGTTTGTTTTATATTTTTCAGTCTTGATAATTGTAGAGATGGAGAATAAATGTTTTACCACAACGTGGCCCAGAGTTGAAAAATGAATCGTGTTTGGTAAACTATATCACCCGCCACGTAACTAGTCAGGAAAGATATATCTGACTCCTCATAACTGTATAGGAAGGATAGAAATCTCAATCTCGATTAATAATATACCTTATTTTTAACAACTAAGACAATGTGTTCCCCAATATACCTGGAGAGGAGTGGATTTAATCCATACATATAACATAGCTAGCACAATCAATTCGAGTCATACAATCAGACTGGATGGATTAATAAAGTCAATATATTAGTCTATACATCACATGTCTACATAATATAAATATATTTAATGGTCGCAATGTGTAGACTAAAACGAATTAAAACATAATTATCCACAAAACACGTAGTCTAATATATTTCAGAAATATATATATTAAGATGAGACCTACATGGCATCTACACCAATCTCTTTTCCATCTTGAAAATTCCGAATAAAAATACACAGGTTGCATGGAAGGAGTATTGACAAGGAACCTATTTCCTAACTACTTAAAACCATCAAACAACGCTTTCTACACAACTGGGAGAGTGAACATAATCAAAACCTTAATGAGCATCGAAGCAGTTAATACGATACATATCATTATAATCGTCCAAACAGTGTTGGGGAAGGACATCATCAGTTTTTTTTTTTTTTTTTTTTTTTTTTTTTTTTTTTTTTTTTTTTTATAGAGAAGGACTGTAAGCCAAATTTACGCGCGTAGGCAAGTATAATATTTCCACTCTTCATAAATGTCTTTCAAGAATTAAAAAATGAAGTGCGCTCGTGTGCAATGCATTTTTTTTCAATTTATTAATCACAATCTCACTCCACAGATGATGATGGTTTAACTATATGATTAATTATTTGCTCAGATTTATCGCTCCATATGTTGCAAATTTGTGTCGGAAAAGATAAATAGCGTGTATTCAGAAAATTATAACAAAACGCCTTTGTAATTATGGAATATACAGACTATCTCCGTACCGATATATAATGCATTCAATATCACACACTGTTTATTATCAGATCAAAATTAATTCTTTACAGGTAGTTAGAAAACTAAACAGCGAAATAACATGCCAGCAATGACGAAACAATCACCACAATTATTCAATTAGGCAATTTTTAATATTCTGTTTGCACATGGTTTGGTGAGTAATAATATAAACGATGGATACATTTTAATGGTAATTAGTTAAAAACAAAATTAAATGTAGAACAATTAGAAGAAGAAAAAAAATCCCGGTTTCCATATGCATTCCTTTCGATTTTGTGCGCATTATACATTTACGACATCAAGTTATATTCCCATTCGATAAGTATAGTACCAATACAACGTTATCAGGATCTTGTAGAATGTTATGTGCAATATGTTATTATTTTGAAAACATTAATTATCAATAAGTTTAGACCAACAACAACTCCATCAAAATAAACTCATCACAGTTGTATAATTTAACAATATGATAATTGTACAAACATGGCATTAATAATGTATTCATCATCAGTCTGACGTGTCACCATTTGTATTAGTGGCGAAAAATAGCAATACTAAAAAATAAAACGTTATCTAGCATACATCACCATAATTAATGTTAACCCCACTGATAGAACTACAGAACATATTGTGATTTGTTGACAATTTTTATTCAGCACCGAGACGTATATACATACCAAGTTCGCCTGGTCCAGAAAACTTGGAAACAATGAAATGTTAAACTCAACGATCAAGAATAAGATTAAATCTCCCTACACGGATTTTCATTAAGGCAAACTCTCTCTATATCTATGTTTGGACTCATTCAACATAATCGTATGCAACATTAGCTCCACATGTAATGGCTGTTAAGTATCCATTCTGGTCTTGGCCCGATGATATGTACGCTGCTTTGGAGGTGGAGATAATACAATGTGTCTCTGGTATTCTTCTGATTTCAGTGCTGAGCGCCACGGATATAGTGTTATATCTCTCTTCCTCAACTTCGTCTGTTATACGACTTATATATATATATATATATATATATATATATATATATATATATATATATATATATATATATATATATATATATATATATATATATATATATATATATATATCGGTATTTGTGCCTATACATTCCAGTGAATAAATTTATATTTTCTCCAAAGATCTCCAAATATCTTGTCTTTATCAATAATCTATTAGAAACAAATATTAAATAGGAGGACAATATGAAATATAAAAAAAACGAGCGCTTTGAAAGATGCCTGGGCTAGCTTAAAGAATGCGTTGTTCTACCCTATGAAGCAAAATTAAACCGATAGTAACTTAGAGGTCATATTCTAGAAACTTAATAGCATTTTACAAGTTTTATACAAGTGAAACTCTGGATCAACAAAATAGTTTCAGTCTAGTTATAGAGTAAATAAACTTGGTGTTATCACACTGCAATGGGTTGTGTCAGGAAGATAATCTGGTTTTGAGCAGTTCTCATTAGTAGAGTACTATCAAATTCCTTTAATTTCGCTGACCATTTTATGTGGAAACCTCAATAAACAGTCTCATCTAGGTATATGATGGAGGTCAGCACTAAAAAGACCAGGTACTTGACCAACAACCCGAGTGGCATCTAAAAGAAACTAAGAGTGAATGTACCGAAGCTGAGTACATTGATGATATTCAAAAACATAGGTGCTAAGACCTAAAATGAAGATTCAAAACCTTAAGTTAGTTCTAGGATTGTACAGACAGCAAATGCACCAAGTAGGTTGAAGCCTGTTTCACAGGACATCAACATTAGACATGGGTCTAAGATCAAAAGTGTGCGTTCTATCGTCATGTTCGTATTCCTGTGCGCATGTGGGACATGGACTTTGGCAGCAAACTAGACGAAATAGTTCAAGTTTCAGATATGCGATGTTACCGAATGATCCTGAAAATCTCATACTCAGCCGCGTATATCATGATTAATGTTGCATTAGATACCAGTGTGTAAATAGGGTTTGCAACGTCCTAAATGACTGTGGAGAACAGGGTGTTATGGAGAGAGAGAGAGAGAGAGAGAGAGAGAGAGAGAGTATCACAATGACATGAGCATTACATCTGCTGCCAGAAAGGTTACATAAGAAATGAATGAAATAAATACAATTTTAAACATGCTAAAAAACGACATACGTCATGCCATCTAATATAATATAATTTGGTTCAAGTTAGCTTGTTATTAATGCACATACAAATTTAATTTAAAAACACATTACATGCTTTAAAGGACGAGGAGTGTTCGAATTCTTATACTTCAGTTAGATTATTCTTGTCGGACGCGGATTTACGCACGTATGTGATTATAATAATAATTGTTGTTCGCATGAAATGAATTAAAGCGGAAGGAAGAAAGTTCACGTGAGTGCATGTAATGTGTATTAATATGTTCATGCTTAACTGTGGGGCGCGTACGTCACGGTACAGTCATGGTATTTTAGCTGTTTTAGCTGTTTTGATGGGGAATCATATAAATCGGTGCGATGTCGTGTTGTTGACCATTCTACGAGCAGTGTAACCGGAAAGTCATCGTGTCCTTCAAATGTACGCCACAAGATACACATGTTCCATTATTGAATCAAGATTATTCAATATCACAATATGTGTTAAATCAGCAATCAAATATCGCTTTATGGGGGAAAATTAATAATACACAAATCTTGTGGTTGAAACTTCTAATATTCTTCTTACCTATATCACCGTTGGTGATATAACCATATGTTGTTTACAATGTTTATCAGCTATGTACATTTGTCATCCATGGTAATATATACATATATTAATTATGTTAGTTTATAACTTCCATACGTTGGTCTCGTCGGATTACTTGTTGATGTTATACACAATGATTTGTCAAATATAGGAACAATATCAGTGACTTGTATTAACTGTTGAACTCAGGTCAAATCATTATCTTAAATCAATTGTGGGATTTTATGTGCACGAGTGTTCTGTCAGATACAGTTATCAACCGAGTACATTGTAAATGAACATCTCATTTACTGAACTGCTTTGAATGTCTTATCTAGATACAACTGAAAACCGGCTTCAATATTTAACTATGGCCTAAAAGTCAAAAAGCATGATATACGTGTCAAATATGGCCTACACGTCAACAATCATGATATACATGTGAACCTCTGGCGGTACAGCCTTCCTTTCCTGTACTTTGTATGATAGATAAAACGTTTATGTTTCTTAATCTTACCATAACATCTTCCTGATCAAGTAGATATTCAAGAGTACACTGACGACAAGTATGCTTGTTGATGACACGACAACGGCAAGGACAAGGATAATAATACAGTCGATTCTGAACAAGTTAATATAAATAACATCAGTAAAATTGGCAGTTGAGCATCACAATAATGATAATAATAATAATAATAATAATAATAATAATATGCTGACTTTGTATATCGTTTGATATTTAGAAGCTCTTAGAGCTATACTTCATTGAACAACGCCTATATAGTGATCTGATTAAAAACAACACACCATGAAATTAAAAAACGGGCTGAAAATATATAAGGTAAAAATACATTATTAGGTCTTTAATTACATTCTTGCAATCGAAATAGGTGAGTTTTAAGAGCGCTCTTGAATTAAATCACTGTGTCTTTGTGTATACGTTCAGTGGGCTGTATGTTTGTTCCACATTGCTGGGCCCTGGTATGCAAAAGAACTTTGTTCATATGAATATCTTCATTTTCGTAGTAGGAATATTGAGAATACAAGTGTCAAAAGACGAATGTAAGTATCGTGCAGGTTTATACACATGGATGAGGTCGTATATATATTTTGGACTGGAGCCCGTGAGTGAAACGTTGGACTGAGAACACCTTTTATGTATGATTATGATTCCAATGGATATAAAGTGTGGGGTGCAGAGCAGGGGACGTGTGCTCTGATAGTTGTACTCTAAGGATGTTTAGAGCAGCTGTCTTTTAAATTTTGTGAAGGTTCTTGAGTAGATATTGAGATGAACCGGATACAATTGAGTTACAATAGTCCAGCAATGACATTACTATGAAATACAAATGGTTTTAGTGGCATCAACTGAAAGATATATGGAAACAGAGCTGCTGCGTCTCAGCTCAAGAGAAGCAGCCTTGCATATGTTCATGACATGTTGGTGCAATGTGAGAATACTGTCCAAAGTAACACGTAGGTTTCATACTGATTGTATGCATTTAATGTTGGTGTTGCTGATATATATTGTTTGAGGTAAAGGATGTAAATGAGAATGTCTTTGTGCTGTAATCGGAATGGCCTCAGGTTTGCCATCATTTATCTGCAGTTTTGTCATGTCATCCATGATTTGATAGAGTTAATCCACCTATCTACACCTTGGATGGTAGCATCAACTTCAGTTGGGTAGCTATATTTGTAACTTTGGTTGTGATCAGCGTACAGTTATTGAGATATTGGATAATGATCTATGACACTTGAGAGCGACTGAGTGTACAGAATGAAGAGAACAGGTCCAAGAGCAGACCCCTCTGGAACACCACAACATACATCAACTGGGTTGGAGTGTATTCCATTTGCAGATACAATTTGTGTCATGTTGACCAAGTAGGACTTCAACCACAGTAAGGCTGTATCGTGAATGCCAAATACATGCTGGAGACGGTGAAGTAATAGGTCATGGTCTATTGTGTCAAATGCTGCAGAGAAATCAAGGAGGGTAAGGACTGTAATCTTTCCACTATCCAATGCAGATATAATGTCATTTACTACTTTTAAAAGAGTAGTTACAGTACTGTGGCAAGGGCGATATGCATATTGTACATTGCTAACGAGACTGTTTGAATTTAGATGAGATACAAGCTGGGATAGAACAACCTTTTCTAATATTTTTTATATGAATGGTCGATTACAAACTGGGCGGTAGTTCTTCAAATCGTCATGCTGGTTTCTTCAGCAGAGGCTATACAATGGCAGTTTCCCCACATGAGAGAGAGAGAGTTGTTAATAACACAAGTTAATGAAGGCAATATTGGATCCAAGCACTCAATCAACAGTGATGTCGGAATAGGATAATGTTGACTTTGGTGTACTCTTCATCACGATTGCACGTTCTAAATCCATAGAGAGAGGTTCAAATGCTGCTAATGGTTACTGTTGCAATTCTGTATCACCAATGTTAGGTGACGAAGGGCAAATTTAAATTTTGTTGTCAAGCTTATCTCTAATGGTATGTACTTTGTCAAGCAATTAATTTGCAAACAGGTCAGGATGATCGACTGAAGAGAAGTAAGTCGGTAATGGTGTGCATACGTTCCTTGACATTAGCGTGTTAGTAATCTCTAAGAGATCTTAGCAGCTGGAACTTTCCGTAATATTAGCACTGTAGTGGGCTGATTTCGCTGCATGGACTATGTCCATGCCATTGTTCATAGCGGCTTTATAGATTTGCTCATGTATAGAGTGTCGGTTAGAATGCCAAAGCATCTCAGCTTTACGGCGGTCTATTGTAGAAGTGAGAAGCTGGTCCCTAGCACTGTTATACCACGGATAGTACTTTTTATTGATACTCTGCACTTTGTTGCTGGGGTATGTTTGTCAAGCAATGAATGCAGGCAGCTATCAAGTTGTTATACTGTAGGAAGTAACTAAGTTGTTAGGTTTGCTTGGATGTCATGCATTGGTTGGGTTCAATTTATCATACGGAGGTTTCTCTTAGTAGCACATACAGGTGGAGGGTAAGGGACTGATATGTAATTATGGCATACAATGCAGAGGTGATCTAATGCAATTTCGTGGGACACCACGGAGGTCTGAAGAATGTTATCATCAGGTATATGAAGAATCCAGTCTAACATGTGATCAAAATATAACAAGAAACCAGAACTACATTTCGACACTTGCTTACAATCGGGGCATCATGTGATACTGTATATCATGTAAGAACATTAATAGTAAGACTTAATTACAACTTTGGATTAATTTCTCAATGATTTATTGGGTTTGGAGGATAATATGAGAATTCAGTAATTTCCCATGGGTTGGACTACGTCAAATAAATTGGCTAAAGAATATTAAGATGCGTCATGTGGATCATATTGAGAAATATAGCTGTACTAGTGCTGATAAGGATGTAATTGAACAATCTGATTTAATCCGATTTTGGATTCGTTCTCATGTTGTACTGGGACTTTTTTCAGTGGATGTAGAAAATGCTCATAATTTTAACTATACTGTTATTCTAAAACTTTTGTGAATTATATGGGGATTCATGTGATACTGTATCTGACGTAAGAACCTTAATAGTTGACAATTGAAACTTGGATTAATTTCTCAATGGCTGATTGGGTTTGGACGATCATAGAACAATTCAATAATTTCTTATGGGTTGGGGTACGTCAAATAAATTGGCAAAGGAATAGTATGATGCGTCATGAGGGTTATATTGAGAACTATAGCTGTACAAGTTTAGATGGGGGTGTAATTTAACAATCTGATTCATTCCGATTTTGGATTAATTCTCTGTTTTGTGCAGTACTTCTAAGCCCAAAAACGTGCTTTTGTTGAACTTGGACTTTATTCGAGAAGCAAAACATTTGTTTGGACTGTTCAGTGGAAGTAGAAAGTGCTCATTATTTTGACTATAATATTATCCTAAAACTATTGCGAATTATACTATTATTGGCTGACCAGTACATTTTCAATTTTTAATGTATTCAGACCTTTTAAATAGGTTGGACTTTCAATGAAGTTTATCTTGATTTTTTGGATTCAGTTCACAATACTGTAAGTGCCTAATGTATTTTAATTTATAACTGTGACAGCTGAATTGTTTACGTTTAACAAAATATGTTAGTTTTGCTTCTTGTTATTTCTTATTTGATGAAAATAGAGTCGTAACATGCGGAAATAAAATTTCCTGCACTGAGCACAAATGCAATCATTTAAGAACGTCAACGATTGCATATTCATTTATTAGCTTGTTATCGACAAAAAACAAAATTCCCATCACGCGGATTCAGTTGCCACGGATTTATTTTATAAAAAAGCAAATTCTTGCCAAATCTTGATATACTTCCTGTGTAAGCGCTAACTAAATATTCACGCGGACACATAGCAAAAGAGAGTGAACTTGTTCATTGGAAAATTAGAAAAGAAAAGATCTATATATTTGCTATAGATGATGCACCAGAAAATTATTCTTGCAACGTTAAACTTGCTGCGGTATCAATGCATTCACCGGTAAAAGACCTAATAGTGATTCACAACCCTTTTGTTTGTGAATAGTAGAGGGGTTTTGTACGAAAACAATAACCTGTTTATAATTTCACTGTTGAGATAATATACCCACATAACATCCTCAGAGGTTTGAGCGAAACCAGATACGTTAAATCACAAACGTATTGCTGTTTGCTTTGATGTCGAGGTTATTCAAGCTTGGATCCAGCGAGGATGAAAAGCATATGATGTGACCGGTTACATGTGAACATATATGCGTTGTCGAACTCCATATATGATCAGTAGTTCTTTTTTTTTTCCTCTTCAAGGTCTTAAGGCGCATATTAATATCTGAGTAAAGGGCTTACATACCTGCCCAATATAGGTTCAAGAAGACCAGTCAATGGGGCAACACACGCGGGACATACTTATGTTTTCGATTGATCAGCGGTTTTAATTTTGGTCAACGCAGTCGCAGGAAGTCTTGCTACCAATTTTCGTGATCGTGCACATTTCCGAGAGTGCTTGCACTCCTTGTCAGCATTTTCTGTGCATTTTAATGTTAAAAACAAAACGTTCTGCGGCGGTTCAATCGTTCGCTGCTGGATTGGTTAACATTAATTCCATCATGTTCATGGCGATTTTAAGCCAATTACATTTAGTTAACCCGCTTACTTCTCGTCGAAATGTTTGACCTGGATCAACCTGCTAAACAATACGGCGAACTTTATATTCCATATGCATCCGAATGAAATTGCCACCTCAGTCTCTCTATCGCATGTCAATTATACAGCTTTTTTTCTATAGACTGGTTCTATCGACAATGTTCAGAGCGTAGTTCTATGTGAGAGGATGAGGCGCTAGCACATTTGGTTTGTATGCAGGTGTTGTAAGAAAGAAACAAAATATCAACTTGTGAATAAATCTACTTCGAAGCCTGTCGCGCCAGCCGATCTCTGGCAACTTTTTAATAATTGGCTGATCGCACTTGTACGCTTTGGGTCAACGCAGTCGCAGGATGTCTTGGTACTAATTCACGTGATCGTGCCCATTTCCCAAAGTGCTTGCACACCTTGTCAGCATGTGCTGTGCATTTTAATGTCCAAAACTAATAGTTCTGTGACGGTTCAATCGTTCCCCTCTGGATTGGTCGACATTAACTTCATGATGATTTTATGCAAATTACGTTTAGTCAACCCGCTTACTTCTTGGCGAAAAGTTTGACCTGAATCATCCTGCAAAACAATACGGCCAACTTTATATTCCAACTTTATGATTTTGCCACATCCGTCGCTCTAATGTGTGTAAATTATATAACTTCTTCCTATAGACTGCCTATATCGACAACGTTCGGCGCGTAGTTCTGTGTTCGAGGATGAGGCGCTAGCACCTTGGGTTTGTATGCAGGTGTTGTATGAAAGAAACAAAATTGCAACTTGTGAATCATCTGCTACAATGCTTGTCGCTCCAGCCGTTCTCGGGCAACTTTTTGATCATTGGCTGATCGCTTTTGTACCCTTCCAATAACCTCTGAGACTATAAAGCACTGATTCCGTATTGACAATGCAAGCATTTAAATTATTTTATTCAAATGTTAGCATGTCAATGCTGGTGTTACCTTAATTGCATTGTCAGACACTTTACTGTCCAACTAAATACTGTTCAGTCATTGCGTCTGTAATTAAGTCGCTCTCGCAACCAGCTTTCCTTTCCCGGTGAACTGGTGACATTTTCGAGTCAGTCATGTTTCGTGAGCGAGCGATCGTTACTGTAATAATCGGCTTCTATTCCGTTGTCTCAGTGCTAAAGATGACTGCCAAAAACTACTATCTAATCGAATGTCCCGTCGAGTCCCATGGTCACAGTAATTATACGCCAGTACATTCTTCTCTCTCTTGTATTTTCCCAGCGGAGTCCATGGTAAATCAAACACAAATGATTTGATATTAGAGCCGTAGATAATATAATTTCCGGCCGCAGTTTTGTAGCTGGCCGACATAAATGTAAATCCTTGTAGCCACCTACGATGCATAACGCCCTTTGTTTCGCGCGAAGTTTTTTTCGAGGTGACTACAATCTCGTGTACGGTTTAGTAGTAGTCATTACATCGCCGACAATGTAAAATTACTTGAAGGCTAGTAATCCAATAAGACAACATATTAACCACTGACAATGAGTTCAACATAGTTGACTATTCAGAGAAAAAGCACCCACATAGGTAAATTATCATAGGACCGAGCCAAAAAGTATTCGCGAAGTATTCACAAGTTTTGATAAAACGTTACTTAAAATTGTGATTTTAATGCTCAAATGGAACAAGTTTTATATGGTAGAGCCCACTGCTGATGATCGTCAATATTATAATGTCCTTCGAGACTACAACGAGGCTGCCAAGAAAATAACACACCAAGACGTTGCTAATTTCATCATAACATTTGATGACACGCTGCCCATCGAGTAGATAGGTGGGGAATGAATAATCGTTTGGTGTAAGACGATGTTGAATTGATGCGACAATCTAACCCAGCAATTTATTTCCTCATCGCGACATACATTTAACATACAACGTTTTATATCTGACCCAACGGTACAAGTAGATTCCCAAAGTGATCATAGTCAACGCTGATATATTAGTTGTACTCAACGGGTTGGACTCAACACTCTCAGACATATTTATACCTCATGGTGTTCAGGGTTCTGAAAATAGTTTCAAAAGTTTTATTTAACATGCGAAGGTAGGAATAATGGGTTGCGACCATGTCGATGTCGGGTTCAAGCTCTGTAAGATGTATTCGACGAGATTAGTTATGAGAGCGCGTTGAGCCGATAAATGCATTATTTTCGGCGACAACGGCCGCTCTGTCCCGCTGTGCGTTTATCAGACTTTTTTTTGGGGGGACGTATTGCGCTCTGTCACAACATGTGTATAATGCGCAACGTCAGATAGTTTTCTATTTCTGTCTGGATAAGATCGTCAAAATCCTTTGCATTTCTATACTTTTCCTCTAGAAACCTGCTGGTAGATAAAACTATCAGTCACTATTTCAATTTACCTTGAGAACTATTGGAGATTTGATAATGCCTCACCATATCTTCGGATAATTTATCCTCAGTTTACAAAGTCCTCGTTGACGTATCCTAGCTATCTCTTTAAATTTATATTTAATATGTTTCACATTTACATATAGTTTGTATTCATTTGTTATAATACTGTGATTTCTTGAAAAGCAAAACACGCAGCGTCTTGAATTGAATATTGGGAAGCGCGATGCTAATAATGTCATGAAGAGAGCGGCTAACGCAGGAGCACTTGGAAATATTACAACGATATTTGCTAACTAGTGAAGTCTAACATTGATATCATTCCCGTTCAAACTCCCGCGAAAATAAGATTTTCTGTTATCGTTGGTTAAACCCACGAAACAACTTATTGAAATCTCACATATCAAAAATTGAATTTCAACGAGGTAAACATATTTTCATAAGACGATATTTCCAAGATCAAAATCATTGTCAATGAGCCAACTCTAAGTTCGGCCATTGGAATAACCACGGCGAGGTATGCATAGATATTGTGGCATTTTCGATCCAGACCATGACTCTGCGTGGACCCGGCGAAGCCGACATGTTAACTTTAGACAGTACTCAATAACGCGATGGGCGTCATGCGACCGCATGCACCGTTAGCAGTACATCGACGATCGGGGTAAATCTTACAGGTGGTGCCATTCCTGGTACTTACAGATATGCGCGGAGTGCTGCGTATTTGGGAAATATCCGGAAATGTGTCTCCAGACGATCTGTTTACTGAGGCAGGAACGTAGCTGATATATATGCGATCCCACAATACTATTTAGTCTAATATGCAATTTACACTAACAGATCAAGTTTGAAATCTACTTAATTTACGCAGAGGAAATGTTGGCAATTGAGCAACAGTGAATAAATTTACCACCAGGAAGAAATAGCATTGGCAATTAATTGCTACCTTATTTGAATAAATATCTCGACCATTTATCGATATACTGTTACAACGGTACTAGTTGTACTAGTTGTACATTCATGAGTGTCTGTGTACAACGCGTAATGCCGAAATTGGCTAGGCCATTTGTCCAGGGTTTTATGTTTTGTGCAGTTTTCTCAGTGGTACGTGAATGTGGTTTTTCGTTCCTAAAAGGCAGAGGCGGTTATAATTTTTCAAGATGTTGGTCTGGTCGATATTCTTGGCTTGAGCAAGTTGGCTAGCATATTTTATGCGGTTAAATATAGATGAATTAGATTAGTTTCTTAAAATTTTTGTAATCAGACCACTAACAGTCTACCATTGTCGCTGTCAAGTACCGAATAAAAGGATGCAGATGTCAGCAAAATAATATATGCAGTTGCAACAACTGAAATAAATAATTTGGTACGAGACCAACTTTGGCGCGGTAACAACAAAAATATAACCCATACTCTTAGTTTGGGAGGTGGTGTGAGACTGGCACAGGCCGCTATCAGTCCAAGTTGGTAAGTCACCGCTCATTTAATCAATTGCAATTCTAGCATTCTAGTAATATAATATGTTAAAATTTGCATCAGATCATACATTTGACATGAAATCTCCTGCGCTTAAAGATGAAGCCGTTCGCGATTATTAAAATTATTCATACGACGCACGTGTGCCAAACAAACAAGGACGTTTAAAACTACAAGATCGAAATACAAGCAGATATGTTATGCAAGCAGAGACATTTGTATAATTCGAGGGTACACTTGCAAAAGCTGATAGAACTCCTCATGGTCCTTCCGATTCAAGCAATTTAGGACCACATCACTGTATTCGGAAGCCATTGATAGCGCTGCTATTACGCAAATGAATGCAGCGTCGTGTTGGCCAATCTGGTGATAAACGGACACTCTATTACCCAAGACTATTTTGCATGTCCTGATTTAATGATATATGCTTAGAAGAAGATGACCGTCTTCAACACCTGTAGATAGATCAACAAAGCCTTAAATAATCAAGAACAGCGAGACCATAGTAAATAAATGACCCACAATACCAATCTAGATAATAATGTAACCTTTACTGGATAATACTAACTTTTGGGTCAAAGAGAATTTCATGTAAGCTTTTCCTAGAGGTAATATCACGAAGTTATTAATTGCTGTTGATGATATCTTTGAAATCTTCGTGGCTGTTATTTGGTGTGTAACGAAGGCAGATATAGGCAGTTGGGAAGATATTTTGTCCAGACTTTCCTTCGTATTTACCCTCCCCATATGCACATTGCACAGTGCACAACCCCATATAGGTTACGTGGAAGAGAACTTAAACCTAGTCATACACGGTGGGCACATATCGAAGAATATGACAGGACACATTGTTGAACAAAGCGCGTTGGTTCTCTATGTGGAACCATTTGCGTAGAGTCCTTAAAAATCTCATGTATTCATATTACAGCCTTTTCAATTTTTGTAATGTGTAGATGTCAGTACACCTCAGTGGACGCTTTTACAGTTTCATTAATCTAGTTACGGTGTATGCTGGGAAAGATTTATCTCGGATCGCGAATATTTCTATTATAACTCGATGTATAATAATTTTCGGCTGGAGGGGAAATACATTGTTTTCATCTAAGCATTTACTGTCCTAGTACATACTCTGCCATTTTTAAAGTGCAAAAGGGAACAAATACTTCTGAAGTTATTATAATGCATTATACGTAAATAGTTCTTTATAAACTGTGAGTTGCAGGTGAATTTGCTGTGTCAAATGACAAAAGTGAGATATTTGACACATGGACTTGGAGAATGCTAGTATTCAAGCCCCACAAATATACAACTATACCATATCGAACCATAATATTGATCCCATCGGTGCAATATGTACATAGGAAACAGATGTAAATATGTGGTTTGCTTGTTTCTTTGTCCAAGGCACACTATTGCTTTATGGTCAGGATGATACCCAAATTATTGCATAGCGCTTAACTTTACCCACTGATCGCTTCGGAAAATAAATGAGGTGCAATTAATGTTTATCTTAATTACTTTTTGCTATTGATTATCAATGTTCAACTGATAATATAATTTGGGAGGTTTATTTCACTTCCGAGTAGATATATTTGATGATAATGACGCTATGTTACTTTGGACTATATATACCGGATGACAAAGACGCTATCGTTGTTCCAGGTGTTGTAGAGGACATCACGGTACTTGCTGTTTCTCTTGAAATAGTCGATGTTTCCGCGCCTTTTTTTTCTGGTGTAAAGGCCTCATTATATTTTCCTATTGCATAAAAAAACATCAAATCGAATTAAAATTGTGTACATTGAATGCAGTTGAATGGTATTAGGAAAGTAAATAATTGCTTCCTAAATATTTAGTTCTATCTATTTAGCTTGAAAGCCTTTAAGTATAGTATAGCTCTGTAGTGATAAAAAGAGTTAGAGGGACAACGTTTGGGTTTTCATGTAATGACTCCTATTACATTCTTAGTCTCAAAATGATGAAACGTTTGAAAATACATACATAAATACATGTATATATATATATATATATATATATATATATATATATATATATATATATATATATATATATATATATATATATATATTCTTAATCCACTTCCTGGAGCGTGTCTTAAAACTAAAATTAATGAAACCGCAATTGGTACAAGAATGACCCATTCGTATGCTTTTAGGTTTATGGGAAAACTGGAGGGTCAGCTTTTAGCATAGGTTGTACTTACACCGTATCAGTTGGTACGCTTTAACTTTAATATATAAATGAAGTGGCTACATGGAAGAGAAAGTTTGGATGATTTCATATCAAAGGCAAACAACTTCCATCCCTCAACAAATTTCAAAGCCGAAGTCTTTACCTGAAACCACGTCTTCCTGGACACAACAACCAGACTGATAGAAAACAATCTCCATACAGACATATAATCGAAACCAACGAACAAATACCATTATATCCTACCAAGCAACTGTCATCAACGCATATGATAGAGACATGGACATTTCCTTCCACAGTGACTATATAAAACTAAGCATACAAGGTCCTAACAAAACGTGCAAAATAGAGAATGTCTCTTATCTCATTACATGTAAAATATGTTCTTCCAGTATGTCAAAGAACCTGATAGCAACAAATAAAGACCAACCTTCATAGATATGATTGCATGGCAAATAAGCTGTACAGAAGCCAGGTGGCATAACACTTCTCCCCTAACCACACTTTCATTGACATAGCACGTATTGCAATTGCTCATAACCCCAATTGGAGTTCCCAAACCAGAAAAGGAAAGGAATCTTACTGGATACACCGAATTGGAACATTGAAACAAATTCATTTTAAAGCAAGAAGACTACAAAACGAGAACCATTAACAAATACAATTATATTTTGCAGCCGACATATTTGCTTATAAATAATTCTCTAAAAGTCCTCAATATCATGTAACTACTATAACAATGAAATATCCGGGATATAATTTGCGCTCACATTAATTTAGATAAAATAACAGACGTCTTTCTGGCTCATGAATTTCTAGGTCAATACAAACGTCTTCTAGTATCCGCTACAAGCTGAAATAAACTAGCTGAAACATAATAAAGTTGAAATGTTTAATTCCTGTAGAAATAACCATGTACATTTTCGCAAACATTACGTTTTTATGTTATATTTGTTTGTCTTGTCTATGTTTGGTATTTACCATTGAAAAAGACACATTAGAAATTCGAGTTTATTGAATATATATAATCAATCCCTGACATACGTCCTCCTTGCTGGATCCAATGCACTTGAAAGGATTGTCAGTTATATATATATATATATATATATATATATATATATATATATATATATATATATATATAGATAGATAGATAGATAGATAGATAGATAGATAGATATAATGCTACCGAAATTAACCTTGTTTACTACCTACACACATGTGACGGAACACAATTGCTGCAAATATTGTTAAAATGACATTGGGAACAAATTGAATTTTGCAAAGCAAAATTTATCCAAACTACCCAGTCCATAAGTTCTAACCTGCAATGATCTTGAGTGTGGGTATTTATAATGGTATTAATTGTTATGTTGCTCAATTCAGGAATTTGCCATGATCTAGTGCCATCATAGGTGCTTATCACTTATCATGATTCAGAGAGTGAAGAGTGGTTGATATCAAATAAAGGTTTCCGCCTTTTATACGTACTCAGTTGTTCTAGTCAATTGTTTACAAAAACAATCAAATCGAGCGAGGTTTCTCGCGACTTTCAATATAGTCTTGAAATGCATCATCATACAAAGACACGTTGGGCAATTTTATAAATCTTTCCTTTTGTTTTAAGTACGGTTTCAAATGTAATTATCATATCATGCGCATTACAAGATCGCGGGCGCTGATACATCATCAATGTACCACAACCACTGTACTATTTCGCTAGATGTGATTAGTTGATAATTGCTGGATAATATTATAGAATAAGAAATCTGTATATCGTATGAAAGCTGTCTTTACCTTTCTCCGGTTTTTATTTGAACTAAATTGCAGACATGACATTGAAGAAAAACATATTCCGAAAATGTCGATGTTATACTTTACTCTTCAAATTGTAATTGAGGATCAATACCAGTTATCAAGATATTCTTTGCTAACACGAACATTTAAAAGCAAGAAGAATGAAATAAAATATAAAAAAACAAGCAAAGGGATGCCAAATCCAAAATTGTTATTTTATGATGCGATTGACCAAAGAACGTATCCTACATGAACATGTTTATCCCCCACTTCAGTTACCGTTACTACACGTCGAGTTATCAACACAGTAGCCGCAAACCGGGATAAATCTTTTTTCAGCATGATTTGTCTCTCAATCAAAGGATAAAGCAACCAATCAGGTGTACCAACTCTCCCACATTGAAATTAATGCAAAATATTAGAATAGCTGGTGTAAATGAACGGCATTTACTAATATGTATGTGTCATTATTCTATGACAAAAAGATACTCATTGGATACGGTGTATATTACCTGAGAGCTAGCATGACGTTTATCGATCGGATCTAACTTGAGATAGGTTATGTAAGCTAGTTTCACAGAGTACATGATGGATCTCGCATATCGATTATGTGATCTTTTAAATCTCAAGGAGGATTCAAGATCTGTTAGATTCTCTTTGTCTTTATGTCTTCAGGAATGCCAGCAAGGACGGAGTCGATCTCTAAAATTGTATAGCCCGACTGACCAAAGAACGAATCCTAATGGAAAAAGTTTATCCACCTGATAAACTGCTGACCATTAATTTGTGTCCAAGGTATAATAACCCTAGTTCGGACCCGATTTTCCTACAGCAGGATCAGCACCCTGACCAAGCAAAAGATACAATAAAAAATGAGAACATCCCCCACGCTGATTCTAATTAGAAACATCAAACATTGTTTGATCAGAAAGAATAGCTTCTTATGAAGACTAGCCCTAAATATTGTCAGTGAGTCAATGGATAATTTTGATTACATCACGTGTACGATTATGTGGCGGTGCAGTCCAATGTTCTATGCTGCCCATGATGGGTTGTTGTGCGCAGAAAAAGTGCATTTTGAAAGATGAATGAAAAACGCAAATTACATTGGAAACACTTGAATGGATCCTTTAGATTGCATCGTGTGAGACATATCAACGTACACACACACACACACACACACACACACATATATATATATATATATATATATATATATATATGTGTGTGTGTATATATATATATATATATATATATATATATATATATATATATATATATATATATATATATATATATTTATATAAACTGTCTCGCCTCAATATATTTATTTTGCAATGGACGAGTTTACAGTTGATTCTTACTACTCGTACTCGACGTAGTACATTAAATATGAGTGACCATGTCTAATTTGTTATACTCTTATCAAAGATAAATGGGTTCACGAATTATCGATTTGCTGTCCCCCCCATAGATTCTTTTTCAGACTTATACGTATCACTTGCATTAATTATGAATGGCTCACAAGAGTCAGTATTGATCTAGCAAGCAAACATGGTCAATCTAGTACGATCAAGGCGTATTATATTACATTTACGTGATATGAACGAAATAACGATTTACTAGTTGATCCTGCGGAAATTGTATTTGTAGAAATATCCGTGTTTTCATATTTTGCACCTAAAAATAATGCATATAAACCCCAAAACATTTCTAGACTAGTTTCAACAATACTGCATGGAATAAGGTCATGATGGTCTTTGAGCTAACGATTATTGCCCCGCTGACATGTTTTCCGTCGACAATGTCGCGTGCTGCCCTGCCAGTGTTCTTGGACGTGGTTGATGGCTGTCTGTTGTTGAACGTGTAGGTCATCCATACATGAATATAAGAATGTATCAATCAGGATTATCGTTGAAATTGAATTGAATGGATTTGCAGGTATCAAAAGTTTTGAAGGAATTATCACATATAAGCCACACAACCAAATATGGCTTCCCGAGGCATGACAAGGTGCAAATATTATGGAAGTTTCAGACGCTAGGGACTTAGGGCGAAGAACCATAGGTAAACTGACCACAAGTGTATATGGGCTCTGCAAACCTTGAATACCACGCTTGTTGTAACACGAGGCTGAACGTTTCTCATCAAGGATAATATTTGTGTTGGTAAATTTATTTCGCAAGCCTCATTTAACACTAAAGTGATAGCCGGTCATATAATGTCCTACAGCGAACAAGAATCTACACAACAACATCATTGGTCGCATATAAAAAATGAACTTGGTATCGATGAGTAAAAGACTTTCCGCCACTGTCGATAGAATAGCCATGGCTTTATTTTATTTTGATAAAGATCTTTAACCAGATCAATACAAACTTACTGTGTTAGCCCTACCTGAATATGCATGCCAAGAAATAACAACCACGCCAAGAGAAAATTCCCATACGGTCCTTGGAGTTTTAAGACAAAAACAATCATATTTCCGAATATATTTCTTAGTATAAAAGCACGCAAAACAATTTCATAATCATGCTACAATATCCTTGCCTTAACCGATAAGTTGATTTAGCATTGCGTCACAAACATGGTCATCTAAGCGGTGGAGGGGTGTATAGTAAAGCATTACTGGTTATTGATCTGTATATAAATTGTACTGATATGTTAATGCCCACACATAACTTCGTTACCGACATGAGAAAAAACAGCCAGGTTAAATCACAAACTTATCACAGGTTCTATAGATAATGAGATTACTCCAGCTTGGATCCAGTAGGATGAGAAACAAGTACTCCTCAAGTGATCAAGAGACGAAATCTTTCCTGAGACAACGGCGACATTTATGAATATTTGGGCATGACTGAGAACCAGGCCGTGATGAGTTACTAGGTGTAGAGAATCATAAATTTATTTAATTTGAGATGTGACCAAGGACGGAGTGGAGAAATGCATGTGGTGATCCCATGATCATATTGGTCAAACGTTTCCGCCACGTACTCACCCTGTGATTTAATCATGGATTCTCGAAAACTAATTCGTGATAAGCTTCATTAACAATTATTTTAACTTCACCATGCAAAATTTCCAAATTAACTTCTCGCGTCGATGCGTTGAATAACCGGTTTTCATCGTCAACATATCCATGTAAAAATATCGGGAAGGATTGATGGCGAACCATTTAAGATACATATCGAAATTGATGTAACAATAAAACAATCATTGCAAACTGTATTACGTCGAAATGTTGTGGGATTAGCCCAATAGTGATTATATTGTATTTACGTATGATCGTAATACTAACAAACAAAGTCGTCTACGTGGTTTCGTTGTCCCAACACGTCTCGAGTGTAACCGACGTAGGGGTGGAGGCCTACCGCCACATGACCCGCGTGTGTGGTAACAGCGTATCCGCTGGTATCAATTGTAGCTCCACAAATCCATGTTCAGACACTAACGCCCGATGCTCGGGCTCTTCAGCGTAATACATCGCCGGTGCATTGCTGTGACGGGCAGCATGTGAAATTGTAAGCGTTGTCGAAGTCCAGATATGATCATTAACTATACTTTTTGCACTTCTACTTCTCCAAGCTCATACAAATATATGATAAAAGAGTATGCAGGGCCTCGCAAGATCGGTTCATGGCGACCATTTATAGTGGCGACGCGCTCTGCTTTTAGCATTTGTTTTTCTATTACCTACCAGGGTTTCATGACTATCATCCGTGTGATTTCATTGTTCAACGCGAAAGCAGGAAGTCTTCCTACGCATTCGCTTGAAAGGGCACTGTCCTCGGAATGCATGCAATCCGCATTAAAATTCCTTGTGATGTCCAAGTAATCGTTTTGCGAGTGTACACCGTTCAAAGATAGCATGATTGCGATAAATTTTAATATGTATTCGTATAATTATAAACCCGTTATATTTCATCTGCCGGTTACGACTCAGAAAGTCTTCTCGTGGATGAAGTTACAAAAGATTTGGACAACTTAATGGTCCCTGCACGTATATGTGTTTGCAACTTCAGTGGCTGTTTTGATGAAAACAGTTAAACCTCTTAATACCGATCGTTGGCAACACTTTTTTTATGTCAACATGAGCGACACCCGCTAAATTAGTGATCGCTTTGACGCCCTTCCGATATAAACCGGGCCTATACTAATCGGGTTCCAGTATGATAATGCTAACACTTTAAAAAATATCCAACCAATAATTTTGCCCTCATAGCGGCTGTTATTTCAGTTGTCCTAGCAGTTGGATTACCTGCTCTGATGAATTGATATTTTGCGCGTCAATCACCAAGAGTTTGCACCTCAGGGTAAATTTTCTAGTGCAAGAGAACATTACAATACAATTTAGCATCTATTTAGTTGTCTGGGTTTTCGTCCGATCGTGAACGTTCGCCAGGATCCCATCGAATAAACTATCTAGATTACCTGGGCAGAACAGGTGATTAAGGTTCATCCAAGCTGGGCTAGTTTTATGTGAGCTGTAAACCACCCACACACGCACATCGGATACACGCTGACCCAAGTACCAGCCGAAGCAAAAACTGGCATCACAACATAGTTACAGGCAGTAAAACCGTCAGCGAGAAAGCTCGCAAGGCTATGTGTTTCCACGGCGTGTTAGATAATACTCTTCGTCAGAATTGTCATTTAGAAATCCTCATGCGCGCCTGCAACAAATCGAATGAGGTAATCAGCGAATTAAATGTAGTTTGTCAGTGGTTGTACACACTATGAATTCAGCCCCTGGAGTCATTACTTGACATCATAATAACAAATACAATCCGAGCACGACCGCGATGGTATCAGTGTCTACGACGAGACCGGAATTTGATCTTATATTTCCCTAGTGCAGCTCCGTGTGTGTTATAGTTGGTCTACAATTCTAACGGCACCATTGGGTGGTTTCTCACCTAATAATTGAACTTTTGTAAATATAGTGCAGTTGAGCGGTATTAGTTAAATTAATAAGTGCCTGCTAAATAGGTAGTTATGTCTATTTTCGCTTGAAAGATTGTAAGTGTGCTTTGCTAATAAACGGTTTATATCATATAAAAATGCATGAATTGCTTATTTGTTCAGGCAGTATGTCTATTGTGAAAAGAAGACTTATAGGGGATAAGATTGTTTTTTATTCATGTGTTATGATTCTTATTAATTGAGAGTCTGGTAAATGTTATATAATTCAAAAAATATCGTATATATATATATATATATATATATATATATATATATATATATATATATATATATATATACCAAGAAATGGAAATTCAAAATGTATTGATAACCGACGATTACCTACGTTCACATGTGACCTACTAACATTTTTGCAAATATGATTAATATGACCATAGAACAAATTGAATTTCCCAATTGAAAAGTTATTCAAACTGCCCATTAAATGGGGAAATGTTGCTGAAGCCCATAAACAGTAAATTGCAATGATGTTGAGTGTGGGTATTCAAAGTCGTATTATTTAATATGTGGATTTGTTCAGGAACTGGCCAAGATCTAGTGCCAAAATGAGTGTTATCCTTTATTATGAATGAAGAGTTGGGATATATACTGTTTTGTGGGAATATCAAACTACTGTAGTTAATATACTTGTATGCTTATCAGCAGTTGAACTGTGCCCACACTCCCACATTGAAATTAATTAGGAATATTATAATATCAGGTTTACATGACAGACAGCTTTTACTCGGTCTGTGTCATTCTCCAATGACAATGAAAATGATCAATGTATATAGGATATATTACCCAACAGCTGGCCTCATGTTTCTCGATTGGGTCTACCTTGAAATACAGTGGAATAGAGCTTATTAGTTAGGTTCACAAAGTATATGATGAATCTCGCATGTCGTTTAAGTGTTCCTTTAAATATCAAGTTGAAATCAATATTTATCAGATTATGTCTGTCTTTAAATCTTCAGATGAAGAAGCAATGGTGGGGTAGGTCTACAAAAAATGTATTGTACAGTCCGACTGGAAACGATGTATCCTACTGATAATATGTTTACCGTTAATATTCGTCCAAGATAAAATAACACTAACCGTTACCAAATCCGCCCTGTCCAATAAAATAATAAAATAATAATATTGTTGAACATACCACACACCGAAATTAATTATGAACATTACATACGTATAATCGGAAAGAATAATTTCAAATGGATTCTCCTGGAGAATATCACATAATACGGTCAGCAGAGAGTCAATGAATATTGTTGGTTACATGCTATGTACGACGGGGTGCCTGTATTATTCCTTGTAACCCATGCTTAGTTCGTGTGCGTGGAAAAGCTCCTTTCTACAAGCTTCTGGCGGGAATATATTTTGTGGGTTTAATGAAAGGTCACATTTCAAACGCATTCTAGACTTTAGGTGTCGAAGCGTCTCGTAGTTGGCACGATGATCATCAAAATAACCAACGTGTTCGCAGAGCCAGTTATGAGGAGATTCTACAGCAATCAGAGGTTGTTAACCTTGATCCAAACACATAATCACACAGCTCATTTAGGTGCTCAGCCATCTCAAAACATAAATAACGTCACCTCAAGCACAGTAAATATTCCATCCCATATTATCACACGAGAATATACTTGTTTCACTTCCTCCTTGGATTCCAGCTGAAACCACCCCATCAGCTATAGAAACTTTAGGTTTGGGGGCTGGTGAATACATGTTTTACGCTAAATCCGATCCTAAGGCAATGCTCCAACGTTGAAGGTGATTCGTCCATTGAACATTCAGTATGCTAACATTAAATAAAACAATACGCATATGCTGCTAAAACAGACTTTAAAGCCTACAACATAATAGGACAATTTTGTATCAAGGTTCACGCATTCACAAACAGACATCTGATGTTAGATATGTTGATATTACCTTAAGTGACTATGTGTATTCTGATCGCACGCAAGAATTACTAACGACCAGTAATGCAATTATTATTATTATTATTATTATTATTATTATTTTTATTATTATTATTACTATTATTATTATTACCGCCTCCGATGCGGGAGGTGGTGGGTTCAATCCCCTGCTGAGTCATACCAGAGACTTAAAAAATGGTGCTAAAAGCTGCATCGCTCGGCTTTCAGCACTAAGGGTTTAGTGTTAGGTCTGATCGGCCTGGTGTCAGGAAAATGTGGCTGGTTGGGACATCAACATCACATCACTTGTTATTATTATTATTATTATTATTATTATTCATATAAACCACACGATCAATAATGACATATGACATTTCGACCCATCAAGATCAATAACATATTCGATATATGTAACTGAGTGTACGAAAAGCATTGACAACAATATTAAACATCGACCCGTGTATATTATTCAGAAAATTTTAGAGTACATTACGAGAATAGTTAGATATAAACTGCAATGTTCAGGTATATTTGTCTATTCGATAGACAAAAGTGAAAGATTTGATACTTGCTTTGGGAGAATGTGATACATGAAAAGAACTAAAGCATTGTAGTAGATACAGTTGAAAAGATGTTAGTCTTGCGAATATGTGGTTAGCTTGTTTCAATCTTATTTGACGGCGTTTGAACATGTCAAGATTATTTCATGCCAAAGCACCTGGAGTAAAGATACTTGTCGTAGGACATACCGTTTCAAATATGCCAGGCTGATCTGATTGTATGGTTCGAACCCGTATTATACTATCGTATAAGAATGAGTGAATGAATGAATCTATATATATATATATATATATATATATATATATATATATATATATATATATATATATATATATATATATATACATACATATATATATATATATATATATATATATATATATATATATATATATATATATATATATATATATATATATATATATATATATATATGATCTAGCTTTTGCGTTAGATGTTTTATGGATGGACATAGTCTTTGCTGGATTTGACCAAGTAGTTTTAGGTTACTTACCCTTTTTCTTTGATATAGAGTTCCCCATGTTATATCATGCTGCAGAAACAAACACAGATCGAACTAATTTGTCTGCATACAATACAACTGAACTATATGAATCAAGTGCATGCATTCCATGAGAAATCTGCATCATGTGGGAGTTTATTTCTTCAGTTTGCATCTTGCTATATATTGTGGATGATTTCGAGATATACAAGTTATGCTAATTTGAATAATTTATATTATATATGTTACCAATGCTTGAAATGACCTTTAATATACAGATAACATGAATGCCTGCGCAAGTGGAATCTGCTTGTCATCAACGGCATATGGTGAACAAACAATACGTGTTTTCTACACAGGTTAGTGTGTTTTTAGTGCATGCTGTTTCTTTAGTACATCTTGTGCAGTTTGATTCAGCATCTATAAGTAGCAAATGGGGGGCACTTTACCGTCAATGGGAATTAGCATTACAGAGACCCCTGGGTCAGATTAGCGTCAAGGGAAATTTAACATGGAGAAAAATCGTGGGTCAGATTAGCGTCAAGGGAAATTAACATGGAGAAAAATCGTGGGACGGTTTAGCGTCAAAGGAATTTAAACAGGGTGGGACTTTATAGCGTCAAGGGAAATTGAACATGGGATTTTTTTTTTTTTTAAATTTTTTTAAAAAAGGGGTAGGCAATGGAAAGGCTATCTCTTTTCGAGAAATATGGCTGGCCCTGAAAAGGGCCTTTGGGTTTATGTTAATATTAATATTAACATAGATGGCGTCTGTCACATCTTCTTCTTCTTCTTCTTAAACTCCTTCTAACTGCCGGTCCATACACAAGTACCCTATTGAGACATCCTTGTCTTTCTATGTAAACTCTCCTCATCCATTGACTAGTATCTGTCCTATCAACAACAGTCCACTTGGACCTGACATACATGAGCATGTCCGTCCTAAACATCATGGAAGACACAAGGGTGGATGACTCAACTGTGGTCCACATCTTGAAGCGACGAGAATAGGTGAATCAATGCAGTGAACTGCGCTTATTTATAGGTACAGGAAGGATTGAAACAGATTGAATTCATTCACCAATCCGAACACGCGTTACAAAATTCAGTCAGCTCGCATCCAATCCGAAGAGAGCAGTCTGTGACGTCACGTGGTCTATATAGATTCGTTAGCGCTTGTGTGCAGTCAATCTATGCGACAGTGATTCAACATGACGGAAACTCAGAAAACGATCCATTGGGGTGCACCAGCAGGGGAGACTGCCCAAGGGAACCCGGACTTACTTTCAGAAGAGGTACATTGGGATTTTGTGGATTTTCTTACCTCGCAAGAATTTGTTCCGGAACCTTCGTTACCTTCTTCATTACCGCAAATGGAGAATTTTAGACAGAGACAGAAAGAAGAATTGGAGAAATTTATGCAACGACAAAAGGAAGCGGAACAAGCTTTTCTCCTACAGCAACAGCAACAAGAAGAGGTAAGAAAGAAACAACAGCAACAACAGCAAGAAGAAGTAGCAGCAAAGAAACAAGAGGGTGAAAATCAAACGGCTACGGTACTGTTGGACATTTTAGCGGAGTTAAGAAGTCTGAAACAAATGTATCAGACTTCTTTATCACGACCGAAGAGAATACGACCTTCCCAAGCTAAACACGCCAACCCTGTGACTAAGCCTGTCCTACCACCCTTAGTGATTTCAACCCAATCATCAGAAGTAGGCCTTGGCCGTGGCAAAGGCTTAAGGCAGTTAAAGTTGATTGGTTAAACTCACTCCTACACCATAAAGAACAAAGGCCCTTTTCAGGGCCACCCACATTTCTCGAAAAGAAATACAATTTTAATTTGCCAATAACTCAAAAATAAACCCCACCCATTTTATCCTTATAGTACGTGTCTGTGTATGAGTGCTTGAGTGTAACTTCTTATTTTAAAATCAAAACTCAAAGACACTTACCTTATATCATTCATGTATTCTTTTATCCATTTTTTACAATCCAATTCACAATTCACCACAGAACACTTTAAAAAGTTCGTACACTTCTTCTTTCTCATTATTTAGTCTCTCTGTTTTTTGAATTTCTTCACCGTTTTTTCCTCATTTTCTTCCCTTCTTCTTTTCTTCTCCTGTTTCTTTGCCTCTTTTAAATAGAATTGTCTTCTTTCTTCCTCTTCTTCCTCTGAAGAATCCCTCTCTCCTTTCGAAGAATCCCTCTCTTCTTCTGAAGAATCCTTCTTTTCTTCTGACTCCTCTTGTTTCTTTTTTGGGCAATCTGGAGACCAATGTCCTTTTTCTTTACAATAATAACAGGTATCTTGACTTTTGTCTTTTTTAGCCCCTGTTTTTTTTCTTTTTTGACGGTCTGGACACTCTGAAGACCAATGCCCTTTCTTCTGACAGTTATAGCAAGTATCTTGACTTTTATGTCGAAAGGAAGGAGAGTAGTCCGTCGGCTGGTCTGAAGAGAATTTTCTAATGACCCCTCGCAAAGCTCTGGCGAAACGTTCCATCTGGGTAGTCTCTTCCATCGTTGTGCTCGGCTTGAGAGTGAAATGAATAGTGAAAGGACAAGACACACACCCTTTTTATATACGCTGGTTTGCCAAGACTATAAATTAGTCTATGGTGTTTAAACTTGAGTCATTTGACGTTTTGCACTCAAGATGAAACGATCCTATTCATTCGAGAAGAAAGAAGAAGAAGAAGAAAGTAAGAGGCAGAAACGTGATCTATCGCCTCGTACCAGGGCTGAAATCTTGGCACAAATTCATGCCAGTGATTTTGAAGAGGACATGAGTGAACCAGAATCCGAACCCTCTAAACCAAGTTCACCACCCTTAGTCAACCCTGAAAAGTACTATTCCATTCGAGAGACGGAAAAGCGCTCCTCTAGAAAATTTAGAACCACGGCTTACACCTACACGGTGAAGTTTAAAGATTTCAAGGCCGACGTACCCTTGGAGAAAGCAGAAGGGTTTATCACCGAGATGTGGGATTCTTTGCTTACCGCACTCAAGCGACAATGTCAAACCAAAGAAGACGATCGCTTGACACTATCCATAGATTACGACGGTTTGAAATCCCCTGTTTGGATCGAGTTTAGCAGACCCGCAGAACTGACCCCTTCCAAAGTCATGGACAAGATACAACAGGTGCAACAATCTAATGACCAGTTTGACATCACCGATGGTAAAGCCACACTGAAAATGGCCCACGTCTCTCCTCCTCAAGGGACAGGACGCAAAAAGATGTTATTGGTGGACGACCTTCGCAACACCAAAAAGAGTCTCGTCCGAATTAACAACCCTCAAGACTAGATGTGTTTAGCCCGTGCCATCGTGGTGGGACGAACCTATGCCAACAAGAACGACACGGTAGATTGGAAAAGAACCTGGAACACTATTCAACAATTAGACCGAGCCAAACAACGAAATGAAGCAGAACTCCTGTTACAACAAGCCGGACTGTCCAAAGACACACCCTGTGGCATTCCTGAGATGCAAAAATTGCAAGATGCCCTAGCTCCACGCTACACCTTGAAAGTGCACCCTCAAGAAATGCGTGGAACTCTGTTGTTTCGAGGCCAAGATTTTAAGGACGGAAAATACATTCATGTCTATCATCACGATGACCATTTCGATACCATTACCAGTATCACTGGATTCCTGGGATACAGTTATTATTGTGAGAAATGTGACTATGGTTATAAGAATCGAGAGCAACACAAGCATTGTGGAATGAAATGCCCACGATGTTTGGCCTCTCCACCCTGTCTGAGCGAAGAACCAGTGCCTTGTTCGACTTGTTTGCGCACGTTTGTCAGTCCTACCTGTTACCAACAACATCTGAAGACGCAAGGTTCACAGCAGAAATGTGCTTGTCAACTCTTGAGATTGTGCCCAACGTGTAGACAATCCATACGTACCAATAGTACCAAGGCACACGTATGTTCAGGAAAAAAAAAATGTCACATTTGTCACCGCATCGTGGACTTGGAACACCAATGCTACGTGCAAAATACCAACCCCCACTAGAGAAAGAGGACGGTCACAAGAAGAAAGGCAATTTCATCTTTTTCGATTTCGAATGCATGCAAGAGACCGGCATTCACATTCCTAATTTCTGCGTGGCTCATCGAGCGTGCGAGAAGTGCATTCAAGAACCTATCTTCAGTCATTGCCCTCACTGCAGCAAGATTCCCGGAAGGCGTGAAAAAATCTTTCGGGGACAAAACACGTTAGCCGATTTTGCCCAATGGGTCTTAGACCCCATCGACAAGACGTGGAGCCAAGAGGACATCGAACGTTACGGAGATTGTCATCGTCATGCCACGGTGATGGCTCACAATTTCTCCGGATACGATGGACAGTTTCTTCTCAGATACTATACGGAACAAGGCACCGAACGTCCTAAAGTCACTTTGAACGGAGCCAAAATCATTTTCATGCAAGTGGGACAAGTACAGTTTAAAGATTCGATGAGTTACTTGGCCATGCCTTTGAGTCGAATGCCTAAAACGTTTGGAATGACAGAAATGGCTAAAGGGTACTTTCTACACTTATTCAATACGGAAGCCAATCAACACGCCGTTCTACCCCATTTACCTGAGGCTCACTATTACGACCCCGACAACATGCGTACCGAACAACGAGAAGCTTTCTACGCTTGGTACCAGGCTCATGCCTCTGACCCCTTCGACTTTCAGGAAGAAATGTTAAAGTATTGTCGTTCCGACGTGGACATTTTACGACGTTGCTGTGGAAAATTTCGAGAACTGTTCATGGAACACGGAGGGGTCGATCCTTTGAAAGAAGCTTGCACCATTGCCAAAGCGTGTTCCTTAGTGTACCGCCAACGATTCATGCCTGAAAACACCGTGGCTGTCATCAGTCCTCAAACGACCCACTATGTCAAGCGTCAATACTCGGTCAAAGCCCTACGTTGGTTACATTACTTGTGCGACAAGGAAGACAAATGGATTCAGCATGCCCGCAACGGAGGAGGCGAAAAGACCATCGGAACGTATTCGGTAGATGGCTGGGACTTAGAAAACCCCAAGATCGTGTACGAGTTTAACGGTTGCTTATTTCACGGATGTCCCGTCTGTTACCCTGACCGTGACACTAAAAATCAGTTTTTGCAACGAACCATGGAAGACTTGTACCATGACACTTGTCAGCGACGCCTAAAGTTAGAACAGCAAGGATACCAAGTGGTGGAAATGTGGGAACACGAGTACGATCACCGTTTGAAAACCGATCCCGAGTTTAAACGCCTCGTGGAAAGTTACCAGTTCATGGACCCGCTGAACCCGAGGGATAGTTTGTACGGAGGAAGGACCAATGCCACCTGTTTGCTGTACCAAGCCGACGAAGAGAAAGGAGAAGAAATCAAATACTTGGACGTGTGTTCGCTGTATCCCTACGTGTGCAAATATTGTCGCTTTCCTGTAGGGCACCCGCAATTGTTCACGGAACACATCGACCTGAAAAACATTCGACAATACGAAGGCTTGATCAAGTGTAAAGTTTTGCCTCCCACGAACCTATACCATCCCGTCTTACCTCACCATTGTCAAGGCAAAATGATGTTTCCCTTGTGCCGTACTTGTGCCGAAACGTGCAACCAGGACCAACCTTGCCATCACAGCCACGAAGAACGTGCCTTGACGGGAACCTGGGTCAGCGTGGAATTGTTCAAAGCTCTGGACATGGGATACCAACTGTTAGAAGTGTACGAAATTTGCCACTTTCCCAAGACACAACAATACCACAAGGGTGACCCTACTCAGAAAGGCATTTTCGCCGACTACGTGGATGCCTTTTTGAAACTGAAGCAAGAAGCCAGCGGCTATCCTTCCTGGTGTCACACTCCCGAAGACCAAATACAATTCAAAGAGAAATACTACGCACAAGAAGGCATCTCTTTAGACCACATCGAAAAAAACGAAGGCAGGCGATCGTTTGCCAAAGTGATGTTAAATTGCTTGTGGGATAAAATGGCACAACGACCGTGTTTACCCAAGACGGAATATTTGACAGAACCTTCCCGCTACTTCCAGATGATTCACGACAAAACCAAATACATGAAACACGTGGACGTCGTTCGAGAGGATTTGATCTTGGTCAATTACGAAGAAGATCTGGACTTTGTACAAGACGACCCTTTTGGAAATGTCATCATTGCGGCTTACGTGACAGCTCATGCTCGCTTAAAATTGTACGAAGCTTTAGAACTGTTAGAAGAACGCGTCCTGTACTTTGACACGAACAGTTGCATTTACATCCATCACCCGATTCAACAGCACCCTGACATCGAAGGAGACTGTTTAGGAGCCTGGACAGACGAGCATCCCGACGACAAGATTCTAAGTTTCGTCAGTGGTGGTCCCAAAAATTACGGCTACGAATACCGGGACAAACAAGGAGAAGTGCACACGACGTGCAAAGTGAAAGGACTAACTCTGAATCATCGTACCAGTCGAGTGGTCAACTTTGGGGTATTGAAAGAAGCCTTGCAATCGGGAGAGGATGGAAACTTTAAAGTGACCACTTATCAACCGAACAAGATTGTACGTTTACCCACTCACCACATCGTCAGTCGGCCCCTGGAAAAAATCTATCAAATCGTGTACCAGAAGCGAGTGAGACTTCCCAATCACTTTACGTTGCCGTACGGTCACATCGATATTGGTCAGCATATAAAAGGGACAACGTCCAAGACCAATAGTTCATTGTTCAATGAAGTAACTTACCATGTCGTTGACGAAGAAGAAACCAGATTGGTTAGGAGTCAAATGTTGGACATCACCGAGACCAGGGTTTTGAGGCTTGGACACAAGAGGTGGCCCAGTATGCACGAGAGTTATTCAATCAAAAAAGTTACTTTTCAACCTGTGTTAGTGACGGTGCCAGTAGAACCCGTCACCCAGGACAGGACTGTCGTGGACAGGCCTGAAAGACCCTTTCGGGAGGACACTTGTGTGACCTTACCCCCTACTATAGAACTGGTTAGAACTTTACCCAAAACATGTTGTACAGACACTTGTGTTTATTCCACGTTCATGGTTATCATGTGCCTTTTATTCTTGTACTTAAGCCTTTGGCTTTTATGTATTTTTGTCTTTCGTATTCATGTTTGAAAAAAACATTCAATAAACGTGTTCTGAAAAAGTATATAAACTCTTGTCTTGTTTGTTTTCCGTGTCACAAGTGACATTTCTCACACCATGGCTACCTCTACTGTCTCTGCTCCCTCTTCCTCTACTGTCAAAGTCATCGACGAACACTTAGATCGTGCCAGTTGGGAGGCTTTGCATCTTCGCCATCCATTTAACATGCTCATTGCTGGACCTAGCGGTTCAGGCAAAACCGAATTCGTCAAACGTTTGATCGAACATAAACATCATTTGATCGATCGACCGCCTCAGCGCATCGTCTGGTGTTACAAAGAGTGGCAATCGGCGTACAGCCTCTTGCGAGAAAGTCAAGGCGATTCCATCGTGTTTGTGGAAGGCATTCCTAAAGAAGACGACGGCATCGTCTCTGACTCTCGTCAAACCCATTTGGTCAATTTCGACGACATGTTAGGAGAAGACGAAGAAGAAATTAAACTGTGGTTTACGCGCAAAGGGCATCACCGTAACGCCAGTGTCGTTTACATCACCCAAAATTTGTTTCAACAAAGTAAAGCCCATCGCACCATCAGTCTTAATGCGCATTACGTGGTCTTGTTTAAAAGCCCTCGAGATAAATCGCAAGTGCAAGTCTTAGCCAAACAGTTAGGAACGCCTTGGCTGACTCAGGCGTACGACGATGCCACTCAAACTCCACACGCCTATTTACTCGTCGATTTGAAACCTACGACTCCCGAGGATTTGCGATTTCGTACCCACTTGTTTCACCACTGGTGCCAAGACGGAGGGCCTGTCCTGTACACGTCTCCGTCCTCGACTTCATTTCACTCCCCATAAAAAAATCTATAAAAACCTCAGACCCTTTTTCGTCTGTCTCACACAGTGTGAACATGACATCCCTTCAGTCGCATCTTCCCGTCAAATTGATTCGTGCCTTGTATGGCATCAGTCGAGAAAAAGATCCACAAACACGAGGTCGTGTCTTAGAAGCTAGTCTCAAAGAAGTCTTACGATGGTTCACGGTGACGGCACGTCAATTACTCCAAGGAATCATTCAGATTCCTCATCAAACCAAACGCTTTTTCGATCGAAACAAAGTCGCTTTGGTCCAACTGGCCGATCCCCGCATCGACACTCAAACCAAAAAACAAATCATTTTGAAACCTGGAGGGAGCGGTACTCTAGGAGGGGTCATCATTCGCTCACTCTTAAGATGGGATCCTAATGCCCCCAAAGTTATACCCAAGACAAAAGTCCAACGAAGCCCCAAGAAGAAAAAGACCAGGTCCCCAAGTAGAACTTCTCCAGTGGCAGGGCCCTCCTCTGACCAGACACCACCACCCCGGAAAAAGAAAAGAAGCCCCCAGAAAAAGAAACAGAGAAAAAGTCCCGAGAAAAAGAAAAGTCCACAGAAAACTAGTCGCAAGAGAGGCACTTCGACCAGGACGCAACCTTACACTCGCAAACCACGACCTGCCACGGCGGTGACTGCGTCTCCGGCAGCCTCACGTTTGTCCACTTCTCCGTTAATGACACCCAGAACTGAAGAGTACTTGGAGACGTTGATCACACCAAGAACTTCTCCGTTGATGACCCCCAAAAGAACTTCCCCAGTGGCAGGACCTTCCAATTTAGTGGCAGTGGCTGCTGCTCACAAAGTACCTTCTCCCAAAATCAAAGTTCAAGAAAGATCGGGCATGTTACAAGGTTTACTGGATTTGTCCAAGCAAGAACTGGCTCGATTTAGTCCGTTACGTACCCCTGCACGACGTGTCATGCCTGTCCTCAAATTAATACGACGTCAAGACAATCAGTGGCGACGCGTTCCAGTATAAAAAAGGCCTGTGACCAAGTCGGGGTATCAGTGTTTTTTGGTGCTCCTGAAGACTCAAAGATGTCACCCTCCAGAAAACCCCAAGGAAAGAAAAGGAAAGGACTGCCACCACGTTTAGCCAAACATGGGGACATGTTATCTGTCCTGTCCAAAGCTTCTCCACCTCTACGAAAAAAACTCATTCAAACGGCCTCCAAAGAGGTCATCGATACCGTCTGCGAATGTTGTTTGAACGTTTTGAAAGGCACGATCCCTTTGTCCAAACACCAGAAACAATGCTTAGGCAAACATCATCACGTTCTTCGCCAAATGGTTCGAAAGAAAATTCCCATTCGTCAAAACAAGAAGATGTTAGTGCAACGTGGAGGTATTTTACCTCTCTTGTTAGGCCCCATACTGAAAGGAGTCTTGGGAACCATGTTGGGAGGACTGGTGGGAGCAAGATAAAAAGGCCTCGGAAGTTCCAAGATCTCAGAATCGACCCCTGACAACCCCATGGAAGGACGAAAACTAGCTTTAGTGCCTTACAAACGATGGATGGAATACCATCGGTGGCAAGAACAACACACCTCGCATTTACCTCCCAATCCCCATTTGAGCGAGATGTCCCAGTTACAACACGAATTGCAGTCCTTGATGGATCGCCAAGATTTGTCCGAAACAGAAAAATCGCAAAAGTACGGTCAACTCTTGCAACGACTGCAACTCTTTCACCAGAAAGCTTTAGACGAAACAGCTCTACCCACTCTGAAAGATTTTAAGACCTTGATGAAAAGTCCAGCACCATCACCAGTACCAGTACCAGTACCAGTACCACCAGTACCCGTGACCAAGACAGAAAAAGGAGAAGAAGAGGAAGGGTTTCAAACTCCACCAGAAAAAGTACGCAAGTTAACAACACCACCTACCTCCAGAATTGGATGGATTAAAAAGATGATGGCCACCCCTTCTTCCTCACAAGAGAAAAGAAAGTGAAGACAGAAGTGAAGACAGAAGTGAAACAAGAACCGATATCCCCCGCTCAGACATCCTCCTCCTCTTCGACACCTATTGCTGGCCGCACACGCAAAGCATTGCAATCCAAGAAAATACCCCAAGAGAAAAAGAGTAGCATCCTCCAAGAGTGGGTGTCTTATTAACACACCAACCAACACAAAAAAATGGAAAAAGTCTTAGCCAGCATTTACTACGATCCCTCCCATCCTGCAGGTTACGCAGGAGTTCAAAAATTGTATCGTGCTGCCAAAACGCGACTGAAAAGTCTCCGTTTACCTCAAGTGCAACGATGGTTACAAGAACAAGCTACCTACACTTTACACAAACCCATTCGACGCAAGTTTGCCAGAAGTCGCACCCGAGTGGAAGGCATCGATCATCAATGGCAAGCCGATTTAGCCGATGTCTCTCATTTGGCCAGCTACAATCGTGGCTACAAATACTTGTTTTGTGTCATCGACGTCTTTTCCAAATTTGCCTGGGTCGTACCCTTGACTTCCAAATCGAGCAGCGAGTTAGTGCGAGCCCTGCAACGGGTGTTGAAACAAAGCGGTCGTCACCCTCTCCGATGGCAAACGGACAAAGGCACCGAATTTCTGAACCAAGCTTTCCAAAAAGAATTAAAGAAACGTGACATTCATTTTTTTACCACCGAGAATCCCGAAACCAAAGCCAGCATCATGGAACGTTTTCAACGCACTTTGAAAGAACGCATGTGGAAATATTTTACGCATCACCACACTCTGAAGTACATCGACATCTTACCGCACCTGGTGCAAGCGTACAACCAATCTTACAATCGAAGCATCGGACGTGCCCCGCAAGACGTGACTCCCGACAACGAAGTGTTGGTGTTTGAGCGTCTGTTTGGTACGTCCCCGACGAGGGCTGTCCCCGAGAAAAGTGGAATGTTGGCCGTAGGAGATTGGGTGCGCATTGGCAAAACCAAACGCACTTTCGACAAAGGTTACTTACCTAACTGGACGACCGAATTGTTTCGCGTCACTGGACGAGTGCATAGCCGTCATCCTGCCGTCTATAAATTGGAAGACATGAACGGAGAAGTGCTCAAAGGAACGTTTTATTTGCCCGAGTTACAACGTGTCACCAAAAAAGAAGACGACGTGTACGACATCGAAAGCATTCTCGAACGCAGAACCCGTAAAGTGGGCAAACGACGTGTCAAAGAAGTCAAAGTACGTTGGAAAGGATATCCACCCAGTTTTGATTCTTGGATCGACGCTTCGCAAGTCATCGACTATAAAAAGAAGTGACCATCATGCCTTTTCACACAGACGCAGCTACGTCGACCACTCGTCCTTCACCCAGTTCTTCTGTGCAAGATTTACAAAAACAACCTTTGTGGGTGTGGTGTGGAGAACGTGTGCCTAAAACGCAAATCGTCTTTTTCTGCCAAATCTTCGTGGTGTATTGTGTCATCGGGGCAGCCATCGCCAATTTGAGTTTGCAACAAGGAGACAAACAATTGTGGAAGATTTTATTGAGCAGTTGCATCGGTTACCTGCTTCCTAATCCCTCCCTGAAATTCACCTCCAACGGGAACCACGGGAACCTTGTGTCCAGTGCCAGTGCCAGTCACCACTCCAACCACAACCAGAACCCCATTTTGGGCGGAGACACGCCTCTGACGTCCACTAACCCCTCGGACAGCCATGGAACTCTGGAATTATGAGTCACCAAAACCAATTTTACTTAACCTTACCCAGTGACAGTTCCATGGAGGTGTTTCCCAAGAACACGTTGTGCTGTTACACGGCCAAATTACCTCAAGCCATCCCCTTAGATCACGAAGCCCATTGGGAAGTGGCTTTAGTAGAAATGATTCACCCGACCCAAGTCCTCGATGTCCTTCCCAATCAAAATTTTTTTGATGTGGAAGTTCATGACGAACAATTGCAACAGTGGATGGATAGCAATGTTAAATATGACAAGAAAACCCGTACAAAAAAGTACACCACCTATCACTTGTTCATTTCCCCAGGCTATTATTTTAGTGGTCAACATTTGGTCAGCACCATAGCCTCCAGGTTTAATGCCGTGTTTCTGAAAGCTTTGGAGCATATTAACAAAAGTGTCACCATGGAGTACCACAAAACAGCTCGTCGCTTCTTGATGAAATTTGAACGGAGTAAAATCCTGTCCATTTTATTTTGTCCTGAATTGTATGACATGTTGGGCGGAGACATGAACCTGAGAATGAGCATGATGAAGAAAAGCGAATTACCCATCGTTTACGACAACGAGTCTTTTAGCAAGTTATTTCGTGCCCCGGTAGAACTGAACCAAGGACTGAATTTGATGTTTGCGTACTCCGATGTGGTGGAGTATAACGTGGTGGGACACACCTCCGTACCGTTACTGCGTGTCATTCCTTTCAAAGTGGATTCTGCCACGAACACTGACGAGGAAGGTGGAAACACCTACCACGTCCACCGCGAATTTGTACATCCTCACTATTTGCCTGTCAGTAAGTCGTATTTGGACACGGTCAACATTACTATAAAAGGAGATTTGGGACAAAATATTCCATTCACCAAAGGAAAAGTCACGGTGAAACTCCATTTTCGAAAACGGTTTTCTCACGATTCGTAAGTCATGTATCCAGTGTACCGAGGGGTTGCTCGACAGCGAGGACACGGTTTAGGAGATATGTTAAAATCGGCCTTTCGTTCGGTGGCCCCGGTGTTCAAACCAATGGTGACACGCGGATTGCACGCCTTGAAAGATGCGGCACTGACGCAAGGCAAAGAATTTCTCCAAAATGTCATCATCGACAAACAAAACCCTAAAGAAGCCTTCATGAGGGCAGGCAAAAATGTCTTGCTGCAAACGGGCAAAGACATTTTGGGTCACCGAGAAACACCTATAAATGCCCTGCACGCTACCGAGTCAGGCATTCAGCAAGGACAAGGCAGAAAGAGACGACGAAGAAAACACCCTTTCACCAGACTTCAAGCGAGAAAGGCCAAGAAAAGAAGAACCGTTCGAGACTTAGACGTTTTCGATTATTGAGAAAAGAGACAAAAAAATGATGCACCGAGAATCTTGCGCTTGTTCCAAGACGGAACTGGATCTGTTTGCCATGCCCCCCACGATGATGACGATGCAAGAATCCCAGTGGGTGGAATTTCACCCCGTCTCCTCAATGACCGATTCCGCTCCCATCGAGTTTGAAATCAAAGGACAGCCCGAAGATTACATCGATCTGAATAGCAGTTACTTGTACCTGAAAGTCAAAATTCTAGATAAGACTGGAGGTGCTATAGACGATGAAGCAGTAGCTCCCGTCAACAATTTCATGCATTCCTTGTTCAGTGGAGTGGACGTGTACTTGAATAACAAACTGGTCAGCAGCAGCATGGATACTTACCCTTATCGTGACTACCTGGAAAATCTCTTGACGTACGGAATAGATGCCAAGAACACTCATCTCAATGCCTGTGTGGTATGGGAAGCTGACGAACCTACCAAGTTTGAAATATTGGAAACTGATGAAAAGAAAGACAACAATGATGGATTTCTAGAACGAAGAAAGAGAATCACGGGAGCCGACACAAGTTTAGAACCGATGGATCGTTTGCATTTGGACATGTGGTTGCAAGAAAAGTATTTGCTGAACGGGGTGGATGTCCGCCTGAGACTGAATCGTAGCAGTGCCGCTTTCCATTTGATGGCTGATAGTGACGGTTACAAAACCAAAATCCTAGAAGCCAGACTCTACGTGCGCCGTGTGGAAGTGTTACCTAAAGTGGGAAACGACATCAGTCAGACGTTGAGCAGAACGACTGCCAAGTATCCCATACGACGCGTGGAAGTGAAAACCTTCACCATTCCCAAGGGACAGCGATCCATGATCGAAGATCATCTGTTCCAAGGACAGTTACCCAAACGTTTGATCGTTGGTATCGTCGAGAATACAGCTTTCAACGGAGCTGCCGAAAAAAATCCTTTCTACTTTCAATACTTTGGTGTGTCCAAAATCGAAGTCAGTCGCGATGGCAAGACCTTGTGTACCCGACCTTTCGAACCTGACTTTACCAAGAAGAATTACTTGAGATCGTACTTGTCCCTGTACGAAGCCACCGGACAGTTAGGAACCAATACCAGTCACGGTATTACGTACGAGGATTATGCAGGAGGCTACGCTTTGTGGGCTTTCGATTTCACTCCAGACCAAGGCAGCGACGAGGGACATTTCCACCCTATAAAATCCGGCCAGATTCGTGTGGAAATTCAGTTTAAAGACCGAGACCCTGATGAAACGGTGAACGTCATCCTGTATGCAGAATTCGATAATACCATAGAAATCAACAGTTTGAGAGAAGTCATCCTAGATTACTAGAAACCATGGAAGACTTTTATCCCTCTTTACCTAGTGGAGAAACTTTTAGTGTTGGATTATTGTTAAAAAATGTTAGAGTTGTTGTTGTTTAGTGTTAAGTGATTTTTGAATAAAAAATGTTGTGTTTTGAAAAAATTGTTTGATGTTATATTGTTGGATTATTGTTAAAAATGTTAGAGTTGTTGTTTAGTGTTAAGTGATTTTTGAATAAAAAAAGTTGTGTTTTGAAAAAAATGCCTTTGTCTTTTGTTTAGCTATAAGAATGTTGGATTCATGCTCTTTCATTTCTTACTATCCCTCTCATGACACTCACTAAACGTTGCGACTAAAAAACCGTGTGGGGGATGTTTTCCTTCACGTCCGCGCTTTGACTTTAAGAACCGGGTTGTTTCCAGTCTAACCATCCATTGTCGACTCATCCTCCTAAGAAGATGTGCTCCAAACTAGCTAAACTCAACGAAGCCTACGTGAATTTGCATAGGGTCAGACACAGTCTGATACCGAAGCCAGAAGAAATAGAGAATGTGAGAATGTTAAAAATCACTGAAGACCTGATAGAAGAGCTCTTCAGAGAAGAAATTAACAGATTTTGTTTATTGTTTCTTAGCGTATGTGAAGAGTATAGTTAGGGTTCTGTAAGCGCTCACGTACGATTGTGTGGATATTAGATTATGGATTTTGTTTATTGTTTCTTAGCGTATGTGTTTGTGTGTTTGTGTTTGTGTGTTTGTGTTTGTACCCGCTCACGTACGATTGTGTGGATAGTAGATTATGGATTTGTTTATTGTTTCTTAGCGTATGTGTTTGTGTGTTTGTGTTTGTGTGTTTGTGTTTGTACCCGCTCACGTACGATTGTGTGAATATTAGATTATGGGTTTGTTTATTGTTTCTTAGCGTATGTGGAGAGTATAGTTTGGGTTTTGTAACCGCTCACGTACGATTGTGTGGATAGTAGATTATGGATTTTGTTTATTGTTTCTTAGCGTATGTGTTTGTTTGTTTGTGTTTGTGTGTTTGTGTTTGTGTGTTTGTGTTTGTACCCGCTCATTGAGTCATCCACCCTTGTGTCTTCGATGATGTTTAGGACGGACATGCTCATGTATGTCAGGTCCAAGTGGACTGTTGTTGATAGGACAGATACTAGTCAATGGATGAGGAGAGTTTACATAGAAAGACAATGATGTCTCAAGAGGGTACTTGTGTATGGACCGGCAGTTAGAAGGAGTTTAAGAAGAAGAAGAAGAAGATGTGACAGATGCCATCTATGTTAATATTAATATTAACATAAACCCAAAGGCCCTTTTCAGGGCCAGCCATATTTCTCGAAAAGAGATAGCCTTTCCATTGCCTACCCCTTTTTTAAAAAAATTTAAAAAAAAAAATCCCATGTTCAATTTCCCTTGACGCTATAAAGTCCCACCCTGTTTAAATTCCTTTGACGCTAAACCGTCCCACGATTTTTCTCCATGTTAATTTCCCTTGACGCTAATCTGACCCACGATTTTTCTCCATGTTAAATTTCCCTTGACGCTAATCTGACCCAGGGGTCTCTGTAATGCTAATTCCCATTGACGGTAAAGTGCCCCCATTTACTACTTCTATACACAAAATTTCATTGTTATCTGGAGGGGCATTTATTATTGCAGGTCAAGTAAGGGTCTTTATAAATTGTCGTAAAGCCAATATATCAGGTAAAATGCCGAAATGGTCAACATTTCCCTTCTATTAAAACACTTATTATTCACTGTAGACAGTGTTTAAAAGTTGTTTTTTTAGGTACATTATTGTTATATGCACGAAAGCTTGTTCACGAAAGAACCAGTGACAATATACAATACAGAAACTGGAAACTCCAAGATTTAATAAATATCTCCTGTACCTTTTTAATTACAAAGGCGGTTCCCAGAAAGGTGAACTATATGGTATTTTCGAATAAAAGGACAATCTTATAATTTATGTTAATTATGAAATGTGTAAGCAAAAGAGTTTAGAAAATATGTACAATAAATTAACTTCTCTTGCACATTCATCCAATACACGTTATGGCTGTGTAGTTCACCGTTGACATCAATTACAAAAAATGGCAAGTACACTAACTAGAAGATTATTATGACTTGTATTATAGTGTCATCCACAATGCACGGTGCACGCATAACAGTAGCTATCGCTCATATACACTGGATATCGTCCCTTTTTGATGGAATATATATTGGGTTAGGGCTCTCTGTCTGAATATACATGTAAACAATGCTTTAATTTTATTCATCTTTGGCCCCAGTAAATATAAACTGCAAACGGTTCAGCACAAAAATCGTGTAAACCGTGCAATTGTGATACAATGGGCTATAAATGGCCTTCGCAGACTTAATGCTGCAGGTCATATTTGAATGTTGTTGTTGTTGTTGTTGTTGTGGGGTTCAACGCCATATTTCAGCGCACGATAGGCAATGCATGGCGGCCAGTATTAATGGTGGAGGAAGAACCCGGGAAAACCCTGTGAAGAGCCACTGACCCACGAGAAGCTACTCTAAAGCTTTCTCACATACCCACATCAGCCGAATCCGAGTTTCGAACCCACACAGACAGGGGTGAGGTGGCAGGATATTCAAAGTGCCCATTATTTTAACAATACTATTACGCTAAAACTCTTGTGAATTATACGAATGATGTATGAATTCCGCCATTTTGACAACGCCACAATTCTTGACTGGCCAGCACATTTTCAGTTTTGAATTTATTCAGACCTTTTCTTTAGGTTGGAATTTCAATGAAGTTTATCTTGATTATTCGCTTGATAATACTCTCATATTTTAATTTATAACTTTGATGGCTGAATTGTTTACGTTTAAAAAAAAAACATGTTGGTTTTGCTTCGTTTTATTTATTACTTGATGGAAATAGATTCGTAACATGCGGAAATAAAACGTCCTACAGTGAGCACGAATGCAATCATTTAAGAACGTCAACGATTGCATATTCAGCTATTAGCTTGTTATCGACGAAAAACAAAATTCCCATCACGCGGATTCGGTTGCAACAGATTCATGTTTAAAAACAATGGTTTTCAAAAAAAGTAAATTATTGTCAAATCTTGATAAACTTCCTGTGTAAGCGCTGGCTTATACAGAGTGAACTTGTCCTATATATTCATTAGATAATTATAAAAGAAAAAGTAAGATCTATATATTTGTTAAGAATTATGCACCAGAAAATTTCTCTTGCAAAGACTGACTTGATGAGGTATCAATGCTTCCACCGGTAAAAATACATTGTAGTGCTTCACAATATATGTGGTTGTGAATGACAGAGAGGATTGAAGTAAAACAAGAACCGGTTTATAATTTCAATGTTGTGTTAATGTCCACACATAAAATCTTCAGTGGCTTGAGCGAAACCAGAGACGTTAAATCACAAAATTATCACTGTTTGCTCAGATGTCGAGGTGATTCAATTTTGGATCCAGCGGGGATGAAAAGCAAGTGATGTAACCGGTTACATGTGAGCTTCTTTGCCTTGTCGAACTCCAGATAGGATCAGTAGTTGTTTTTGTTCCTCGTCAATGTCTTAAGTCGCATATAAATATCTGAGTAAAGGGCTTACATAACCGCCCGATATAGGTTCTAGATGACCAGTCAATGGGGCGACCCACACTGGTCATATTTATGTTTTCGATTGACCAGCGGTTTTCATTTTGGTCAAAGCAATCGCAGGAAGTCTTGCTACAAATTCACATGATCGTGCTCATTTCCCAGTTTGCTTGCACTTATTGTCCGTGTTTTCTATGCATTTTAATGTCAAACAATAATCGTTCTGCGACGGTTCAATCGTGCCCGCTGGATTTATCGACATTAATTTCAGCATGTACATGTCGATTTTAAGCTGATAACTTTTAGTCAACCCGAATAAGTCTCGGCGAATTGTTTAACCGGAATCAACCTGCAAAACAATACGGCCAACTTTATATTCCACGAGCGTATATGCATCCGAATGATTTTGCCACCTCAGTCGCTCTATTGTATGTCAATTATACAGCTTCTTCATTTAGACTGGCTATATCGACAACAAATTATATCTGGTCGGGCCCACTGCCGATGATCGTCATTATTATAACGTCATTCGGGACCACAACGAGGCTGCCAAGAAAATGGCACACGAATACGTTGCTAATTTCATCGTCACAGTTGATGACACGCTGCCCATCGAGTAAATCAGTGAGGGAATTAATAATTGATTGATGTAAGATGATGCTGTATTGAAGTAACAATCTAACCCATTAATTTACTGTTTCGTCGCCACCTACATATAATATACAACGTTTTCTATCTGACCCAACGGTACACGTAGATTCACAAAGTGATCATAGTCAACGCAAATATGTTATTTGTGCTCAACTGGGTGGACGCAACGCTCTCTGACATATTTATACCACATGGTGTTCATGCGACATGGGTTCTGAACATAGTTTGAAAATTTGATTTAACATGCGAAGGTAGGAATAACGGGTTGTGACCATGTCGACGCCAGGTTCTAGCTGTATAAGATGTATTAGACGAGATTAATTATGAGAGCGCGTTGAGCCGATAAATGCACCATGTTCTGCAACGACGGCCGCTCTGTCCCGCCGTACATTTATCAGATATGGGCCGAGGTCTAGCGCTCCTTCACAACAGGTGTATAATGCGCAATGTCAGATATTTTTCCATTTCTGTCTTGATAAGACCGTCAAAATCCTTTGCATTTCTCTATTTTCCTATAGAACCCTAATAATAGATAAAACTGTCAATCACTATTTAAATTTTACCTTTGAGAACAATTGGGGATTTGATAATGTCTGTCCTTATCTTCGGATAATTTATACTCAGTTTACAAAGTCCTCGTTCACGTATCATATCTATCTCTTAAAATGTATATTTAGCATGTTTCACATTTACATATTTTTATATTGTTTTATAATATTTTGCTTCCAGTAATATTCAAATCCATATAGTTTGTATTCATGTGTTATTATAATGTGATTTCTTTAAAAGTAATAATAAGAGCGTCTTGAATTCAATATTGAGAAGAGCGATGCCAATAATGTCATCAAGAGATTGGCTAACGCAGGTGCACTTGACAACATTACAGCGATACTTACTAACGAGTGAAGTCAAACATAAATCGCAATCTCGTTCGAGAACCGCTAAATTATGATTTTCTGTTATCGATGACTAAACCCGTGAAATAACTTGTTGAAATCTCAGAGCTCGCTCGCAAAATCGAGGCAATCATAACATGAATTTCAACGACGGAAACATATCTTCATAAGACAATATTTCTAAGATAAAAATTATTGTCAAGTAGTCATCGTTATGTTTGGCCATGGAATAACCACGGCGAGGTATACATTGACATTGGTGCATTATCGATCAAGACCGCGACTATGCGTGGCCCCGGCGACGCCGACGTGTTAACTTTAGACAATGCTCAAGAACGCGACGAACATCATACGACCGCATGCGCCGTTAGCATTACATCGACTATCGGGGTAAATCTTAGATGTGGTGCCATTCCTGGCACTTATATAAGTGCGCCGAGCGCTGCCTATCTGGGATATATCCTGAACAGCTTTTCACCAAATGCGCCTCCAGACGATCTGTTGTCTGAGGCAGCTACGCAGCTGGTATATTTGCGATCCCACAATACTATTTGTTCACATATGCGATTTACACTAACAAAGCAGAATTGATATCTACCTAATTTACGCAGAAGAACTGTTGGAAATAGAGCGACGGTTAATAATTTTACCACTAGAGAAGAAATAGGTGTGGCAATTTATTGCTACCTTATTTTAATAAATATCTCGACCGTTTATCGTTGCACTCTTACAATGGTACATTCATGAGTGCCGGTGCACAACGCATACTACGGTAATTGGCTGGGCGATTTGTCCAGGGTGGTAGGTTTTGTGCAGTTCTCTCCGTGGTAAGTGAATGTGGTTTTTCGTTCGCTAAAAAGCAATCGAGGTTATAAAAGTTTAAGATCTTGGGCTGATCGATATTCTTGGCGTGAGCAAGCTGGCTAGCAGATTTTCTGCGGTATGAAATAGCTAATCTAGGTTAGTTTCTTAATATCTTAGCGGCCAGACAACTAACAGTCTACCCGTTGTCACTGCCATGTACCCAGTAAATGTCTGCCGCTGTCAGCAAATTAGCATATGCTGTCGCAGCAACACAAATAAATAATTTGGCATGAGACCAACGTTGGTGCGGTAACAACGACAATATCACCCCTACTTATCGTTTGGGAGGTGGAGTGAGACTGGCACAGCCTGCTAGCAATCCATGTTGGTAAGTCACCGCTAATTTAATCAACTGCAACATTCTATTATTATAATATGTTAAAATATGCATTAGATCATACATTTGACATGGACGCTCCCGTGCTCAAAGACGAAGCCGTTCGCGATTATCAAAAGTAGTCATAAAACGCACGTGTGCCACACAAACGAGGACGTTTAAAACTACAAGATCGAAATGCAAGCAGATATTTTATGCAAGCAGAACCATTTGTTGAAGTCGCTGGTAAGCTTGTAAAAGCTGATAGAACACATAATGGTCCTGCAGATATATGGATCGCTACACTGTATTCGGAACCACTGATAGCGCTGCTATTACGCAAATGAATGCAGCGCCGTGTTGACCAATCTGGACATGAACGGACACTCTATTGCCCAAGAATATTTACTTGTCCTGATTTAATGATATATGCCTAGAATAAGATGACCGTCTTCCACACCTGTAGATAGATCAACAAAGCCTTAAATAATCAGGTACAGCGAGGCCATAGTGAATAAATGACCCGTAACACTAATTTAGATAATAATGTAACATTTACTGGAGAATATTAACATTTGAGTCAACGAGAATTTGATGTAGTTCCCTAGATAAATTATCTCGAAGTTAGTAATTCCCTTTGATGATATCTTTGAAATCTTCGTGGCTGTTATTTGGTGAGTAACGAAGGCAGATATAGGCAGTTGGGAAGGTTGTTTCCAGACATTCCATCGTATTTACCCACCCCGTATGCGCATTGCACAATGCACAATCCCATATAGGTTACGTGGAAGAGGACCGAAACCTGGTCATACACGATCGGCACGCATCCATAAATATGACAGAATACATTGTTTACGAAAGTGCGTTGGTTCTCCATGTGGAACCATTTGCGTAGATTCTTTAAGAATCGTATGTATTCATATTACAGCCTTTACAATTATTTTTTTATGTGCAGATGTCAGCGCACCTCAATGGACCCTTTCATTGTTTCACGAATGCTGGGAAAGATTTATCTCGGGTCGCGAATAATTATATTATACCTCGATGTATATTAATTATAGGCTGGATGGGGAAATAAATTGTTTCCATCGAATCATGTGCTATAGTGATTGTTTCAATATTAATCGTGATTTATGAAAATGTAACAATATACAATATCCTACAAGATAATAAAAGCACTTAAATCAAGATATACGCACGCACAGACTCGCAGCTGATATCAGATAGGTGGGTTTTATTATTAATGCATATATGCACTTTATTTCTAGAAGTAGTGTTAATAACTACAGTACTACAACCATTAGTATCATTATTATTATTATTATTATTATTATTATAAATGCACGGTTAATAATGATAATAGGCATACGGAAACTTTAAGATCAATCCACATTGCTATATAAATACAATATTTCATGTCTGCACTAGAATGTACCAAAAGCTTTGGCAACTATATTAATCATTTATTGTCCCACTAAATACTCTGCCATTTTTAAAGTTTAAAAGGGATTTAACGAATACATACTTCGGAAGATATTACAATGCATTATACGTAAATAGTTGCATATAAGCTGTGATATGCGGGTTAATTAGCGGTGTCAATTGACAAAAGTGAGATATTTGACACATGGTTTTGGAGAATGATATTATTCAAGTCCCACAACTATGCCACATCGAATCATAATCTTGATCCCATCGGTGCAATTTGTACATAGGAAACAGGTGTAAATAAGTGGTTTGCTTGTTTCTGTGCCCAAGGGACACTTTTGCATTATGGTAAGGATGATACCCGAATTACCACATAGCACTTAACTTTACCCACTGATCGCTTCTGAAAATAATTGAGTTGCAATTGATGTTTATCTTAATTATTCATTTTTATTCATGAGCAATGTTCAACTGATGATACAGTTTGGAAGGTTTATTTAGATGTATTGATGACGCTATGTTACTTTGGAATATATATATATACCATACGTCAAACACACTATCTTTGTTATTGGTGTCGTAGAGGACATCAGGGTACTTGCTGTTTCACTTGAAATAGTCGTTGTAGAGGCCTCGTTATATTTACCTACTGCATAAAAAAACATCAAATCGAATTAGCATTTTGTACATTGAATGCAGTTGAATGACACTAGTAAAGTCAACATTTGCTTTCTAAATATGTAGTTCTATATATATCGTTTCAAAGCTTTTAAGTAGGTTCTGCTAATAAACAGTGTATATTATAGATGTGTAGAACTAAGAAGAGTTAGAGGGAACAACTTTGTTTTTTTATGTTATGTTATATTAAATTCTGAGTATCAAAATGTTACATATATATATATATATATATATATATATATATATATATATATATATATATATATATATATATATATATATATATATATATATATATATTTCTAGTCCACATCCCGGAGCGTGTCCTAAAACTCAATAACTTTGAATGCAATGAAAAAATCTACCTCCACATTAATGAAACCGAAATCAGTAACAAAATGACAGATTCGTATACTAATAGTTTCATGGGAAAAGGGGATGGTCAACTTTTAGCATAGGTTGAACATACACCATACCATTTGGTACACTTTAATTTTGATATATAAATGATGTGGCTACATAGAAAGAAAATGTCTGTATGATTTCATATCAACGGCAAACAACTTCCATCCCTCAACAAAATTCAGGGCATAAGTCTTTACCTCATACCAATTAATCATGGACACAAAAAACAAGACTGGTAAAAAACAAACTCCATACAGACATATACTTGAAACCAACCAACAAACACCAGTATCTCCTGCCAAGCATCTGTCATCTAAAATGCTGCATGTGATACAGACCTGGACATTTCTTTCCACAGTGACTATATATAAACTAAACAAATATGGTCCAAACAAAACGTGCAAGAACAGAGAATGTCTCTTATATCATCACATGTAAATTCTGTGCCCTTCAGTATGTCAAAGAACCTGATAGCAACAAATAAAGACCAACCTTCATATATCTGATTGCATGGCAAAGAAGCTGTACAGAAGCCAGGTCGCATAACACTTCTCCCCTAACCACACTTTCATTGACATAACACGTATTGCTTTTGATCATAACCCCAACTGGAGTTCCCAAACCATGAAAGGAATGAAATTTTACTGGATACGCCGAATTAGAACATTGAACCTAATCGGTTTAAAGCAAGAATACTACAAAAAGACAACCATGCGGAAATAGAATTATATTTTGCAGCCGACATACTTACTTTTAAATAATTCTCTAAATTTCCTTAATATCATGTAACTACTATAGTAATGAAGTATCCGTAATATAATTCGCGCTCACATAAATTTACATAAAATAACATAAAATAACAGATGACTCATGAATTTCTGGGTCAATACAAACATTTTACGGTATCCGCAACATGCTGAAATAAACTAGTTGAAACATAATAAAGTTAAAAAATGTAATTCCTGTAGAAATAGCCATGTAAATTTTCACAAAACATTACCGTTTTTCTATTTTGTTTGTTTGTCTTGTCTATGTTTGGTATTTACCTCTGAAAAGAGACTCATTAGATAATCGAGAGCGCTCAGCTCCTGTTTCGATACATAGCTGTCAGTTAGTGCAATTTCATATGACTTATATGGTTATAGTTGTAATTGGACATTTGTATATTCCGTGAATCCAGTATCTTGCGCATAATTTAAAACGATACTAAGAGTAAACAACCCGTGCTTTATGTACAATAGTACGTTGTGGCATAGTGAGTAATTTTTTGTGTGTCACTGTATGGTTAAAAATACGCGTTACATAAGAAATTTATTCAATAGTTTCAACAATGATCCAGAACATTCTAAAATTGTATTGTTTCACAATATTCGCATTGATAATGATGCAGTTGGTATGACCGAAATCATTACATTAGCTCCATGTATATATTCCCTGAGACAAGAACGAGTGTTGCATATAAATCATTCTTCTCATTCGGATTTTGCTTTCTCAGGCAAGATTTAAAATATCACTTGGTCAGTAATATTGGTGTTATCTCTGACAGCAACCCACCATCACCAAACACGGGTAGAAACTTGTCGAAACAACTTTGAAAAGGAAACAGCCTTTAATACATATGTCCCTGTTCCAGCATGTTGTTAAAGTTTATGTTTAAATTTATATGATAAGGAAGAGAAAACGCAGTCGGTCGTCAGCTCTGTGATAATGTTTATACAAGTAAATACATACGTAACGTGCCAATGTTATGTTTCTGCTTAAAAGGCCTTAAACTTTTGTTTTACGAAATAATCAACGTTCACTTCAACAAACATTAACATTTCTGCTCTCATTCTTTTCCTCCCAATCCCCACCCCTTTTCTCATTCTCTCTCTCTATCCTCTTTCTCTCTTATTATTTGTTGTGCACCACACTGAAAAAATACATGCAATGATCCAACATAAAAATGCGTGAAAAGATAAAAAGGTTGAACGATTTATATGGTACCTCGGCTAAGTTTCGAGTCCTTTTGTTACGGCTCCCATCGCCCTGCTAGCACTCACTAATACAGTTATCTACAAAACCAAGCACCCGTTGGTAGCCGAAATGCCTACACAGTCATTAACTCTTCTCAAAATGTGTTTCATTCCAACGTCCTCTTACTTCAACCATATGATACTTATTTTAAACAAAATGCCTTTAAAGTGTTGGTATCAAACAATTTGATATACCAATAATGTTGGTGCATCAAAATATGATCAGCCCATAGCGCATTCAAAATCCAATACCGCCCTTACGTACAAAAGGTAGTATATAGCAAATCGTCTGAATAATACTGCATTTTGACAGATATCGGTCCTACACATAGCCGTGTTCCATGAAAACCAGACATTGTCACATTGTCAGCCGAGAAGTGTCTCATCGAACAGAGATTCTCAGCCATTTTCAACGTGGGCACGAATTAAACCAATTTATCGAATCGTCTGCATCACATGTTCACCCTTCGGTACATATTCTAGTTCAGCAGCTCGTTGCTAATTGTATTATGTGTCTTAATTTTATCTAATGCATGTTTTACGCCTCATATATGCTTAAGTAAAACTGGCGTGCCTGTCTTAATTCCACCTCGAATCAATCTGTGCAAATGTTGATATTCACTAACAGAATTTATTGAACTTACTAGACTAACTACATATGGGTCACTGCTGAAAAATAGCGGAATGAACAGAAATTCCGATGTCTGAATAAAGGGATGCCTCTTTTTAATTCTAAACTGAAATACAAACGTCGTTTAAACCTTCCATATCAATTACTTAAAACACTTTACGTTTCAACAAATAATTTCCTTCCGAACAAACCTTAGATAAATGGAATCAATGTGGCTTTAATACACATATATACATATTGTTTATAATGTTGGGCATTATCAAGAGTAGGCTATTGTTTCTATACTCTCTAAATGAGTGACGAATTTCTACTGAATAATCATTAGCGACCCAAGAAAAAAAGGGAAAATAATAATACATCCCTTTTGTAAACGAAATAAACACGGTACACCATTTCATCGAAATCCGATCTACTGTCCTAGCGAGATGTCTCTTTAATGAATAACGACAAAATACTGGAAAACATATGGAGTGAGAGGGAAAGAGAGAACAAAGTAACCTACAAGAACATTGGTCTACATAACAGTTAGGTGCACACATCAGTCTGTTCATGACACCACTGTTTCAAAGTTGCAATGGCCAGATATTCCTTGGTTAGAAGGAACAAATATACTATACAATTTAATACCTATTTGTTTATCTTCTTTTTTATCAAATCACGTTGATATTATTCTAAACACATTATTTATTTTAAAATATCCACAGTAATATCACCCCATTCGCCTTTCTCTCCCATTATTAGGTACGGCAGCAGACTAATCGACACACAAAGAAACGTATTGATGGGGTGAGAAATAGATACATACCTTTATGGTAAGTCTCTTATACTCCACCCCCACCCCACCCCATCCCACATTTCCCCATCCAAACCCACCCCACCTGAACCCACCCCACCCAACCCCACCTGACCGGACCCGACCCAATCCTACCCCAACCCGTCTCTCTGTTCCTCTCTCTCTCTCTCTCTCTCTCTCTCTCTCTCTCTCTCTTCCTCTCTCTCTCTCCCTCTCTCTCTCTCTCTCTCTCTCTCTCTCTCTCTCTCTCTCTCTCGCTTTGTATCTCCCTCTCAATATGTGGGTCTGTCAGTATAACCGTTGTACCACTGTGCTAGACTGAGGTTGAGGGATGGTAGAGAGGATATCCGAAATTTTAATATGATAAAATATGCATTTAGACCTATATTAAAGTTTTCGTAAACATGAAGCAAGACACACAAACAAACAAATCATTAAAACGAGTATAATACGTGTATTTCTCCTTACATGAACACACAGACACACACACACACACACACACACACACACACACACATATATATATATATATATATATATATATATATATATATATATATATATATATATATATATATATATATATATATATATATATATATATATATTCTTACCTGATTTCCGGTTTCAAAATATTGAGTTTGCTATACTATCAATGGCCAGACTGTTTAATTTTGTTTAGGTTTACCTTCAGCTTAAACCTTTATTTAAATTATGTATTGAAAGTACAAATATTCATATTACTTGAGAAAAGCAACATTTACATTAATTTGCCTTGAATAATGCCATTGTGATGGAACATTTGATTATATTTCCAAATAATGAGGGTACATTCTCAGATTCATGCTCTTGAATTAATTTAGAATATTCTATTAAATCGGACTTGTGATAAAAATATTCGGATACATGTGTCTTTAGTTCACAAAACTGTAATTGCGCTTAAATATTATTGTTGTAAGTTATATATATATATATATATATATATATATATATATATATATATATATATATATATATATATATATATACATATATTATGTGTTAATGTTTACAAAACCTATTGGTTTTCTTTTCTATTACTTGTTTGAGACCATAGATTCGAATTGACATGCACCGTTTAAATCGTCCAGCACCATGCAGGCTTCGTATTTATATCCAGTGTGAAATTTCGAATAACAATGAGGAATTTCCTGCAAGGTGCACATTTGACAACCACAAGGCAGGAATTGAATGATTACAAGACAAAGCTCAATCTTAAATATATTAAAGCATGGATACTCAGCTCACTTCTCTACAGCAGCGAAACATGGACCACCTATGCAAGACATTAGAGGAAACTCAACAGCTTCCACCTGAGATGTCTGCGGCGCATTCTGTACATCCAGCGGCAGGAGAAAGTATCCAACACAGAGGTTCTAGAACTCGCCAACATGAACAACATGTTCTCCATTCTCAGCGAGAGGCGCCGTCGCTGTCTTGGCCATGTCAAGAGAATGGACCAAGGTCGCATTCCCAAGGACCTGTTATATGGGGAGTTAGCAGAATGTGCACGACCAACTGGAAGGCCACATCTGCGATACAAAGATAATTGCAAGAACGATATGGATACGGAAAACATCAATGTCAACGACTGGGAGAGCTGTGCAAAAAACCGTTCCAGCTGGCGTCTAGCTGTCAGGCTTGGATTTTATTACGCAGAGGAAGAGAGAAGAATAAAACAAGCTGAAAATAGAGCTAGAAAGAAGGATAGGCAAAAGCGTACTTTGGAGCTATGCCATCGTCTCCCGTAGACGGACGGATGCCAAGTCAAAGTCTTATATCATTCATTTCACGGCCCTGTATTATACGTATTACTACATGGGATTATGCAAGGGTGACAATAACGCAACATACTCAAAATGCGTTATCTGGATTATAAGATAGTTTTGTTTTGTGTAGTATGCCATTTAACAGAAATTATTCATATATGAAAGCATGATAAAACATAATGCACATATTTTAAAGTTAATTCATTCGGCGAATGCAAATGACATCCTATCACTGTATTTGTCTCTTCTTTAATCTCTTTTTTTACTTCTCCATTATTTCCTCAGCAGGTTCATGATGTACTCGATACAAATTGAACTCTAAAGCATTAACATGTGTTCGCATTCAACACACACACATACACACACACATACACAAACAAACACACGCACACTATGCTTAAATGGTATTGTCTATGAATTGGTAGTTTTGGATTGAGTTGTGATGACCAAGGAGGTGAATCATATTTGTCAAAGCTTTGCTTTGTAACTCATTATACCGACACTTTTTCTCTATTCACAGACTTGGATGCATACATACATACATACATACATACATGCATTCATACATACATACATGCATATATACATACATACATACATACATACATATAAAAATACATACATACATGCATACATACATACATACATACATACATACATACATACATACATACATGCATCCATACATACATCCATACATGCATCCATACATACATACATTCATACATACATACATACATACATACATACATACATACATGCATGCATGCAAACATAAATACATACATACATACTGACAGGCAGAGAGAGAGGGAGATGCTGCTTGTTACTTTTTCAGGTCAAGACCACATCATGGCAGCCGATTTGACTTGCTCATGGTATTCACAAACCAGACTGGTAGACACATTTAACCAAGAAGGGTCGCAGTAATAAAATACGTTATACACTTACATGCGTATATATGCTTTAATCCACGTATGCAAACAAAAAGAAATCAATAAATATGTACCATTTAACGGAAGACCAATAATGCTCTTAAAAGTACTCCCCTAGTACTTTTCGTTCGATAATGTTCTGTAACAATCAGGTCATACTGACTCAAGTAAAGTTAATGTGCTAAAGAAAGGAGCGTGTGTATGACGCAGTTTATTGGACAATAACGGTTATCACTTACATTTAACATTTCCGCCGAGAAATGGAAGGTCACAATGTATTGATAACCGACGACTACCTGCGTCCACACGTGACCTAATAACATTTTTGCAAATATGATGTGACCATAGTACAAATTGAATTTCGCAAATGAAAGCGTATCTAAACTGCCCATTAACTGGGGAAATGTTGCTGAAGCCCATACACACTAAACTGCAATAATGTTGAGTGTGGGTATTCAACGTCGTATTATTTAATATGTGGCCTTGTTTCCGAGTGTTATAATTTATTATGATTCAGGGAGTGAAGACTTGGGTGATATAATGTTTTCTGGGAATATCAAACTACTCTAGTAAATAAGGTTGTATCCGTAGCAAAACAAGGTTTGGGACATGTCTAAGCATTCAGTTGTTCTATAAAATTGCTTACCAGCAATTGAACAGAGATATGTTTCTCCCGAATTACAATTGTTAAGTAGGTCAATGTAGTCTTGATGTGCATGATCAGAAACATACACCATGGGCATTTTTATAAATCGTTCCTTCTGTTTTAAGAAATATGCCTTAAAAGTCATTCATACGTCATACAGATACAAAACTGAGTGTCGATGCATCAGCAATGTTTAATAACTCCTGCGCCAGTTGACTCGTTGTTAGCAACTGATAAATGCTTCATAACATCATATATTACTTATTATGTAGTGGAATATCGTGCTCTGCTTTATATATATATATATATATATATATATATATATATATATATATATATATATATATATATATATGACAACAAGATATAAATTCTCACAGCAGCATTTAAATTCAATTCATTTATGTCATTCGTTGTCAAATAAGAATTCATTTCTTAGCCTCATAAAGCTATTGTATTTTCATCTCTCTTGCTAAACGTGACTGAGACAGTATTCCAGGAGAACCTACCAGACATACACACAACGGACTTCTTCCCTGGTTCATTTCCTGCATGGACAAATTCTAGTCGTATTACGGTACCAGTGTTTTTCAAGAAGCCTTCGTATGAATGTGTTCCATTTGTTGTACAAGCTAGAAAATAAAAATACATATTCAACCAAAATTTGTACAACTGTATGTTATGATGCACATAAATGTGGAACATGTTCATATAACGAGGTTGTGTGTAATTAATCAGACATCTTTTTCAAAGATCGTGTTATACCACTAATAAGAACCAGATAACTAATCCCAAGGCGTTTGAAACATTAACCATTTTTCAACGAATCCCTACAATTGTTATCTTCCATCTCCTTTCGAACCACGGCATTTTAATAGATAATGCATTTGGCCTTATTTACCTGATTGAAGATCAGTTTACCTCAGCTTTCTGCGTGAAACACTAAATAATGATCAAGTCTTTGTTATCAAGTGGCTATTATGTCCTCTCTAATTTCTCATTTGTATCATACCGTAGTTACACATTGTTGTTTTTTATATGTTAATTTAATATGAACAATAGTGTCATGTAATCAGTGAAAACGTATACCCACTATCTGAACAATTCCGAATAACGAGATCGCGTACAACGGAAGTCCACCAGGAACTAGAAGCCTTTGGGAATTTGTAATTTGTTATGTTTCCAATAAATGTTGTAGGTCTCTTGCCAGTCTCTGCACAATCGTTGATTGAATACACCCACTGGTCGTCCTTTTTACTCTCCTCCAGATTCAGATATTGCCCTAAAATATGGAAAATTTGAAAGCAATACGGATGCCATCAGGTGGAAGCATTTTGCGAGCTACATAAATTACAGCTATGCAATTAGTAAATACTTAATTAATTTAATAATTAATGTCTTATGTCTTACAAATATCCACCGATTGTGATATAATGAGAAATAGTTTGTGTGATGCATTTATGGAATAAATTATGGTACAGTTATGTTTAAATTCAAGAGCATCAAATCACTCACCTTCACTCACCCGATGATTTCTTTCCAAAATATTAAAATGTGAATTAAATAATGTCATTGTTTTTCACGTCATTAAGAATAAACGGTATATGTAAAGTTTTATTGGATTAAGAGCAGATTTCGGCTAAATGAACAACAGTATGGGGTTGTTTTTCATACAAAACCAATTACAGATAAAACAAATGTTTACAACTGATCTTAAAAAATATAGTTAGTAGCAAGAAAATTGCTCACATTCATTTTGTTAAATGCTACTGCTCGAATATAATTAACACAATAATAAAATCTAACACGAAAAAGCAGACGAACGAGGTGACATCATGACTGTAATGTATTGCAAATTAAGTCCTTTCAAATTCAGTATGCAGGCAACCTACCATTTTGAGTTTCGCACAGGTGTCGATAGTTTCTACTGCAATTCACTACTGACATTTTGTATGTTTTGCCATTTGTAACTCTCAAGCAACCACTGTCATCGCCTTTCATATCATGTGATGAAATGGTAACTGTAATCAATATATATGCAACTTTATGTGTTATGAACCAAACAACAATATCAGTATTAGCATTAGTACTATCATTATTATTATTATTATTATTATTATTATTATTATTATTATTATAAATGCATTATTTTTAGCAACATGGCACGAAGATAAACGTCTTTGTTGAGCTTTTTTGCAGAAAGGAATATAGCAATATTTAATAAACTAAGTTCGATTCCACGCAAGGATATCTATCTTCACATGATGCTCGACTTATCAATACCAGGAGGTGTTATGGCCTCTAATGTACAAATAACACTGTTCATTTATCAGTATTTATCTCATCTTGTCATGCAATTTCTCATAAAACCAACTTGATAATTTAAAAACACCACCGTCGTCATGAAACATCCTAGGACAACATATGTATAACCTTGTATATGCACTTTTTTATACATATCCTTACCAATTACCTATCTCACATACATACGCACACAGACACACACGTCTTTCTCATTATCAGTAGATACGGTTCCTTAAGCAAATTACTATGTAACAGAGCATATGTAATTGTGATGCACACGAATGACTATTTGGCAGGGCAGTTTGTGTAATTATGCATGAAAACATTTTCCAAACTATAAACAGTTAATGTAGTACACAGTTGCATAGCTCAATGAGATCAGAAGAAGGTCTTCTTTTCTAGATGATTAGGTACTAAAATGAAGCTACCTGAGGCTATTGTTAGTGGCAATTACACCGTCAGTCAGGGATTCCACAGGCCCTTTCCATCCCAGTTTTGATATGTTTTCATTTTTATTGGTTTGTGGGGAAAACTTCAAATGTCACTTAAAACAAATCAAATCAAAACCACCGCACAGGTAACCGCTTACCAACATTCCTAGATAACTTAACCGATGTTATATCGAGTCATACTTGCATGACATCGATAAGAAAACGATTCATTTTTTTTAAGGAATGGTGATTATTATAATCATTGTGTTTTTATTCCAGTGACAGACGAGGCGAACCTACATCGTTCATGAAATGTGATCTGGTACTAACTGTATGCAGTTCTAGTCAAATGACAATACAAATGTCGCAACCTACATGTTAATGACAGCAGATGTCCATTAGTCACGTGATATCAATAATACCCCCATTTCAATGATGTTGTACAAAAATATGAAAGTATTAACTTAAAGTCACTGCTGTTTGTAAAAGAACGAAAGAACATAATTCACGACATATTCTGAGAACGACTTCTAGAAACATGTTGTAGTCGCCTCAGCTCGGATAACGTCGGATTCGTCAATAATGGAGCAAGTGTCAACATTTCTTTTGTATTATCATGTGACCGCCGTGCTGACATGCGCCCACTGTTTGATGACTCTAGCGTTTCAAAACCCTCTACGTTTCAATGGATCATGGTAAATACTTGCAATATGATACGTTTGAACATTGATTCACTTAATATACTTCATATTTACCATTCCCTTATCATTTCCTTCTCATCAAATAACAAAAGTTTAATTGGCATTGTTGGAGCAGTCCAATATCTGCAGAAGGCAGGGTGATACCAATGTTTGGTTAAGAACAAACTCCCCACTGGTTTCGGAAAAACAATTGACCGCTGATTACATGAAATTGCCAGAATGAAATTATAGTGGCCGGTATGAATAGGTGGCCGATGAACGCAAGTGACGGATAGGACAGGTTCAACTGCATATATTTGCATATGTTGAGTTTATAACAAAAAAGTTTTGAACAGAGATATATATTTATATATTTATGAAACACTTCATAAACCACCACATACTTAACATTCTACGTAGCTGAATGCATACTTCATACATACCTATACACATATATACGCACTTGCCAAACTCCCGACCTAACTGCTTATCTATTTGGATGTCATTATTAACTTCCAGATCAGTTGATTGTTGACCTGATGGTTTAAACTGCAAAGTAAGGTTAAATAGTGCTATATGAAAAAGTTATAGTCATTAAAATGTATGTTTTAAATGATTTGTGATTTGTGATTTTGATTTTTAACATAGCTTTAACAATTTTTCAGTCATATCGCTACGATGTCTGCAATGTGGCAGTTTATAGTGATATCTAGCACTGGGACATCATGCCGCAGACATGTAGCATGATGTCCCACCCAGTCACATTATCCTGACACCAGGCCGACCAGTCCTAACACTAACCTCTTAATGCTGAACGCCAAGCGAGGCAGCTCTTAGTACCATTTTTAAGTCTGTGGTATGACTTGGCCGGGGATCGAACCCACGACCTCCCGCATCCGAGGCGGACGCTCTAACCACTAGGCCACCGAAGCGGTGTTTTTTAAATGATAATTAAATTTGCAATGATATGGTAGGACTAAATGAGGGATCAAGAGCAAAGAGAAATGTAAATGTTCTCTGTAAAGAGTAATAAGATCTAACATAAACGGTTATGTTTGTTAAAAAATAATCCAAATAAATAGTGCTGTAGAACACTACCAACACAACTCTTACTTTTTAAGTTGTCGAATATATGGTCTGCGTGGCGTATTGATCTACCTGCTCGTACGTTTTGCATTAGAAATATAAATCGTTCCTCAAATTTGGTATCATGTATCAAATAATGCAAATTAATATGTACTAATTAGTCTGCATGGAAAACGTGACTTCATATTCCTACTCGTTATCTAGTTTGATAAATGATATTATTTTTGCATGAGCTTTATATTTAAATAAAGGAAATTCACCTGCTGATTTATTATGACTTTGCATTTCTGTTTCCTTTATACGTTATTATTGCCAGCTCAATCGCGTGTTGTAAATGTATTGTACACCCACCACCTGCACAGGTAAATTGATCGAGCTTACATGCCGTTTCTATGAGGGCATTGAAGACACAAATAAAATTGTCAGAAGGTGATTTGCATAACGGTTGCTTATTATATTGATTATTATAAGATATATAGGAGCCCGGTTATGAGTGATTCATTCAACGTACTTGTAAAATGTATAAAGTTGTAAATATGTTGAACCAAGCTGCATTGGCTATCTTTTTTCTATTATCATTTTTTATATTTTATTATATTTTCTGTAAAGATTATGTCCGAAGCATTTTATGATAACTTTCTCAATAATTAGGTAAAATGTACACATTGAGGAATACCCAGCCATGATCATTTACTCCATATAATCTTAACGAACTTCCATTATATCATCAGATCAGCATATTACATCATCAAAACATTCACTTTTATGTAGATCGAAATTTTCTTTCATTAGCCAGAAGTTGTCGATTCTTTATACAGTAATAGAGGGTAGAGTGTCATAGCGGGCTAAACCGGCGATAAATGCTGATGAACATTAGTTCAATAAATATAAATTGGTTCATGCTGTTTAAACCAAGGTATTGTTGTCTTAGATATCATTATGCAGGCGTATGGCACGTGTTGTTATAGCGTCCGTTGTTAATTTCTCCGCATTTCGATCTTTCAAAAAAATCGTGTTCATTTTTAGTGAACAGCCTTGCTTGATATATAATATATAACCCTGACCTTGCATAATAGCTGCTTTAATATGTTGTCGATGCGATTTTCCAAAGAATGACCTAGAAGCAGGAAAACAAATGTAGTCCGCATAATTTATCGATGTACTAAAAGTTCCAGATCAGTATCACGTGACCGTTAATATTCAATCACAATGTAGAATACGCGGTCAATTGAGAAAAACATATTTCAATTTAAATTAGATTAAATTATTATAAGTCTATCATCTGATATCTATCACAATAACGTTTGAGGGTGAAGTGCAATGCAAAGATCAATTGTAGGAATTTGTTGATTCCGAGCTTTTGGTAACTGGTGTAGAGGACTCGTTATATTTACCTATTGCATAAAAAAAAATCAAATCGAATTAACATTTTGTACATTGAATGCATTTGAATGGTACTAGTAAAGTCAGTAGCTGCTTGCTAAATATATACTTCTATCTATTTTGCATGAAAGATTTTAAGTTGGTTTTGCTAATAAACAGTGTATATTGTAGATGTATAGTGCCAAGACGAGTTAGAGGGAACAACTTTGTTTTTTATATGTTATGACTCATATTAAATTCTGAGTATCAAAATGTCGACACCTATATATATATATATATATATATATATATATATATATATATATATATATATATATATATATATATATATATATATTCCTAGTCCACTTCCTGGAGCGTGTCCTAAAACTCAATACCGTTGAATTTAATGAAAAGATCTACCTCCATATTAATGAAACCGCAATGGGTACAAACATGACAAATTCGTATGCTAATATTTTTATTGGAAAACGGGAGGGTCAACTTTTAGCATAGGTTGAACTTACACCATACCAGTTGGTACGTTTTAACGTTGATATAAAATGAAGTGGCTACATGGTAGAGAAAGTCTGGATGATTTCATATCATTGGCAAAAAACTTCCATCCCTCAACCAAATTCATGGCAGAAGACTTTACGTCATACGACGTCTTACTGGACACAACATCCAGACTGGTATAAAACAAACTCCATACAGACATATACTCGAAACCAACCAACAATCACTAGTATCTCCTGCCAAGCATCTGTCATCCAAAATGCTGCATGTGATACAGACCTGGACATTTTTTCCACAGTGACTATATATAAACTAAACAACTATGGTCCAAACAAAACGTGCAAAAACAGAGAATGTCTCTTATATCATCACATGTAAATTCTGTGCCCTTCAGTATGTCAAAGAAACTGAAGAGCTACAAAAAGGATCAACCTTCATAGATCTGATTGTATGGCAAAGAAGCTGTACAGAAGCCCGGTCGCATAACACTTCTCCCCTAACCACACTTTCATTGACATAACACGTATTGCAATTGCTCATAACCCCAACTGGAGTTCCCAAACCATGAAAGGAATGGAACCTTACTGGATACGCTGAATTAGAACATTGAAACCAACCGGTTTAATGCAAAAAGACTACAAAAAGACAACCATGCAGAAATACAAATATATTGTGCAGCCGAGAAACATACTTTTAAATAATGCTCTAAATTTCCTTAATAGCATGTAACTACTATAATAATGAAGTATCCGGGATATAATTTGCGCTCACATAAATTTACGGAAAATAACATATGTCGTTTTGGCTCAATGTGACCATGGTACAAATTGAATTTCGCAAATGAAAGGGTATCTCAACTGCCCATTAACTGGGGAAATGTTGCTGAAGCCCATAAACACTAAACTGCAATGATGTTGAGTGTGGGTATTCAAAGTCGTATTATTTAATATGTGGTTTTGTTCAGGAACTGGAAAACATCTAGTGTCAAAATGAGTGTTAGCATTTATTATGATTCAGGGCGTGAAGAGTGGGGTGATATAATATTTTGTGGGAATATCAAACTACTCTAGCAAATAAGGTTGTATCCGTAGCAAAACAAGGTTTCGGACATGTCTAAGCAGAGAGTTGTTCTATAAAATTGCTTACCAGCAATTGAACAGGGATATGTTTCTCCCGACTTACAATTGTTAAGTAGGTCAATGCAGTCTTAATGTGCATGATCAGAAACATACACTATGGGCATTTTTATAAATCTTTCCTTCTGTTTTAAGTAATTTGTTTTAAAAGTAATTCATACGTCATACAGATACAAAACTGAGTGCCGATGCATCAGCAATGTTTAATAACTCCTGCGCCAGTTGACTCGTTGTTAGCAACTGATAACTGCTACATAACATCATATATTATATTAATTATTCTGTAGTCGAATATCGTGCTCTGCTTTATATATATATATATATATATATATATATATATATATATATATATATGAAAACAAGATATACATTTTCACAGCAGCATCTTAATTCAATTTACTTTTGTCATTCGTTGTCAAATATGAATTCATTTCTTAGCCTCATATAGCTATTGTATTTTCATCTCTCTTGCTAAACGTGACTGAGACAGCTTTCCTGGAGAACCTACCAGACATACACACAACGGACTTCTTCCGTGGTTGATTTCCTGCATGGACAAATTCTAGTTGTATTACGCCACCATTGTTTTTCAAGAAGCCTTCAAATGAATGTGTTCCATTTGTTGTACAAGCTAGAAAATAGAAATACATATTCAGCCAAAATTCGTACAACTGTATCTTATGATGCACATAAATGTGGAACATGCACATATAGGTTGTTTAATTGTGTGTAATTAATGAGACATATTTTTCAAAAGATAGTGTTATACCTCTAATAAGAACCAGATAACTAATCCCAAGACGTTTGAAATATTAACGATTTTTCAACGTGTCCCTACAATTGTTATATTCCATCTCCTTCCGAACCACGGCATTTCCATAGATAATGCATTTGGCCTAATTTACCTGATTGAAGATCAGTTTACCTCAGTTTTCTGCGTGAGACACTAAATAATGATCAAGTCTTTGTTATCAAGTGGCTAATATGCCCTCTCTAATTTCTCAGCTGTGTCATACCGTGGTTACACATTGTTGTTTTTTATATGCTAATTTAATATGAACAATAGTGTCATGTAATCAGTGAAAACGTATACCCACTCTCTGAACAATTCCGAATAACGAGATCTCGTACAACGGAAGTCCACCGCCACTTAGGAACGTTTGGGAAATTGTAATTTGTTATGTTTCCAATAAATGTTGTAGGTCTCTTGCCAGTCTCTGCACAATCGTTGATTGAATACACCCACTGGTCCTCCTTTTTACTCTCCTCCAGATCCAGATACTGCCCTAAAATGTGGAAAATTTGAAGGCAATATGGATGCCATCAAGTGAAAGTATTTTGCGAGCTACATAAATTACAGCTATGCAATTAGTAAATACTTCATTAATTTAATAATTAATGTATTATGTCTTACAAATATCCAGCGATTGTGATATAATAAGAAATAGTATGTGTTCGTGATGCATGGATCTGATGCGTTTATGAAATAAATTATGGCACAGTTATGTTTAAATTCAAGAGTTTCAAATCACTCACCTTCATTCACCCGATGATTTGTATCCAAAATATTAAAATGTGAATTAAATAATGTCATTGTTTTTCACGTCATTAAGAATAAACGGTATATGCAAAGTGTTATTTAAATAAGAGCAGATTTCGGCTAAATGAACAACAGTATGGGGTTGTTTTTCATACAAAACCAATTAGAAACAAAACAAATGTTTACAACTCATCTTAAAAAATATAGTTAGTAGCAAGAATATTACTCACACTCATTTTGTTAAATTCTACTGCATGAATATAATTAACGAACTAATACAATCAAACACGAAAAAGCAGATGAACGAGGTGAAATCATGACTGTAATGTGTCGCAAATTAATTCCTTTCAAATTCAGTATGCAGGCAACTTACCATTTTGAGTTTCGCACAGGTGTCGATAGTTTATACTGCAATTTACTACTGACATTTTGTATTTTTTTTGTCTTTTTTAACTCTCAAGCAACCACTGTCATCGTCTTTGATATCATGTGATGAAATAGCAACTGTAATCAATATATATGCAAATTTATGTATTATGAACCAAACAATAGTATCATTATTATTATTAGTACTATTATTATTATTATTATTATTGTTATTATTATTATTATTATAAATGCTTTATTTGTAGCGGCATGGTACGAAGATATTCGTCTTTGTTGAGCTATTCTGCAGAAAGGAAAATAACAATATTTAATAAACTAAGTCCCATTCCATTGGGATATCTATTCTCACATGATGCTTGACGTATCAATACCAAGAGGTGTCACGGCCTATATTGCAGAAATAACACTGTGAATTTATCAGTATTTATCTCGTCTTGTCATGCAATATCTCATAAAACCAATTTGATAATTTAAATACACCCTCGTCAAGTCATGAAACACCCTAGGACAACAGCTGTGTAACCTTGTACATGCACTAGTTTATACATATCCCTACCTATTTCTCTATCTCACACACATACGCACACAGACACGGGCGTCTATGTCATTATCAGTAGATACGGTTCCTTAAGCAAATTACTATGTAACAGAGCATATGTAATTTTGATGCACACGACTGACTATTTGGCAGGGCAATTTGGGTAATTACGCATGAAAACAGTTTTCAAACTCTAAACAGTTAATGTATTAAACAGTTGCATAGCTCAGTGAGATCGGAAGACGGTCGTCTTTTCTAGATGATTAGGTACTAAAAAGAAGCTTCCTGAGGCTAATGCTAGTGGCAATTACACCGTCAGTCAGGGTTTCCGCAGGCCCTTCCCACCCCAGATTTGATATTTCTTCATTTTTATTGGGCTGTAGGGAAAACGTCAAATGTCATTAAAAACAAAACAAATCAAAACCACCGCACAGGTAACCGCTTATCAACATTCCTAGCTATCTTAACCGATGTTACATCCAGTCATACATGCATGACATCAATAGGAAAACGATTCATTTTTTTAAGGAATGGCGAGTATTATAATCATTGTGTTCTAATTCCGGTGACAGACGAGGCGAAGCCACATCGTTCATGAAATATGACCTGCTACTAACTGTTTGCATTTCTAGTCAAATGACAATAAAAATCTCGCAACCTACATGTCAATGACAGCAGATGTCCATTAGTCACGCGATATCAATAATACCCCCATTTCAATGATGTTGTACAAAAATATGAAAGCATTAACTTAAAGTCACATGCTGTTTGTAAAAGAATGAAAGAACATAATTCACGACATTTTCTGAGAACGACTGCTAGAAACATGTTGTAGTCGCCTCAGCTCGGATAACGTCGGATTCGTCAAGAATAGAGCAAGTGTCAACGTTTCTTTTTTTGTTCATGTGACTGCCGTGCTGATATGCGCCCACTCTTTGATGAATCTAGCGTTTCAAAACACTCTACGTTTCACTGGATCATGGTAAGTACATGCAATATGATACGTTTAAACATCGATTCACTTAATATACCTTCATATATAACATTTCCTTCTCATTCCCTTCTCATCAAAGAACAGAAGTTTAATTGGCATTGTTGGAGCAGTCCAATATCTGCAGAAGGCAGGGTGATACCAATGTTTGGTTAAGAAACAACTCCCCACTGGTTTCGGAAAACATATGACCGTCGATTACATGAAATTGCCAGAATGAAATTATAGTGGCCGGTATAAAGAGGTGGCCGATGAACACAAGTGACGGATAGGACAGGTTGAACTGCATATATTTGCATGCTTTGAATTTACAACAAAATAGTTTTGGACAGAGATATATATTTATATATTTGTGAAACATTTCCTAAACCATCACATACTTAACATTCTATTTAGCAGTTTGCATACTTCATACCTACCTATGCACATATATACACACTTGCCAAACTCTCCACCTAACTACGTATCTATTTGCATGTCATTTTTGGCTTCAAGATCGATTCATTGTTGACTTGATGGATGAAAAGTAATGTGAGGTTAAATAGTGCCATATGAAAAAAAGGCATAATCATTAAAATGTATGTTTTAAATGATTATTAAATTTGCAATGATATGGTAGGACTAAATGAGGGATCAGGAGCAAAGGGAAATGTAAATGTTCTTTGTAAAGAGTAACATGATACAACATAAACGGTTATAACGGTACGTATGTTCGTTAAAAAATAATCCCCCCAAAAAAAGATGTTGTAGAACACTACCAACACAACTCTTACTTTAAAGTTGTTTAATACATGGTCTGCGTAGCATATTGATCTACCTGCTCGTACGTTTTGCATTAGAAATATAAATCGTTCCTCAAATTTGGTATCATGTATCAAATACATGCAATCTAATATGTACTAATTAGTCTGCATGGAAAACGTGACTTCATATTCCTTCTCGTTATCTAGTTTGACAATGAGATTATCAATGAGATTATTTTTGCATGAGCTTTATATTTAAATAAAGGAAATTCAAATGTTGATTTATTATGATTTTGCATTTCTATTTCCTTTATAAGTTATTATTGCCAGCTCAATCGCGTGTTGTAGATGTATTGTACACCCACCACCTGCACAGGTAAATTTATCGAGCTTACATGCCGTTTCTGTGAGGGCATTGAAGACCGAAACAAAAATGTCGGAAAGTGATTTGCATAACTGTTGCTTATTATATTGAATATTATAAGATATATAGGAGCCCGGTTATGAGTGCTTCATTCAACGTACTTGTTAAATGTATCAAGTTGTAAATATGTTGAACCAAGCTGCAATGGATATCTTTTTATATTATTATTTTTATATTTTATTATACTTTCTGTAAAGATTATGTCCGAAGCATTTTATAACTTTGTGAGTAATTAGGTAAAATGTACACATCGAGGAATACCAGCCATGATCATTTAATCCATATAATCTTAATGAACTTCCTTTATGTCATCAGATCAGCATATTCCATCAACAAAACATTCACTTTTATGTAGATCGAAATTTTCGTTCATTAGCCAGACGTTGTCGATTCTTTATACAGTAATAGAGGGTAGAGTGTCATAGCGGGCTAAACCGGCGATAAATTGTCATCAACATTAATTCAATAAATATAAATTGGTTGATGCTGTTTAAACCAAAGTATTGTTTTCTTATATAGCATTACGCTGCGGTATGGCACGTGTTGTTATAGCGTCCGTTGTTACTTTCTCCGCATTTCGATCTTTCAAAAAAGTCGTGTTCATTTTTAGTGAACAGCCTTGCCTGATATATAATATAAAACCCTGACCTTACATAATAGCTGCTTAATATGTTCTCGAGGGGACTTTCCAAAGAATGACCTAGAAGTAGGAAAACAAATGTAGTCCGCACAATTTATCGATGTGTTAAAAGTGCCAGATCAGTATCACGTGACCGATAATATTCAATGAAAATGTAGAATACGCGGTCAATTGAGAAAACCTTCAATTATTTCAATTTAAATTAGATTAAATTATTATAAGTGTATTATTTGATATCTATGACAATAACGTTTCATGGTGAAGTGCAAAGATCAATTGTAGCAATTTGTTTTCTGGTAATAGGTCATGCTCACGTTTCATATTGATCTTATTTGTTACGTGATTGCATTATCTGCACCTTTATTATGTATCGTGATAGAAGTTATCTTCAGATGTTTCCGATCATTAAATATTAATTGTCTACGAAGCTCCATGACAAACGTACAATGGTAGGATTATGGTATCCAGCCAGTTCGGACGACCGTGAATGCTTAAACTCTCACAACGTATCCTAGGAGTAGGAGTAATATAAGGTTTTCAAAAGTTATACGATGATATGAGGAACTGGTTAGGACTTGGGATCAATATACTAGTTGCAAAGTTTAAGTGAAGTTATTTAGTGGCTGAGGACTAATATGGATATATGGAATGGGTTCGTGATGTATATTTTTAAATGTACATGTATCGCTGTCATCCTTATGCGGTTATTCACATCATACATCTTTCTCTCTTCCTCTCTCTCTCTCTCTCTCTCTCTCTCTCTCTCTCTCTCTCTCTCTCTCTCTCTAGGGTTATACTTTGTTTCATCAGTAAAGCAATAACATTATCAATCTGATTGACCTTCCTTATAAACTGATATAGTCCTGTTTCCTTGATCTCCACAAAGTATTCCATTTCCACAATGCAAAAATTTCTCACAGCTGCTGTTGAGAGGTTGGTTGTCTAGGGCGGAAAAGTCCCTTTTAGCAATGCAATAGCAAAGACCATCCTGAAATACACCAAGTAAACTTTTATATAACAAAGCAAGTTTATTTATTATTAGAAGAATTTGATCATTGTGGATAAAATGTGACGCTTTGCATGTGGATTATATATTCAAGATGAGGTGCCATGTAAAAATAGAAAATTAATGTACTATTCATTTGCATAGCAAACAACGAGTACTATATCAAGACATACAAACGATAGGAATATTAAAACGTTTGCAAACTATTTATTCCCAGTATAAACAACATTCGAGACATAATGATCTCAATTTAAGAAAGCTGCAATTTAAATAATGAAATGCACAACTTCCTTTAAATATTGAACTCATTTAAACGACATTTGATGTTTAAGCTGATTATTGCAGTCTAAACCTAATTTGTTTAAGATCTGTTTTAAAATATACAAGTAAAAAATATTTAAGATTCACAATACATCACTACTACATGTACCCTGACTTCGTTCAGAAATATAAGAGAAAAAAATCTATTTATTATTCCCATCGCCGATGCATACGAAGGATTCCAGTTATCCAAATTATTTGATATTGTTATGTTAAGATCTTGCAAACATATAATTGGAAATTCGTTCAGGTGTTTGTAAAAGTTGATTTATGTCGTATTTAAGTTTACTGAAGAACATACTGCATCATCAGTTCCGATTTGTACATCTTGGAATTATGAATTGTAAATGATTGAAATCTGCTCAGTCAGTCGAATTCATTGTAAACATAGAGTATCCAGCATATAAATACACTAATGATACATGCAAAAAGCGTGTCTTCTATTTCACACAATATGTTAGAATAATGGGTACACTGACAAACTTTCCCTGCCGTGTGTGAGCAGGCAGACGTTTCGAAAGAGCTTCAATACTAGGCCGGAACCTGCTCTACTCTGTGCACTATAATATAACCAATCCCAATCTAAATTAGCAGCAAATCTGCACGATTTTCGTGAACTCATTTTTGTTCCTTTAACTGGTGGTGTACTACATTTAGTAACATGTAGGGGCTAAAATTAACAAAATATATGATGGAAGTTGTGATGTATAATTATGTAATTTTGTAACTCTTGGTACATGATTTGGTGTACACATATTATGTGCAGTTTCCATTCATGATTATAATCTGTAATCATCTTTCGGTAGTTAATTTTTGTACACGGGTATCACTTTCTTGTCTAAGGTATTGAGAGTGAAGATTGTGTCTGATCTGAAAATTAATGTCGACATTGCTGTTTAGGAACAATGGTAATTATCATAATAATAAGTTATGTTTACTTGTTGTTAGGTATTTTCCCATTAAAGGGTTTAGATAAGTCGCTTTCTTTGAAGAAATAGTTTATTTCACATTGTTTGGATGACCACAATATCGTAAAAAACTGCCTATAATAATAATAATAATAATACCAACAAGAGCCACAGTTGAAAACAAATATTAAAACAAGGATCACATATAAAGCTGAAAAATCTTGACAAATGATCACCATGAATTAAATACTTTATCCTTTTACGTTTCGTTTTAGAATTGGCAAATGATCATCGACTTACTGTGTTTCATGAAATATAATCTGTTCGACGTACTAGATAATATTTGGTGGCTTAGTGGCTTCTCTTGGAGAAATTGTGAATTCAGTGAGTACATTTTATTTAAGAAGCCAATTTTCCATGGCAAGTATAAAATTAAAATTAAAATGAACAAATAATTGTATGGCATATCCATCTGAAAAATGGGAAAGAATGCATTCATGTCATATATATTTATCTCCATTTGTAACGGAGAAGTCTGAAAGTGCTAACATGTAGTAACTACTAGAATATATATATATATATATATATATATATATATATATATATATATATATATATATATATATATATATATATATATAAAATATACATATCAATATATATATAAATCATACATCCATATCGATATATAATGTCAGTTTTAGTTTTTTATGGTTTGATTGGTAGGTTTAGTTTTTTGTTTTCTTACATGCTGTAGTAATATAGTTCTGTTTACAAGAATTTGATATTTTCCAGAAATTAGTTTGGCCTGACAGTTTAATTCCTAAACATCTACTAATATAACTTAGTATGTAAGAGCTGACCTAATCCCCAGCTTTGATTTAGAATCAAGTAAACAACTTTTTATTATTAATTCGCAATGTGGGATTCATAAGAATTAAATCGAGACTGACTGGGAAAAAGTGATTTTAAGCATTTGAATCTTCGATCTGTTTCTAGAAAATGGTCACGTGGCCCTCATACGGGAATTTGTTTTTCGCAGTAGCTATGTTTAATTCCGATATTTTGAGAAATAATCTCAGTTTGGTTTTAAAGCACATGATATCAGGGTTTTCAGTTTGTTGGGACCACATAGAGCTACATTTTGAATTTTATTCAAATTATTTGGTTTCCTAACGATTAATGTTTTTCCTTGGAATATTTAAGTACTCATACATAATTCTTAGACAAAGAAATTTATTGAATTTGTATTCGGAATTCCATCACCGTAATATTATTTTCCATGGCACAACAAAGAACTGTAGATACATCATTGTTACAAAGGCTATAACATACGTCCTCGTCTTCCCATTTCGGAATTTTCCTCGGGACTCTAACTAAAATTCATTGGAACATAATATTACAAGGGCTTCTAATTTTTAATTCTTGTAATATTCTTGGATATATTTTTGGAATTAATTCTTAAAACCGTAAGGTGTTTTTTCCATTTTTAGTTTGGTTTTCTAGGGAAATAAAGTATTTGTTAAATTGTATATATCTTGTGATTACTATCCCTTATTACGTTTACTAAGCAATGACGTGTTAGATGTGGATGACCTACGTGTACGCTTTGTACCTGACCAGAAGTATTTTTTTTTTTATTTTGAAGACAATATAGATCATTGTTTTTAATCAATGAGTATGAGTATAATACTATCATTACTATTACAAGAAGTAACCATGTTTATGTTGGACTGAGAGAAGGACATTGTGTTTACTATGTTCTTGTATTATAATTTTTTAAACAAACCTTCTAGATATAACTAAGAAAATGTCCTATAAACATTTGGATTATTCCTGCATGAATTGTTTCATTAATTAACCTTTTTTTAGAACGTACAAATTGTGACCTGAGATCAGGTAGTGGCCTAAATAATCATATTAGAGGAAATAATATTTTTTGTGCTTTAATATCTGACCAGATACATTTGTATGATTATTATGTCCATTATATCATTTGGGCTGGACTTTTTTAATGCAGGTTACTAAACATAGCATTAAAGTATTATTCTTTTTGAGAAATAATGTGCTCAATAACATATTTCTTAGAAATAAAGACAAATAGTCATAGTAAAATTCAGATAATCTAGACTTATATTATTGTCATTGTGACACGTACTCCTTGTCGTAAGAATTCATTAATGACAGGGCAGATCGATATGATCAGATAAACAATTATGTTGGTAACGAATGACACGCGAGTATGAATTGGGGTCACGTAAACAAAGCGTGTAATTGATTGTGCAATTTTCTTTATATAGTTAAAACTCACTCTTTAATGTTTGATTGGTGTAAGGGTTAAGGTCAAGCTAGGACTGTTTGTGTTCACAGCTAAACTATTGTGAAAGGGAATAGTAAGATTCAGTTAATTATCAAAATAATTGTGAATCATACATTCTTTGTTTGAAACGGAAATGAACACTATATATTGACGATACACAGTCATTTTCCGATATAATGCAATTTTTCTTGAATTAAAAGGAGCCATTGAAGGGAAAATGGTGATTTATGATTACATGTTTGCGGGTATTTATGAGTGGTTAATGATTAGTTCAAACAGTCAGTCCTTCGTGATTTTGTGATTATATTCACGCACTTAAACAATTCATTAATACAAGGACAGTATAATAACATCAACTTTAGGACATAGGATTCCTTCGGAACGTTATATTATTTTAGACTTGTGATAGACCGTTTGTGATTATTTGGGTTTTACTTAATACCATCGTATATTTTTTTTTAAAGTTTAATTTGTATGTGTTAGAGCATTATGTGTGACATTTTGTACATATTGATTGGTTTCCTTTTACTGTTACTTAATTTAGGAACATATAGTCGTAACTAACATACATACACACATACATACAAACAAACATACATACATACATGCATACATACATACATACATAAATACATACATACAAGCATACATACATACATACAGACAGACAGACAGACATACATACATACATACATACATAAATTCATACATACATACATGCATACATACATAATATCATATCGTGAGGGACTATATGTATCCCCTCTTGGTCAATCAACAATGCGTTTAAACTTTTTTCAACGCAAATTAGTTTCTCTTGTTAATGCTCTCGATCCGAATTCAAACTTAAATAAACTAAAAACAATTATGAAAGTTTAGTCACCTACACTAATCATTGAAATGCTATAATTTACTCAGGTTTAAAAGGAAGAAGTCATGACGTAAGGGCATTACTTATTTTAGTTCTCAGTTGAAGACTTCTATTATAATATCGTTGTACATACATTGTACATACTAAAGAGTTTGAATAGCAATGTCAGCGATATTATGTATAAATCGAAGAAATAATATCAAGGAATTTCATATTTTTGAAGGGGCCACACACTTCATTCATTAGTCCATATCTATCTGTCTATGCTGGCATTCCTTCAAGCAATCAAAAATCAATATAATCACATACTCGCTGAAAAAGTGTTTTCTTATCTTACCAAAGCTTCACCTTTATAAATGATTTCATACTTAAAGATCCATACTCCTTAACCATTTGAACTCTATATTTGTCATATATTTTTGGAGTCATCTGAACCTTGATGTACATATTGTAATACATTACATTACATGAATAGCTCATAAAATACCTGTAAACCGATATATCCCTGTATTCCACAAAGGGAATAGCATATCCCTGGTCTGTTTTTTTTTCTTGCAATGCTGTATTTGGTAGATACGTAGGAATATATTGCACTTAGAGGAACACAACCTGGAAACAATGATAATTATATATATATATATATATATATATATATATATATATATATATATATATATATATATATATATATATATATCGGCAATATCCAGCTTGTATAAATAACTATACATGAATCATTCATGTTTAAACACGCTTGTTTTTGAGTGGATTAACACTGATATTATTTTTATTACATGAATTGTATACAGGAGCAAACTAATGGATTGAGTATGTATCAAAGTTTAAATGTTTAATGAAAGCGGTTTCCAGGACTTCAGGTAAGATACAAAATAAGCGGTTGCACACCCTATTATGCAGGGAGGATACGCAGATTGATAAGCAAGAAACTTTGTGATCTGCTTTGGAAGCATCAGTTTACACTGATGGGCTCTCATACGATCCGCTAGCCTCCCCCACCGTGAAAATGACTCAAGCATGAATTGTCACTGTCAGAACGTGAATATGATTTATTTTTTGATGGTTGTATTTTGAAACTATATAGGGACCAGAACTACCCAACGACGCGAGGAATCTCGTGTGTTGCTATGGATATTTTTGACTCTAGAATGCTTAATAAATTCGTATCAAAATAACCAAGATTAAGTCAATAGCGGCAACTAAATTGTTCCATTGATGTATGATGCCAATAAATTGCTGAAATGTTTCGAAAACTATCAAACAATTCTTAAAAATAAATTAACGAACTATTCAGAAAAGTTAATGGAAGACTATATTATACTACATTTTGGGGCGTGTACTACATCAATAAGGGCCACCACCACTAGATACTATAATAAAAGCATTATAAAACACAGAGCAGAGACTAAAACTCGTACCAACATGTTTTGTTGCCTACGAAGAGGAACCGGAATAGTATACGTATGATGGGTTCCAAATAAAGTAAATGTGTTGTCTAAATGCATTTGTGAGATAATGATATTGAAATCAATATCGCATACAACATATCAGTCATAGAGTAATCCATATGAATGTAATTACACACCGTGAAAGCATTGGAGTCAATAGTTGGCTTAATCGTATCTTACATAAATTTAGAAATTTTGTTCGAGCTGATGACCATCGTCTAAGACTTTTTGCTTCAGCTAATGACCATCGTAGACGACTCCATGCGGACGTAAGACACCTCGAATCATATCCCATCCCGTTTGTTGTACAGCCATACCAATTTGTAACACAGAAGGCATAGATTATATAAACATCCATACAACTTAGTAATTTCCAGAATTGATTTATAAGTTATAACCTGATTCTCGCTAGTGGGTCCCAAATGATGTAAACTTGGCTACCTGAGTTAAAACTATCACAAACTGCAATCGTTTATCCTTTGATTGAAGATCGTACTGTTGATTTAGATTTTGCGAGTAGATATTATTAAATATACTAAACATATACATTAATCGAATATAATAAAACTCTTATGTATTCTATTGAAAAAGTTTGTTCCTCGAATAAAATGAAAAACATAGATGGTGAAAAAATGTGAATGCGACTTGACATGATGTTAAGTATTTATTATATATTACCTGCTAATTGTATAGCATCTTACCTATGAAAAGGAAATGTTCATATGTTTGGAAGTAGCCAACCCATGCTTCTTCCTTTAAAGAGATTTTGTCTATTAGCCTCATTGTTGTTAAATTTACAGCAGGGGTGCTCATTTTACAATGGTGTGAGGCTTTCTCCCAGGATGTTCGATTTTCGAAATTGACGACTTCAAAATTTTGAGTGAACTGCATCTGTAATGGAAATGGATAGACATACATACATACATATATATATATATATATATATATATATATATATATATATATATATATATATATATATATATATATATATATATATATATATATATATATATATATATATATATATATATATATATATATATATATTCTACTACTTTGTATACCTCCTCATCTCAACTGTACTTGCGTGGGTTCGAGTCTCTGGCAATGACTAAAAGTGCGTGTGAGGAAGATTGCCAGTAGCTTGAGGTGAAGTCGATGGTTCGATTCATAATTTTGCCAGGTTCCTAATCCAAGACTTATATCGGCCGCCATGTGTAATCAGTCACGTGATTAAAAGTGATATTAAGCCCAAAACAACATATTCAGTAACACGAACAGCAAAGGGAAATCATTAATTTTACAGGGTCAGTTATACACAGAAGCATATGTAAAACAACTATTGAGCTGACTTTTTTATAGATAAAGATTTCATGAATTAAACACACACGTCTACATTACATCCCTTTATTGGAAACAATTGAGAAAACATCTGGGAAAATGAAATGTGTTTATTTATGTGGTTTAATCCTGTTTCGATACATACAAGCGAGGTAGTACAAGCTCATATGAATTATATGGTTATAGTTGTAATTGAACAGTTGCATATTCTGAGAATGCAGTATCTTACCCATGATTTAAAACAATACTAAGAGTGAACAACCCGTGAATTATCTACAATAATTTACCATGGTATAGCGCATTAATAGGATTTTTGACGGATGATCATTGCTCGTTTTGAAAACTTGTAGTGAGTGACTTTGTTGTATAACTGTATGGATCAAAATACACGTTACATGACACATTCATTCAATAGTTTCAACAAGTATCCATAACATGCTAAAATTGTATTGTTTATCAATTTTCTCATTGATAATGATCTAGTTGGTATGACCCAAACGGCTTTGCAGTGCAAATCATTACATTAACTCCATTTATATATTCCATGATACAAGAAATAGTGTTGCATGTAAATCATTCTTCTCATTCAGTTTTTTTATTTTCAGGCAAGATTTAAAATATCACTTGGTCAGTAATCTTGGTGTTATCTCTGATAGCAACCCACCAACACCAACCACGGGTATAAACTTGTCGAAGCTACTTTGAAAAGGAAACAGCATTTGATAGATAAGTCCTCGTTCCAACATGTTGTTGTCAACGTTTACTTTTTAATTTATAAGATATCTCGAAGGAAGAGAAAACGCAGTCTGTCGTCCGCTCTGAGAAAATGTTCATACAAGTAAATATACACGTAACGTGCCAATGTTATTTATCTGCTTAAAAGGCTTTATACTTTTGTTGTACGAAATAATCAACGTTTTCTTCAACAAACATTAGGTTTTCTCTATCTTTCTTTCCCTCCCAAGCCCCACCTCTTTTTTCTTCTCTCTCTCTCTCTCTCTCTCTCTCTCTCTTATTATTTATTTTATATACTTACTAATGTACACCACACTGACAAAATAGGACTCCTTGATCCAACAGAAACATTCGTGAAAAGGTAAAATGAAAATTGTCAGGAGAAAAGGTATGTTCTTCAAGGTGCAACAATTTATATGGTACCTCTCCTAATATTCGAGTCATTGTGATACGGCTCCCATAGTCCTGCTAGCACTCTCTAATCCACTTATCTACTAAACAAAGCATCCGTACATAGCTGACATGCCTAAACAGTCATTAACTCTTCTCAAAATATGTCTCAATCCAACGTCCTCTTAAACCAATTGGTCGAATCGACTTCAACCCATGTTCACCCTTCGGTACATATTCTAGTTTAGCAGCTCATTTATAATTTTAATCTGAGTCTTAATGTTATCTAATGCATGTGTTTATGCCTCAAATCTGCTTAACTAAAACTAGCGTGAATGTCTTAATTCCTTCTCGAATCAATCTGTGCGAATGATGATATTCACTAAGGGAATTTATTGAATTTATTACATCAACTACATACGGAGCACTGCAGAAAAGGAGCGGAATTACGAGTAATAAGGTTGCCTGAATTAAGGGGTGCCTCTTCTTAATTCTAAACTGTTAGGTACGGCAGCAGACTAACCGACCAACAAAGACACGTATGGATGGGATGAGAAATAAAGACATACCTTTATGGCAAGTCTCCCATACTCCACCCCACCCAACCCACCCCATCCCAAATATTCCCCATCCAACCGCACCGCATCTGACACAACCCCACCCAACCCCACCCCATCCCGTCTATCTCTGTCTCTGTCTCTCTCTCTCTCTCTCTGTCTCTCTCTCTCTGTCTCTCTCTCTCTCTCTCTCGCTTTATCTCTCCCTCGCTTTATCTCTCCCTCTCACTATGTGGGTCTGTCAGTATAACAGTTGTACTTCTGTGCTAGACAGAGATTGAGGGATGGTAGAGCGGACATCCGCAATTTGAATAAGATAAAATATTCATTTAGACCCATATTATATATGCGCACGCAACATAAATAAAATATGACAGAGACTACTTGTCTACAAGAGAGGGAGACTTTGATGTATATAATCTAACTTTAAGAAATGGAAGTAGCCTTCATGTATGTGGTGCATTGATCCATATTTACAAATTACAATCGCTCGATCTGTGGAAGATAAATTTATATATGTTAATACGTACCGTTTAAAAGAAGACTAAGTATGATGAACAGTAATCCGTTGGTCATTTTCGTTCCCATATGTTGTGTACCAAACGACTGCTCTGTCTTGTTAATTCAAGTTAGATCTATGTACTTAACAACATTGCACGTATATGTCCTCTTTCTCTGTACATTTACGTATAGTACTTACATGTATCATGTCCGGCTGTGTTATTACTCAGATGTAAACAAGGCCAAAAAAAAAAAAACTCATTACGTTATGGTGATTTCATCCCCGTTGTTACTATAAATATATTTATCATTACGATGTAGGGGTGGCTCTATAGATGTGACGAGGATTAATCACATTCCTTTCAGGATCGTGGTAACCAAAATATATGTATAGATTTCTCAAGTGTTTTCATGCTTTGATGTGCTCATGATTATGATAAAAATGATGATGATAGTGTTGTTGTTGTTGACGATGATGATGATGAAGATGACGGTAACAACAACGACGAAGACGATTATGAAATAGTTAATGATTTACATCAGAATGAATGATATTAATATAGGTTGCTCATTCCCTTTGCAAAGCTGATTATGATGCGTAAATACCTAACGTGTGTGTATGTATGTTTGTATTTGTATGTCTTGGGTCTATCACCAGGTGATGGGGCCCTGAGTGACGAGTGGTCTAAAGCGCTGTCCGTTACGGATCACTGCCATCTCACCTCCGTCTGCGTGGGTTCAAGTCTCGGATTCTGCCAATCTTGGTATGCGAGATAGCTTTTCAGTAGCTTCTCGTGTGTCGATGGTTGTTTCCGGGGTTTTCCTGGATTCTTCCTCCACCATTAATACTGGCAGAAATGTAAAGCCTATCGTGTGCTGAAAAATGGCGTTAAACCCCACAACAACAACAACATCACCAGTTGGTGAGCATGATTGGCCAACTCCAGATACATAAACTAGATTCCGGTGGCCATTGATATAATACTATTCTCTGATTGCGATAGCTTGGCCTAACGAACATTAATAACAGTGTTATTTACTGCCTTATATATTTTCTTTCACTGAATGTTTGCAATAATATGTACAAATTGCATGTTTGTCTGTAGTTCGACCAATTAATATTGCTTTTTAGATATTGTATTTAGGAGTTATACTCTCAGCAAAGTAAGAGACTATTACGTTCTGCTCTTAATTAAGTAATGGCATTGGAAAGTACTACACAATTATTACGAGATAAGATTGATGAAGAATTATGTTAGTGGATCTTCCGAAAAAGGGCGAAGATGAAATTGCGCATTAACGAGAACTGTTCAAATATAAGAAAAGTACGTAAGAAGTTGTCATGGATTCAAACGTACATTATTTGTTAAACGAACATTTAGTCTCCATTGAGCATGATAGTTTGTCACTCCTCCAACTTATATTTGGTAATAGGACCTCATTGTCGCAAATGAAAAATAGCGAAAATACCAACACTTGATCGCGATACGAATCTATTTGACTGCTAAGTAAGCGAAGGATCGTTATGTACCCTACCATTATGCTTGCAAATTATTAAAGTAGAAACAAACAATATTTCAAAAACAACAGCACATCCTCGAATTTATTTTAGCAAGCCTAATAAACATTCTGACATCGATTGAATGAAGTTTGTTTTCTTCCGTCAATTAATTATAAGTTTTCATCAGAAGATAATTTTGACCGGCTTACGGCCATAACTGATTCCATTTGTTACATAGATGACTCACCATAGTCTACGAATCGTGCGGGTATTCTATGATGGAATCAACAAACCTTTAAGATGAAGTTCAACAGGGAAGAAACCTCTAAAGGTCCCTACGACTGTTCACGTCAAAGTCTTTTGTCAAGTCAATAAATATCGCTCCAAGTAGGTATGATAGGTGCATGATCGTTGTGATGCACTAGGTGATTCGGCATAATTATGGTGAGGATTTACAAGTTGCTGACGGCTAATACACGACCTGATGGTTATCGCAGGATTTCTGTGTTGCCCCTTTCACTTGTACAAGTGGACAATGGCTGATACACCTAGTGTCCGCATTGACTGGTACATTCTGGAAATGTTTGTGCCATATGCGAGATTTCAGATGGTTGCTTCCATAAAGTCCTCTCCAGATGCTTTGATATAGAGAGCAGTTCTCGGCTTTATTTTCTCCGCTGATTAGGAAGTGATGTATTGTTTTACATTTCTTGGAGAGTCTATGACTTACCTCACCACATACAGCTTGGAGATGTGAAAGTGTTCTGCTCATCTTTTGTAGCATCTGTCTTTTGTCAGTGAGCGTTGTGTCCAGCGATGGAGATCTTCCTCATTTGTGTGACCCGAAGATTGCACTCAAAGCAACAGAGACTCATAAACGTATATTCATGTCCGACTTTTTGTGCAGGGACGAGTCTTTATGGTCTCACAATTAGACTGGGCCTTCAAATTGCGGTTGCTGTAGGTTGCCATTTTAGTTTCATGAAATGCATTCTTCTGGAAATGTCGTTTTTAGCAGATTTTTCTTCTTCCAGTAACCTCTGCATATGAACACCATTCTCATCAGACCAATGTTCTTGTTAGCAAACCGATAATTACGCATTCTTTTATTGGTTTATTTGTAAAACATGCATCGTCGTAGGTGATAGCTTCATACATCAGTCTTATTTGTTCAATGTCGATTCCTCAGTGTTTGTCTATATATCATTTCAGTTTCCAGTTAGTGACACTATCGTTTCCTTTATATCAGATGTTTAATTCAATGCGCATCATTTTGTAAAACCCAGTATTGGAATTCATGCGCACAATTTTAAGTGTCAGATTTGATCAGTTTTCAATCACATTATAAATTAAAATTTCATTTGTTAGTTTCCTTTTAGTGTGTAGGTTTTGATCTAATTAATGTTATCATCATCAATATGGTTTGAAACGTACACTATATGTTAACCAAACATCAATCGTACACTATATGTTAAATATCATCATCAATATGGTTTTATGCTTAAAATCTAGTATTGAATGGCCACGTTTGATGTGATTATTCGCATGCATCGTTTACCCAGCCTGTGGATGAAAATGATAAGCATAACGCCGGCTGAGAAAGTTGCAATTTTTCCGATGCTGCCGGTCACACTGATATATATATATATATATATATATATATATATATATATATATATATATATATATATATATATATATATATATACTAAACAACTTAAGCTACTCCGTTTTTTATGATGGAGATGGCAAATGCATGTCGTCTTTCAGCGTGAGGCAACTAGTATACGTTTGCACTAAATATGTGCAACGCTTACTTCCATTTTACCGCTTCAGACGGCATCACCCAAGTATGTTATGTATCGCATATTAGGGATATTATATCATTTACACGACCTTTCATTAGGCCCATTCGTAGTTTTAGGTCATGACTAAGAGGCAACATTGACCTCCTAACTTAATTATGTGGTGACGAATCGAACGGGTAGGCATTTTCATTTTTGGAATGTGTTCTAAGCTAAAATCTGTTATATGTCGTGATTAAGAATCCATATCAGCCAGTTCTCATCGCCAGCGTGCTGACCCATTAATCGCCGAAATGTCTTATCAACATATGTCGCATTATCTGTTTGAATACATGATTACATCACTTTTGATCTACAATAACGTCAATCATTATATTTTCATTTGATATTACAATAGGTGCAGATAGCAAATCTTAGCGAAGGCAAAGTTATGACATGATGAGATCCGCTATCAATATCAACCGAACGCATCTCATATACTCATAACCTCAAACTCGTTGTGATGTACAGTCACCATGGTTGTCTCAAACTCTCTATATAATACTTAATGTTCTCTTGTGTGATTTTGATTACCCATTTTGGTGTGATGCTTATCTGAAGGAATAATTTCTTTTTGAAAAACTTGTTTTTGTCTGTCCTTTTGTGAGTTACTAAGATTATATCATCATACGCTATAGAACCGAAGGAAGCAAAGTCCACATATTTATTTTATCTTCCTTAAGTTCAACATTCAACGTATTCCCTAGAATACAAAATTAAAATTTAAAAAAAATCTTACAGTATCGTCAAGTCCAAATGTGTGGAATACTCTTAATGATGTACAATAATATTCTTGAAAACGGAATGTCCTTAAATGAATTTACAACCATCACAAAGTCTTGTTAAAGTCCGAAATTCATCTAGAACCGTGTAAATCCAATGACTAATTTAAATTCAAGTGATACATGAACAATGCTAAAAAGGATTCTAACGGCGGATATTAAGTTCTGCCTTGTGGTTGGCAACTTCGCATCATGCAGGATATTCCTCATTGTTATTCGAAATTTCACACTGGATATAAACCTGAAGTGAGCATGGAGCTGATTTAAACGATGCATACTAATTCGAATTTATGATCTCAAACAAGTAATAGAAAAGCAAAACCAATAGGTTTTGTAAACATTATCACATTATATATATATATATATATATATATATATATATATATATATATATATATATATATATATATACATATATATATATATATATATATATATATATATATATATATATATATATATATATATATATATATATATATATATATATATATATATATATATATATATATTGTTGTTATAGGGTTTAACGCCATTTTTCAGCACACGATAGGCTATACATGGCGGCCAGTATTAATGGTGGAGGCAGAACCTGGAAAACCCCTGAAAGAACCACCGACCCACGAGAAGCTACTGGCAAGATTTCTCACATACCCACATTAGCCGAATCCGAGACTGGAACCCCCGCAGACAGAGGTGAGATGGCAGTGATCCGTAACGGAGAGCGCTTTAGACCACTCGGCCACTCGGGGCCCCTTATATAAATATATATATATATATATATATATATATATATATATATATATATATATATATATATATATATATATATATATATATATATATATATATATATATATAACTTACAACAAGAATATTTAAGCGGTTTTACAGTTTTGTGAACTAAAGACACATGTATCCGAATATTTTTATCACAAGTCCGATTTAATAGAGTAATCCATATGAATTCAACAGAATGAATGTGAGAATGTACCCTGCTCATTTGGAAATATAAACAAATGTTCCATCACAATGGCTTAATTCAAGACAAATTAATGCACTTGTTGCTTTTTTCAAGCAATATGAGTATTTGTATTTTCAATGCATACTTTAAATAAATGTTTAAGCTGAAGGTAAACCTAAACAATATTCAACAGTCTGGACATTGCTATTATAGCAAAATCAATATTTGGAAATCGGAAATTAGGTAAGAATATAAGTCCACATTTATTTTCGACTATATCCATGCTCACAGCTCAACTATGAGGCGAAAACGCAATTTAACATGATTACGTATCCTACATGATTTAAGCAGCAGTGGTTAAGCACATGATTCAATTATCCAAAGCGAATTAACCAGACTCATAAACGTGTTTATTATTCATATTGAAATCAAAGTTTTGGTCACCTGATTAAAAACCGTACATATCATAGATCCTACAGATAAGTTTCAAAAGTGAAACATGGTAAATAAACATACCTATCTACCTACCTCCCTACCTACCAACCTACCTCTATACATACATACATACATAAATACATACATAAATACATACATTCATACATACATGCATACATACGTACATACATACATACATACATACATGCATGCATACATACATACATACATTCATACATACATACATACATACATACATACATACATAAATACATACATATAAATAGTAGTGTATACAGCACCTGTGGATATATTAATACTACTACTACTACTACTACTACTGCTATTACTACTACTACTACTAATAATAATAATAATAATAATAATAATAATTGTTTAAACTGAAGGCAATAATACAAATATTATTATTGGCCTTATCGTATCCGTGGAATTAATTTAACAACACGTCTTATAAAGACTATGGCTTTCGTCATAATTTGTGTGCAGTGTTATTATAATGAATTTTAATAGTTATGTTTATAACAGCCTCCCATGTTATATTTGGATATTCAAAACATCTTTGAAATTCTGCACTTTTATTTGAAAAGTAAACGCCTTTTTCGGCAAAAATAACACACACACACAAACTCATGTGTATAAGTACCAACTTCATGGAAAGCGTGAAAGCCTGTTTCAAATATTCTATTAAGTTTAAGTTCGCGGATGTGAATCATCAAGAATCCATTGAGTTTAACAGGATTAGCTGTATTCTGTTATATATGCAGGTAAACCTTTTTAAATATTTTTAATTTTGGTTGTGTGTATGCCAAAAATAAGGGAAATGTCTGTTAGAAATATGGAAATTGATAATGTCTGTGTTATATCATTAATTGCTCGATCCCCCTTATTTAGTATGTAATTCTTTACAACGAGGGTAAACCCGATAGAGGTCACAATGAGCCCCATTCTTCTAGGAGGTCAGTGGCATGTTCTAACGGGAACTGACCAAGATGAATTGCAAAATATGGAATAATTATCCCACTCTCACAAAACAATGAACTGTTAAAACAACACTATCCACATTTTGCGGCACAGTTGGATTCGGATGTGTATTCAATATATCCACTTATTGGCAGTTGGTTTAGATCAATATACAACACCGCAGTGAGATGAATACGTGTTATTCATCTAGCATGCGTGCATCATGTTACGACAGACATCCTAGTTAATAAGCAATGCGCATTACTGACCCCATATTTCGATTGGTACATTCATTTTTAAAATGTATCAAAGTACTAATATACTTATGCCAAGAAGTAGAGTTACAAATAAATATTATTATCGACGTGTTGTTTCTACAAGTGTGAATAATCATATTTATCACCTGTTTTGTTTGAAAATATGCTTTCAAGTCTTCAAGAAATGCCATTAAAATGTTTTGGACATGTGTTATCCTTGATTATAATTCATAACAAAAATTAAATCCTGATATCATGAAATGTTGTTATAATGTGTAATATCAAGGCTATAATAGAGCGACCCGTATATCGTGGATTTGCATTGATCATGTTCATGATGTGTTATAACATTACAATGAAATATACATTAGTTTTCTATGATATTTTATTAGCTGAATCACACTTATTCATTCGAACAAGTACCACTTATACTGTTTATGTGAACTGAAAAATGTAAAGTGAGTACTTCTGCATTTATTTTGACATCAGGTGTGTAGATTTTATAAACATTATGAGATTGTTTCCTGAATAGGTGGATATTGATGCTAAAGTTTTCCCTGCAGTTTATATCATTAATTTCACGGCCCTGTAGTATACGTGTTACGACCTGGAATTATGCAAAGATGACAATAACGCAATATACTCAAAATGCGTTATCTGGATTATAAAATAGTTTTGTTTTGTGTAGCAAGCCATTTAACATAAATTGTTCATATGTGAAAGCATGATAAAACATAATGCACATATTTTAAAATTAATGCATTCGGCGAATGCAAATGACATCATATCCCTGTATTTGTCTCTTCTTTAATCTATTCTTTTCCTCCATTTTTCTTCCATTAGGTTGATGATGTACTCGATACAAATTGAACTCTAAAGCATTAATATTTGTTTGCGTTCAACACACACACACACACACACGCACACACACGCACATACACTATGCTTAAATTGTATTGTTTATGAATTGGTAATTTTGTATTGAGTTGTGATGACCAAGGAGGCGAATCATATTTTTCAAAGCTTTGCTTCGTAACTCATTATACCGACACTATTTCTCTACTCACAGACTTGGATCAGTGCTGTATATAAATTGTTCTTCTCCAATTAGTGAGCGTTACATAATTCATAAAAATTCAACTGATTGGATTTAAAGTTCCATTGCTGAAACATTAGTCATTTATCTATACATGTTTTATATGAAATATTTATAATGATGTGTTTGTAAAAGAAGATCGCATACTGCTTGGAATAAAACACCTCAAAAAGAGAAAAGAAAGAAATGCCTTGCGCAGCATTAAGAACACTTGCATTCATGTATACATATATACATGCACACATACATGCATACATACATACACGCATACATACATACATACATACTTACATAAATACATTCATGCATATACTTACATACATACATTCATGCATGCATGCATGCATGCATACATCATACATACATACATACATACATACATACATACATACATACATGCATGCATGCATGCATACATCATACATAAATACATACATACATACATACATACATACATACATACATACATACATACATACATACATGTTTACATACATACATACATACATACATACATACATATATACATGCATACATATTTACATACATATATACTTACATACATACATACATACATACATACATACATACATACATACATACATACATACGCTGATAGGCAGAGAGAGATGTAGATGCTGCTTGTTACTTTTTCAGGTCAAGATCACATCATGGCAGCCGATCTGACTTGCTCTTGGTATTCACAAACCAGACTGCTAGACACATTTAACCAAGAAGGGTGGCAGTAATAAAATGCTTTATATATTTACATGCGTATATGTGCTTTAATCCACGTGTGCAAACAAAAAGAAGTCACTGGATATATATGAGGATGAAGGTTTAACAATAAATATGAACTAATTAACGAAAGATCAATACTGCTCCTTATAGTACTCCCCTAGTCCTTTTCGTTCAACAATGTTGTGTAACTAGCACGTCATAGTGACTAAAGTAAAGGAGCGTGTGTATGTCGCAGTTTATTTGACAATAACCGTTATCACTTACATTTATCATTTCCGCAGTGTGTTGTTACTCAGCTTTAAACAAGGAAGAAAAGTAGTTATAACTTTATATGAATTAATCTGTATTAAGCGTATGGATATAGTATTGTCATTCTATGTATGGTCTTGTTCCATCCCTTTCTCGGTATCGTGCATGACGGAGTAGATTAGGATACATGAGCACATGAGAGGAAGGCAACATGCGCAGTTGTTTCAGATAGTAATGTATTAAAACATATACAATCCAACCCAAATCTACATATTTTCTATCCTTTGCGATGTGAAATGATATCATCAGCGAAGTCCGCAACACTAATGATCATAGACTTGGAGAATTGTCCTGTGTCGCATATATAAATTGAATTTATAAAAATTGTGACTCTCAAGATCAAGCGTGAAAATTCCTCATTTCGAATATGTTGACATCTTACAGTCGCGTACAAGCAAATTTACATGAAACCCTAGAGATCAAACTAATCTTTCCGAGATATCAAAGATTGTATAGTTTATATCCATTGCCATTTGTGTACTGGGAATTCCAGGAAAACAAAACACAACTTTCACTAGGATTAGTGTATTATGGTTATTATGCCTAAGTTGAATTATCTGCTGTTTTATGGTTTGCGAAAGTGTGGATGTTTGCCTCACGTTCCCATCTCCTACGAAGTGTAAATGAATAATTATGATTCTCCAAACAGTGTTGGAGGACATCGGAAGCATTGTCAAAGAAGGACCGTCTGCCAAATGTACGTACTTGGCCAACAACATTATCCCAGCACTTCGCAAATATTTAGCAGGCATTTAAGAAACGATATACGCCCTACTGCTATGTTTTTATCGATTGTTTACTCAAAATCTCTCTCCACAAATTACGTATTTAAAGATGATGGGTGAACCAACTGTTTACTCTTATGCTGCGATTTAATGCCTCATATGCTGAACATGTGTGCCGTCAATAGATGAAAAGCGTGAACTAAGCAAGTTAAAACAAAACCTATTTGGATTTATTGATCGGAAAAGAAGTGGACACTACAAGACATTGGAGTTATTCAAGACAAAAACTACCGCAATACAACAATATACAATTGCATGCAAAATCAATCAAGGTTTTTAACATATCTAAATTAATTTGCTACAGCCAATTAGAATGCCACATTGCGAAAGCACGAATCGGCGATCTGCAAAACGTTTAACACAATTATTATACTAAGTTATAAATATAGTCTTAGTACTGTTCAGATATAAAAGCTATAGGCGATGAATACATTAATAATGTTAATTCGGTAAAAATAGCATCAATTGAAGAAATCTTTAGAAATAAAGACATTCTAGTTCCCAAATTCGTTCCTTTTGATTTTGTGGTCATCACTCATTAACGATAGCAGATTATATTCTTCATGCATATCTTTAGTACCAACAAACCGTTTTCAGTATATTGTTAAATTTTCTTTGCAATACGTTATTTTATACGTACCATTAATTAACAATACTCTCAGACCTAAAATTACCAAATAAAAATAAAAAATATCACTATTGTATAATACATAATAAAGATAATTGTTCATAAATGACATCAATAATATAAATTAACACTCCATATCATTTGTCACTATTTGGATTAGGGGCGAGAACTCTTTAATGTATTTTCAAAAGATAATAAACAGAAAAAGGTTATCTAGCATACATAACCATACATGTATTTTACCCCATTAGAAACAATGCAGTCATTAATTAGATTTATTGTCAATTTGTACTCATAAACGATAATTAATATATCAGCATTGCGCTTGACTTTGAAAATGTGGAAAGAATGCAGTATTAAACAAATAGGGCAAGCATCAGGAAAAATTGCACTGTACAAATTCACGTCAAGGAGAAACACACACACACACTCTCACACACATGCACCTACACACAGGAAAAGCGTTTTTTTTTTAGGAAAAGAGCCACACTTTCTTCCTAGTTACAAGTTACTACGACCGATAACATACATACATTTATAGATGCATATATATATATATATATATATATATATATATATATATATATATATATATATATATATATATATATATATATATATATATATTCATGTATGTATTCAGTTGTTGCTCCTTGAATTGTGGAACGAAGTTTAGCTCACTTCCTAACAAAAACTTTTTGTTATAATGCTTCAAACTGTTTTTCTAAAATTAGGTAGGTCTTCAATCGATGGAGAGAGGAAACAACCAACATCTTATTTTACATCTACAACACCGGGAAGACTATCGTATATCGCTTGAATACAGTTGTCGACAGCAGCGGTTGAGCATCAACGAATGAAAATTACTTTGGCATTTGTAGACAAATGTTGAACAAATCTAAACGTTTTTGTCAAATTCACACCAGTCACTGTCTAGCTTTCATCATATAATCAAAATGCACCAAGTCTAGAAGAAGCTGAGGCCAAAGTAGTGTATTGCATCGGAACGCCTCTGCTTATTTACCAGAATCCTTTCGTTCCCCGACACGGGTCGCAATCTACGGCAAACATGTTGCTTCTACTTAGTCGCTTTTAACGACACCTAATGAGAACACGTCGGGCCAATTCTACAATATTGGAGCCGCATGGGGATGGGGGTGGCGTCGCTTATGTAGTTTACATAAAACGGTTTATATTTCCATTTTGGTCCACTCCGGGCTAAACACCATTTTTCCATCTTAAAGACAGACATTTGGAAATGCGTTCCTATAACGACTCTTCAGCCTCACTGCTTGATAAACTAAATTAAAATATGTGCAATAACATACAGTCCTTGTCCTCTGGCTCATGTCTGAGCGATGTGGTTTTCTTTATGTTGTCAAAGTTATTAGTTATAGAACATAGTTTCCATGTAGTTATTCCTTCAGTCAGTTTATGTAATTATTTTGAAGGTTTTGATAGTAGGTATATGGTTATTGAAGATGCTAACACGTTCTTATTTTATGGCATGGTCTCTTTAAAAATTGTTTCAAAAAGGTTAATACGGCATATATGAAGGTTGAATTTGTTGCATTTTCACTGCCTACCCCTACTGAGTGTACCACCTGTATATCCTTGGCACTTGAAAAGTGTCCCCTTGTTGGACTCCGTGGCGGGTGGGGAGCACGGGTGACGAAAAAAAAAAGACAAAAAAAAAAACAAACATGGGAAATTACAAAAAGTCAACGACAGAGAACAAAAACCGTTTCAGCCTCTGACGATGAGCCATGTGACGTGGAATATTGTCCTCGCTTCATGTTCATCCAGTCCAAAGAAGAAACTAAACCACTTGCCGTACTATCACCATTTCTAGTTGACAAGACTATACTTGGATTAGTCAGAAAACCCCAAAAAGCGTTAAAAAAGTTAAATCAAGTGGTCTACTTGTGGACTGAGAACGTAAAGCACATACTGAAAATATCCAAAACGTTATGACCTTTCATGACATTCCAGTAACTTGTTTCGCACACGCATTACTTAATACATCAAAAAGCGTCATTCGTTGCCGTGGCTTAGCAGGAGTCAGCGACAATGAAATCATCGAAGGGATGAAAATTGAGGTATCATTGCTGTCCGTCCAATTCGTATCAAACGAAACAAGAACCTGCCGGACACAAACATCATTATACTCACATTTAACAAACCTACAGTTCCTAAAGCAGTGAAGGTTGGATTTTTACAGGATATCTCTATCTCTCTCTCTCTCTCTCTCTCTCTCTCTCTCTCTCTCTCTATATATATATATATATATATATATATATATATATATACCAAATCCTCTGTTCGATGCTTCAAATGTCAAATACGGCTATGATGAAGACCGATACTCAAAAAAACGCCAAGTATGTGGCCGATGTGATGTCATCATGTTGGTTCTCAAGGTATCTCCGGAGCAACCAACAAAAACGTCACCCCGTACTTCACCCAGAGACATAACCTCACAAATTGTCTGAAGTTCTAACCTTCCTCCATAATCGTCTATTTAAATATATAATGAACAACACCATAATACAATGGAACTGTCGAGGACTTACCGCCAACTACCATGCTATTATTTTCATTTTAAACGAACACAATCCTGCAGTACTATGCCATCGGGAAACGTTCTCGAACGATACGGATAGCATAACACTTAAAACAATACTCCCTGTTTAAAGCCTACTACCTAAATGTTAACAGGGCATCAGTTGGAGTTTATGTTGTTGTGAACAATAAATCCCCTCATAGCGTCTTCCCTGTAAACACAAATATGCAAGCCATTGCTGTAAGCGTCACTCTACATCGAGTGATTACCTTTTAGTCTATTTACTTACCACTAAACACCAACGTAGTACCAAACAATTCAGACAAAGGTGTTCAGCAACTTCCCTCACCATTTGTTTTACTCGCGGATTTTAATGCCCATAACAATTTATAGGGATCAAACCGCATTCCTAACCGAGGCCTCAAAGTAGAAGACTTCATTTCTAAACAATTTGTTCTCCTTCGCTGCTTTTCGACTATGAATGGAAGGTTGCTGATGACCTTCACAGCAGTGATCACTTTCCAATCTCCCTTCAAAGAATTAAGTCTACAATTGATGACGCAATTCTACAATGGAATATTAAGAAGGCTGACTGGTCTAAGCTTGAAACACTTTGTCAAACTATGCTGAATGAGGATACAGTTTTCAACGTTAATGATCCTATTCAGGATTTTAATTCAATTTTAATCGAGATCGCCGAAGAATCCATTCCTATGTCCTCAACGAGCAGTAAAGGAACCCCAAAACCTTGGTTGAATAAGGAATGTAAGGAAGGGATTATTCAACGTCGAGAAGCACTGAAATCATTTAACAATCGTCCGACCCCGAACAACATAGGTATATATCGTATATGCCGGGCCAAAGCTCTCCAAACAATCAAACAAAGTAAACGAGCATCATAGAAGAAATATGTTTTTCCTTTAAACTCTCGTCCCTCTATTAGGAAAGTTTTGGAAACTATACGCAAAAAAGGGAAAGAGAAACCACACATGACTTCGACATCTGAAACTGAACAATAACAATTTTAGTTCAAAACGCGACATAGCAAATATTCTTGCTGACAGTTTCTCTAAAAATTCGTCATCATCTAATTATTCAGAAGCCTTTCGAAGAATAAAACCTCAAAACGTCACGTCTATAATTCACACTCAACAACTTGGAAAATTATAACCAACTGTTCTCACTACTGGAGCTTATTGGAGGTTTTATATAAGGCCCATGATACATCAGCTGGGCCTGACGAAACACATTACCAGTTTTTCAAATACCTTCCATAATCAACTTTAAATCTCTTATAAACATCTTTAATGATTTATGGATTGCTGGTAATGTACCTAACATTTGGAAAAAAGCAACAGTAATACAAGTTCCCAAACCAGGTAAAGCTAGCGCAGGTCCTAACAGCTATCGACCTATTGTACTCACAAGCTGTGTGTGCAAAACAATGGAACGAATGAATTATTCTCGTCTCGTATGGTACCTGGAAACGAATGATTTAATATCTCCTTTCCAAAGTGGCTTTCGACATGTCTGATCATATGGTTAGACTAGAAACATTTGTTTGCGATGCATTTATCAAGAAGGAACATTTAATAGTGGTTTTCTTTAATTGAGAAAATGCCTATGACACGACATGGAAGTACGGGATATTAAATGACCTGCATGATCTGGGTCTAAACGACCGTCTGCCCTCTTTCATATCAAACATTCTCTCAGACAGATAATTTAAAGTACGAGTTGGCTGTACCCTCTCAGATTTGCACGAACAAGAGATGGGTGTGCCCAAGGGCAGTATTTAATATATGACGCCTTTCAGCATCAAAATTAATAGCATCAACAAGTGTTTGACTCCTGGTGTGGATTGCTCGCTATATGCTGATGATTTTCTAATATGTTATCGATCAAAGCACATGCATACAATCGAATGACATCTACAACAAAATGTAAACAAAATTCAAAATTGGGTCACTACCAACGGTTTCAAATTCTCGAAATCAAAAACGGTATGTATTCATTTCTGTCAGATTCGAAGCCACCATGATGAACCTAACCTCACGCTGGACGGAACAGGTATTCCAGGTGTTTAGGAATCAAAGTGTTTATGTATTATCTTCGACAGAACCTGAAAGATAAATGCTTAAAATCTCTAGATCTACTTAAAACTATTTCATTATTGCCGATGAATACGATGTACGCGATGCTATGATAATACATCATTACTCTAGCATATAACAACAGGAGCTGATGCCTGCAACGGCATGCTAGTAGCGAAGGGAGATAGCATAGGGTCCATGGGACTTCTATTTGAAAACTTAGTGTTGGTACTATAGAGTCTATGATAATTTAACATGGGTGGGATACTCTAGAGTCAATTTGGAATTGAACGTGGCGAATATCGCGTATTCACGTCAGCCCCTTACAATAATGTTCCACCCGACTGAGGTCAATCCCTTGAAACATTGTTGCCATTGTTTTACCAGTGTGAAGTACCGTGACGTCACCCTTTTCAATTAAAATTGACCCAATACAGTCCCAATGATATACATTCCCTATGTTAATTTCACATTGCCCTATAGTGTCCAACCTATGTTAAACTCTCATAGACCCGATAGTATAAACATCCATATAATACAACGAAGCCCCCTAGACTATATAGTAACCCCCTTCACTACTCATTTTGTTGACTCCAACAACTTCTCAATTGTTTCCAAATGGTTGTCTTCTGTAGAAGCACAGACGGTAGATTATTTTTTCGGTTTATTGACTCCAGTGAAAAGTGGACAAAAAAGACCACTCGACGGCGCCATCACAAGGGGTTACTAACAAGACGATAGAGTTATATCCTTTATATCGATGGATCAATTTGATGTTCTACACCTTTAGATCTGTTCAACTTGGGGTCCTAAAAACAAATTACTGTACGATGTACTTAAGAAAGAGTCACGCTTGTGTTATTTAGAATGTAAATAGGCTGCAACAATTGTATAAGCACAATAACAAATAAACAAAGATATAGTTATGGAAATGCAAATACTCGTACTGTAATCAGAAATTATATTGTACAAGGAAAGAAACATATTTTGACGTTTTGTTGATATATTGTAAGATATGAGTTCAAACAAAAGAAATAAATTTAACTACATTGCTACGAAGAGTACTTAATTATCATGCAAGATGCTGGAAAGATCGAAAGGTTGACTAAAAAGGCACAACCGCATCTCCGAAAACGTTTTCTATGACAACATAGATAAACGTATATCTAAACAAATAAAAATGTAGATTAATTTATTGACCGAACCTTAAGTGTTGTTGTGGTAGGTGGATGTTAGAGTAAATATGTAGGGAACATGTCTGTGTGACATAAACACCGGAGGTGCCACGTGGATAAAATTCCTTGAGACTCCTGCATTTTCAGAGTTACCTTAGTATACGATTAACATTTAAATCTAAAACAATTGTATGTTAGTTGCGACCCGTTCAACATATTTGATGGGTTGGGAGAGCACCCGCTCCGTTCATACCTGTACGTATATTTGCTAAACGCATCGATTTAGATTAACTACTAAGTACCAACACAATCCTCCAGGATTTGACGGAGAAATAAGGATGGCAAATATTTTCGATGACTAAGAGACGAAAAATGTATCAAAAAGACATAAGCTAGCTTGAGTGTTATTACAATTTCCCCATTTGTCGTTTAAATGTAAATATAATAAATAGTTTACTATTTGACTGAAAGCTACCTGTATATGAAAAATCTCAGATAAACTGGTTTTATCGTTAATTTAACGTTTAAAGTTCACACACAGAACAGCTGAAAGTAATGTTTTCAGTGCTTTATGGTTGATTTAATTATATAACATTTTAAGTCAACATCATGCAATCCTCAAAACAGGATATAAAGCGAAAACAAATATAGACCATTCTCGTAAATCTACCAGAGACAAAGGAAAATATATACAACTTAATTCGAAGGAAGTATTGCAGGATCATATTACATTATTTCAGTCGTTTTGTATGTTCACAATCGCTCAAATGTGATATATGCATACCTAATCGCATTGATCGGCATTAGACTGCAGTTCTATGTGGTTAATTAATTAATTAACGAGCTGATCACTTTCAGCATTGACTTGATTAAAATGTATACAAATACAAACTAACCAATTATGTTCCAAAGAAGGCGAATGTTTGTGGCTGATTATGTGCAATATTTCAGCCAACATCCAATTAAAAAGGTATCGAAACAAGGCTGCACAATTTGTTGCTGACAAAGTGAAATATGTATTTACATCGCATATCTCTCCCATAGACACTTTCATATCTTAGAAACTGAACCCATTAATAAATTAACACTAACTATAAGCATTTTAATGTTATTAGATTTGCTCCAAGATATTGCAAACTGGTACCTCTTAAGTAATCCTCATGAATAACACAACTGTTTAACAAATATAAATTAATGTAATTACGCTTTACATGATATTTGATCATTATGTTTTCCACAAAATACATTTTAATGGACAACGATATTTACAAGAGGGTAATTTATTTCATTCCAATAGTTGTATTGTCAAATCATAAATCAAAGTGTCTGGTTCAATTTTATGCCAGTTACAAATTGTCCGTCCCCGAAAAATCATAAATCTACGTATTAAATTCAACAAGCTATACAACAAATATAGCAAATCACGATGCGGAAGCAAATGCATATAATTGGGATAGCAAACATAAGTAAATAAAAATAAAGTAGTGACTAGATGTCTCAACCATATGATGCAAGAATATACAGATACGTGTATTTATTGATATGTACATAAAACAAAATAATATAACGTGATACTTGCGCAATTCATAAATGATACAATCTTATAAATCTCTTGACATGAACTGGTAAAGAGCATGTGTTATTCGGCGAAGCGATTTAATGATGAAATTGAAATAGATATATGGAAATGGGAATTCTCAGTAGTATTTTGCTGCTAACATTTAATTTGTTCAAATTCAAAATCTTGTTGAGATGCCAATCAGGTAAATTTGCTTTGCCCCTTGAAAATGTTCATAACATATATTATATGCTACAGATGCATAGAAATACAAAAACAATATTAAAATCTTAAGCATAGATTAGAAAAGATCAGACACAACAGTAGTATACATTCTATAGGTGCGGTGCCCATAACAATCTTATGTCATTTTTCTTTACAAATGCAAACGTGCTCTTATAACACATTTAACAACAGAGACTTAGACGTGTCAGGTGGAAGTCTATATGTTATCACTTAGTCAGATATAATGTTGCTCGTGAAGAAAAATAAAAGCGAGAAAAGAAAACAAACGTGACCGATTTACTTTAATTCATGTTCATATATCTTCTTGACTGATTTTCAATAATAAACCTCAGTAGCATTTTCAATATCATACCCTAGAGCAGGGCAATAGCGCACATCTTATGTCATGGTTACCTTAAATATGGAAACATGATTTCAAAGTTAATTCGTAAAAATGGATTCAAATCTCCAAATGTCAAAGAAAATAAATAAAAACGGAATTGTCACGAACCTGATAGTTACACTTATCAATCGTCACAAGAAGATAACAAAAGGTTTAATAAACGCAAAAAAGTATAAGTGCATAAACTTTAAGATAATACTTAAACTTATAAAGTGTGATGTGTTCTGTCCACTTAATTATGTCACATATTGCATTACTAAAGATGATTAAGATATTGAGCACGTCGAAACGAGTTCATTGTTTGACCTACTAAATTCTAAATAAAGCAAGTCATGGAAATAGTATATATATATATATATATATATATATATATATATATATATATATATATATATATATATATATATATATATATATATATATACATTGTGTGTGTGTACTTGTGTTTATCACGCCCATTTATATGTCTATATTAAATATGGTAAAATGTTTAGATGCATATGCAACATTTGGTAGTGATATACTAGAATGTTATCACGCCTTTAAGACGAGCGGAACGCTTCAGTAAATATTGGTAATTACTTCTTTAAATAATTGAAAAGTAGCAATAGTTTAGCTTGCAAACATAAACAAAAAACGCTTGGTGAACATTGCCGATATCTGTCTGTGCTATAAGATAACGTTGTATTAATTACACTGCCTTGTCATGGATGCGTACGGAATGAAAGCTAAGATATGTCTTTGTTCACAAATATACCCATAACCGAAGACGAAGTCTCCGGAGATAGAAACGATGAAGAAGATTATCAGAATCATTTTAGAAATAAATGTAACCGTTTTAACCAAATGTATTAGTTTTAATAAATATCCGTTTATTTGACTAGAGTTGTCACATTTGCTATTCTTACTTGGAGTCTGTACACATTTCGTGGTTAAAATATGTTATCTTATCCGATACAGTGTTTTCCAAATGAATTTTTGTCCTTGTAATCCAATTGTGTTTCGCATAACATATATCTGTTTTCATTTAATTAAGTCCTCTAGAATTATGTTTCCTGATATAATATATTGTTGAGTACCCTTTCAAAATTAAATTGTGTAATTGCATTAATAATAGAATGTAATCTGCGATCAATGTGAGTTTTCATTTTCTTTAAAATTATTGTTATACACAATAAGTCTACCCACTTTGATGGTCCTGTTATTAGTTTGTCAGGTGAAAATGTGCCGCTTCATATACATTTTTAACGAATTGTTGATGCAGCTTGAATGTATCTTAGAAGTTTTCATAATAAGCATTGTCTAAGGCAAAAGCATTTGCTTGGTCATATGTGTCCATCTGATGCAGTGTAATATTTAGGTCTTGGATATCGACATGGTCATACTTTCCATCATCAGTTGTGGGTAATCTCAAATGGTCATAAGAATTCGCTTGGACTGCTTGTCTCGGATTGTTTTCTGAAAATGCAGCATCATATATTCCATCTCCAATATTGAAATTGGCCGTATCATACAGGTTCCCCGTCAAAGCAGAAAAAAGAGCATTATGTTCTTTAAAAGTGTCGTACTCAGAAGAGACATGACCTTGATCGATTTCTTCTTGTTGATTTAATTTGTCATTATCATGTTCATAGTACGTTTGATGGCTTTCTGCGTTACGTGGGACAACAGCTTCAGTAGTCGTCTGTTTCGGAGCTTCCGTGGGGATAGTTGTCTTCCCTTTACGTCTGAAAATAGTAATTATCAACTCTCTGATTGATATGCCTAGTACAACTAAAATAAACTATTTACGTATTGATTCAATAATTTTTTTTTTGATGTCTCTATATGTGTTTATTAACTTATATTTATTAAAAACCGTTGATAAAGCAAAACACAAGCATTTCATTTTTAGCCAAATTTGATAAAATATATCATATTTATTAAGCGAAAATATATTTTATTATATATTGCTGTCTCAATAAATAAGGAAAGGAATTTATACATGTACTGTGACAGTGCATGCATTGTAGGAAAGGTGAAAGACTGTGACTAAACTAATGCTTTAGAAACTAGTTCATGAGTTGAACTGTATCATTCAGCGATGTTTTAAAACTACCGGTCTCGCAGGGTACTATTTTTCCCGATATATACCATTCCCTACCCCTAAATCCAAGAGCGCATTCCAGTCAATGGGTTCTTGAGTAGACTGCATCAGTGAATTTTTGTTCAAAGTCAATTACTGCTGGTAATTTGTCGGGGCAATGTAAAACATTAATTTAGCTCTGTTTCGTCTACTAGATTATTATTTGTTGTACATGTTATAGTTTGCATGCTAAAATCGTACTTTTTATACAATGTGTTCCATATCTACTTGAATGTGATACAGCGTATGAAAGTAGCTTAAATATGCAATCATACAGAAACAGTTCAATTACTATTCGACAAATACATCTGCATTGTAAATTGATTTGCCTGAAAAGCCTATTTTCCACAGCGTAAATGTTGAATTTGGCAGAATTATATTTCCTTAACCGAGGAATGAATTATCAGTGGGATAAGGAAATGCGATTTATATTTCGTATTGATCATATTCGTTAGGCCAATTATGTACATCGTTACCTTTTCCTACACACAATTATTAGAGCAACCACTGCAATCAACACAAGTGCGGTCAATCTTACAGGCAGTAAAACCATCAGTACTGCAAATAAAAGAAAGAACTCATTGTAATAAATGAATATGCCATCATAGTAGGTGGTAATATATATTTATACTGAACATACGGCATCATATTAGGTGAAGTACTCTGCGAGAGTTTAGTATTTAACAGTTTTAAAGATGTGCAAGTCAGTAGGTTTTTTAATCGGAGAAGCCATCGATCTTATCGACAGAGTTGATTCATATGTTACGTTCTTGTTCTGCTAAGAAAGAGTGTGTGTGTTTTATTGTATGTGTCTGTTTGTGTATGTGTGCGTGTGCGTGTTTGTATGTGTGTGTGTGAGAGCAAAAGGGAGAGGCTAATAGTTTTAACATAGCTTTAATTATTTAAGTCATATCGCTACAATGTTTGCATTATGGCAGTCCATAGTGATGTCAATCATTGGGTCATCATGCTGCCTACATGCTGCATCATGTCCCACCCGGTCACATTATCCTGACACCAGGCCGACCAGTTCTAACGCTAGCCTCTTAATGCTGAGAGTCAATCGAGGCAGCCCCAAGGACCATTTGTATAAGTCTTTGGTATAACTTGGCCGGGGTTCAAACCCGTGAACTCCCGCATCCAGGGGCGACGCTCCAAACACTTACGACACCTCTGCGGTACAAAATTATTTAGTGTGTCTGTAAAGATAACCACCTTGTAGACAGTTTCGCTAGGTTTTATTGTGGCTAGATCAGAATATAAGTCTATAAATTACACAAGAAATGCAACTGAAAGATTGCAAAATTGTTAAATATCACATATCTCTTTATATAAGCATGCACGCAACCATTCATCCCTTCTTGCATATATGTGGGTTGTCCGGCAGTAGAGTTAACGTTCTAAATTTGTATGTGTAAATATTTCAAATAACTCAATAAATCGTTGTAGGAAGCTGGCCATCTTGATAAATTATGTCAACTTGAGGAGGGGAGAACGATAGAATATATATGAAGTATTCAGTCCGGCTTTATTAAAAAGTGATTATTTATTTCGTAGCATAATCATTCTCATATTTTGTATAACCAATGATTATAGAACAAACATTTATTGATATAGTCATCGTTCATTTTCGGTTACGTCTCCGTTTATCCAATCTACTCTGGTTCCCTTGCAAGCTCCAATAATCTTGAATAATTACGCTGAAGGTAAGACGTGCTGCTATTCAAAAGTCAGACATGGAATGTATTTTCCCAAGGCTTGTGTGATATGTTGTACAAAGACATATACTGTTCAAAATTATGAGGTACTTAAAATATAATCACAATTGTTATATCCTTGTTTGGAAACTATGTAGTTCGTTTAAGGACCTCTTGTAAAAATTAAGAGAAATGTGAGGACCATCAATGATGTTATCCATTGCAATTCATATCATTGCCACGATAGTTCATTTTAATTACGACTTAGAAGGGCAAGATCACAATATTCTTGGTCAATAGTTTAAGTAGTATATTAAACAGTATGCATACATGAGAAAGAACATCAACTGTTATATTGGTATTATTCATTTCTAAATCAGTCATGAGAGGTTTGTGGGAGCACCATGTATGAAATATCAAATGTATTCCAGTTATTATTGATTACAAGTCTAATATGATAATATTGCGGACACTTTCAGGGCGAGATTGTTTAATTTATATAAAAACATATAAGCGTAACAAATAAATAAGTATAGTGTGATGATACTGATTATTGGTAAAATAATAGTAATCATGCCAGATAATAATTTAAAATATTTCTAATTTTATGAATTAGATGCACATTCCTCAATTTTATTGGATGGAAATTGTCACTTGATATTGATTAATTGTTTTACATTTTTGGAAAAAATATTTGGGTTGATGAAATAAGAACATTTTGTGAATACATCAAATACCCACTGAAAATTTCGACATAAAGTTTAGCTTGCACTGGAAAATTCAGTGTAAACTGTAGGTGTAGTTAAATAACGTTTACATTTCTAGGAAAAAGGTTTGAAAAAAAAATAGCAACTGCTTCACACATTGTTGCATGCACAAGGGTACACATATAAAGTGGCAGAGGTAACAAATAAAGTACATTCCTTATACATTAAATAAACATTAAGATACAATATAATACAATAGTCCAAGATTCGACTTTGATCTAGAATTGATTTAAGCTTAATGAAATAATAGTGAGTATATACAAAAAGACAAAATCCAGCCCCCTACCCAAGGCCGCAAACAAAAACAAGCAAGGGTTACATACAATTACACCATTGGCGTTATTATACACTAAACCGAACTAACTAGGAGGTACAAGTAGCTAGGTCAACGTGTTTGCAGGGCACTTTACTTCAGCCACTGTTCGTATAGGAAAATAAATAGGTTGTAATCAATCTTTATCTTAATTATTTTTATATTCATAAGCAATATTCAAATGCTAATAGACATAGATAGGTTTTGTTACTTAGGACTTTAGATATTGGATGTGATGCCAATATTTTGCTTTTGACTAGATATATTGATGTCGATGACGCTATCGTTGTTCCCAAAATTGTATGTTACATAACGGTACCTGCTGTTTCTTTTGACATTGTCTCTGGTTCCGCTCCTTTGCTAGATGGTGTAGAGGCCTCGTTAACTTTACCTTCTGCAAATGAACATCAAATGGAATAAAAAGTTTGTACATTCATTGCAGTTCAATGATATTAGTTAAGTCAATGATTGCCTGCTAAACAAGTAGCTACATCTATTTTTTGCTTAAACAATTTTAAATGGTTTTTGCTAATAAACAGTGTTTGTTATATACGAAACCCATACATGGTTTATATTTTTAGGCAATACGTCTCTAGTGAAAAGAAGACTTGTTGCTGAAGTCCATAAACACTTAAATGCAATGATTTTGAGGGTGGGTATTTTAATCGTATTCTTTAAAATGTGGCTCAGTTCAGGAATTGACCATAATCTAGTGCCATCATCATTGTAAATCATTTATCATGATTCAGGGAGTGAAGAGTAGGCTGATGTAATGTTTCATGGGGATATCAAACTACTGTATTTAAGACAGTTATGTTCATAGCACACAAATTGTTTCGGCTATATGCACAAACTTAGTTGTTCTATAAAAATGATTAATAGCAATCAAACCGAGATAAGTTTCTCTCGACTTTCAAGCATTAAGTAGTTCAGTGTAGTCTTAAAGTTCATCATCATAAACATACACAATGAGCATTTGTATTAATCAATTCTTCTGTTTCTATTAATGTGTTTCAAAAGTAAATAGTATACCATACGGGTGTCAATATTGATTGTGGATGCATAAGCAATGTTCCACAACTCTTGCACTAGTTGACTAGTTTTCAGCATCTGATAAGTTTTTCATAATTTTGTAGTCATATGAAAACTGTTTTTACCATTCACTGCTTTTTATTTGAACTAAATATCAGACCTGACAGGGAAGAGAAATATATCCCATAAAACGTTGATGTTATATTTTACTTCAAATTGTAATTGAGAATCAATGCCAGTTATGAAGAACATTTAAAAGTAAGCAGAATGAGCAAAGAAGTAAGACACAGGTGCATCCTCCAAAATAAGTATTTTACCATTCAATTGACCAAAGAACAGGAACATATGTATTACCTACGTTACATAATGTTACTACACATTGAGTTATCAAAACAATAACAACAAGCAGGGATAAATCTTTTCCAACAAAGTGTGTCTTTCAATCAACCGACACTACCACATTGAAATTAATTCGAAATATTAAAATATCTGGTGTAAATGAAAGACATCTTCAACTCGGTCTATATCATTCTACAATGACAGTTAAAATGATCATTGGATACAGGGTATATTAACCAACAGCTAGCGTCAAGTTTATCGATCGGGTCAACGTTGAGATGGAGTGGATTTGAGTTTGTTAGCTTCACAGAGAACATGATGGATCTCGCATATCGATTCTGTGTTCTGTTAAATCTCAAGGCAGTATGAATATTTATTATATTATGTACGTCTTTAAATTGTCAGGAGGTGCAGCAATGGTGGAGTACGTTTACCTAAAAAATGTATTGTACAGTCCAACTGGAAACGATGTATCCCGCCGATAAGTTGTTTACCGTTAATATTCTTCCAAGATAACACAACATTAACCGCCACCGAATTTTCAACCGCGCCCCGCCCTATCAAATAATAAAAGAATCAAGTGATGTACATACCACACACCGAAACTAATTATGAGCATTACATACATATGATCGGAAAGAGTATTTTCAAATGGCTTCTCATGGGGAATAGGACAAAATACGGTCAGCAGGCAATCAACGAATAATGTCGGATACATGCCATATACGACGGGGTGCCTGTATTATTCCTTGTCACCCATACCGAATTTGTGTGCTTTAAAACACTTCTTTTTACAATGTGCTAGCGGGAATATATTTTGTGGGTTTAATCAAAGGTCGGATTTTAAACGGATTCTAGACTTTAGGTATCGAAGCGGCTCGTAGTTGGCACGACACTCATCAAAATAATCAACATGTTTGCAGAGCCAATAATTAGGAGATTCCCCAGCAATCAGAGGTTGTTGACCTTGATCCATACACATTATCACACAGCTCAGTTTGGTGCTGAGCCATGTTGAAACATATATAACGTCACCGCAGGCACAGTAAAGATTGAATGTACTAGCTTCACATCCTCCTTGCATACAAGCTGGAGCCATCCCATCAGCTACAGACATTTTAGGCTGGGGGGGGGGGGGCTGGGGAATAAATATTTTACGCTAAATCTGATCCCAAGGCAATGGATCAAGGTGGATGGTGATTCAGGCATTGAATATTTATTAGCTAAAACAATACGCATATGGAGGTAAAATAGACTTTAAAGCCTACAACATAATACGACATTTTTATATCAAGGTTCACGCATACACAAACAGACATTGATTGTAGATAGATGGAGATTACCTTAATTGCCTATGTGCATTCTAATCCAGCGTATAAGTTACTAACGACCAGTAATACAGCCATTGTTATTATTATTTTTATTAGTATTATTATTATTATTATTATTATAAACCACAAGATAAACAATGATACATCACTTTTTGACCTGTAACATATTTGATATATACACCTGAGTGTACGACAAGCTTTGGCATCAGTAGCAGACATCGACGCATGTATATTCTTCAGAAAATGTTATACGAGAATAGTTAGATATAAACTGTAATGTTCAGGTATATTTGTCTATTCGAGAGACAAAAGTGAGAGTTTGATACTTGCTTTGGGAGAATGCAATACATGAAAAGAACTAAAGGATTGCAATATGTACACTTGAAAACGATGATAATCTTGCGAATATGTGGTTAGCTTGTTTCAATCTTATTTGACGGCGTTTGAACATGTCGAGATTATATCATGCCAAAGCACCTGGAGTAAAGATCCTTGTCATACGATATGCAACTTCAACTATGTCAGGGTGATAGGATAGCATGATTCGAACCCGAATTATGCTATCGTATAAGAATGTGTGAATGAATGAATGAATATATATATATATATATATATATATATATATATATATATATATATATAATCTATGTTATGCGTTAGATGTTTTCTGCGTCGACATAGTCTTTGCTGGATCTGATCAAGTACTTTTAGGTGACGTACCTTTCTTCTTTGATATAGAGTTTTCCATTTTCTCTCATGCATTAGAAACAAAAACAAATCGAACTAATTTGTCTGCGTGCAATACAAATGAACTATATGAATCAAGTGCATGCATTCCATGAGAAATCGGCACTAAGTGGGAGTTTCTTCAGTTTGCATCGCATTATATATTGTGGAAGATTTCAAGACATAACAGTTATGCTAATTTGAATAAGTTGTATTATATATTTTACCATGCTTGACATGACCCTGAATATTATAATTCTTAAATGTATTGATAACATGTATGCCTGCGCAAGTGGAATACGCTTGTAACCAACGGCATATGGTAAACACACAATACATGTTTTCTACACAGGTTAGTGCGTTTTAAGTGCATGATATTTATTTAGGATACCTTGTGCAGTTTGATGCAGCATCTAAACACAAAATTGCATTGTTATATGGAGGGGCATTTATTATTGTAGGTCTAGTAATGGTCTGTACACTTTGTTGTAAAGCCAATATATCAGGTAAAATCCCTAAATGGTCAACATCTGCATTCTATTAAAACACTAATTATTCACTGCAAACAAAGTTTAAATGGTTTACTTTATCGTGCATTATTGTATATATGCAATATAGCTTGTTCACGAAAGAACCAGGGGCAATATATAATACAGGAACTGGAAACTCCAAGATTTAATAAATATCTCCCCTACCTTTTGAATTACAAAGTCTGTTCCCAGTGGGGTAAATAATATGGCCTCCTCGAATAAAAGGAAAATCTTATAATTTATGTTAATGATGAAATGTATAAGCAAACGAGTTTAGACAATATGTACCATAAATTAACTTCTCTTGCATATTCAACAAATACACGTTATGGCTTTGTATTTCACCGATGACCTCAGTTACATAAAAGGGCAAGTACAATAGGAGTGTATTATCGCTTGAATTATAGTGTCATCCACAATGCACGGTGCATGCATAGAAGTAGCTAACGCTCATATACACTGGATATCGTCCCCTTTTGATAGAATGGATATTAGGCTGGGTCTCTCTATCTGAGTATAAATATAAACAGTGCTTTAATTGTATTATCTTTGGTCTCAGTAAATATAAACTGTAAAGGTACAGCACAACAATCGTGTAAACCGTGCAATTGTGATACAATGGGCTATAAATGGCATTTGCACACCTAATGATGGAGGTGATATATCAAAGTTGCTGTTGTTGTTGTTGTGGGGTTTAACGCCATATTTCAGCACACGATAGGCTATGCATGGCGGCCAGTATTAATGGTGGAGGAAGAACCCGGGAAAACCTTGTGAAGAACCACCGACCCACGAGAAGCTACTGTCAAGCTTTCTCACATACCCACATTAGCCGAATCCGAATTTCGAACCCACGCAGAAAGAGGTGAAACGGCAGCGATTTAGACCACTCGGCCACTTGGGGCCCCGATACTTGAAAGTCAATCCAAACTGTAACAATCTTTGATCATTACAATCCCACAATTTGCTGTTGTAAAGACTATTATATGTAACACTTTGAAAATAAAACTAAGAGTATTAATTTGGGTCCGTTGTTAGGTGCCACTAGCTACACGCATTTTATTTGCAGCCGTCAAGGTCGTTAAATAATTGTTTATGTTGTAAATTCTAACTCACCATGAAACATACCCCGTCACAAACACACGTGTCATCGATAACGTTAACTCTTTATGACCCGATTGGTCACGAAATCAATGTTACGTGTCGTTCCCACATTGATAAATCGTTTGCCATCGTGACATTGAAATGATAATAGGACAAGCATGAATACGTTATCCATCTATTTTTCCAGTGAGGATCACTTCTAATATTGTCACGTGATCGATACCTACCAGAATGTTATTTACCTAAATAAAACGATACATTTGCTTAAGAGTTAATGAAGTCGAAATATCTACAAATGTCAGACAAAATCACACAAAAGCAAAGTTATATTCAAAGGACTTGATGTGGTATGTTTCTCACAGAAAGCAAAAATAATAATCTCAACAGCCCAAAGGCATTTACAACAACAGCTGTTTATACTAGTCTACTACATCTACTACTACTACTCCTACTACTTTTGCTATTATATACGATAGCGTTTTCTAGAATTTTCAAACAAACGAGATTTTGTGATACTTCTCAAGATTGGTTTCGTGAATAATACATCATGAATAACAATGATTCTACAAATAGGGGTATTGTGTAGGTCGGTTGATGTCCGAAATTGTTTATGAAAACTGATCAATCAGCTAAGATGGATCATCATGGGGCGATACATATTTTTGCCAGACATCATCAGGAAAAGTGCAATTATTTAAATGCATTCTGTACTAGCATCATTATCGTACTGATGTAGAAAGTTCTCTCCCCAGCCTCCTTCTCATCCTTATCTATATTCTTTTTCTTAGTAGTAGCAGAGGCAGTAGTGAGAGCATAATATTGACGCGGTGTATTCAGTTTGATATTATACATAACACGAGGTTGTTTAATTGTGTGTAATTACTCAGGCATCTTTATCAACATATAGTGTCATACCCTCTTATAAGTACCTGATAACTAATCTCAAGACGTTTGAAATATTAATTATTGTTCAACGTATCCCTACAATTGTTATATCTCATCTCCTTCCGAACTACGCCATTTCAATAGGTAATGCATTTGGCCTAATTTACCTGATTGAAGATCAGTTTACTTCAGTTTTCTGCGTGAACCACTAAATAATGATTACGTCTTTGTTATCAAGTGGCTAATATGTCCTCTCTAAATTCTCAGCTGTATCATACCGTAGTTACACATTGTTGTTTTAATATATTAATTTAATATGAACAATAGTGTCACGTAATCAGTAAAAACGTATACCCACTCTCTGAACAATTCCGAATGACGAGATCTCGTACAACGGAAGTCCACCACGACCCAGACACTTTTGGGAATATGAAATGTGTTCTGTTTTCAATAAATGTTGTAGGTCTCTTGCCAGTCTCTGCACAGTCTTTGACTGAATACACCCACTGGTCGTCCGTTATACTCTCCTCCAGATACAGATTGTGCCCTAAAATATGAAAAATTTGAAGGCAATACGGATGCCATCAGGTGGAAGTATTTTGCGAGCTACATAAATTAAATCTATGCAATTAGTAAATACTTCATTAATTTAATAATTGATGTCTTATGTCTTACAAATATCCACCGATTGTGATATAATGAGAAATAGTATGTGTTCGTGATGCATGGATGTGATACGTTTATGAAATAAATTATAGTAAGATTATTCTTAAATTCAAGAGTTTCAAATCACTAATCTTCATTCACCCGATGATTTTTTCCAAAATATTGAAATGTGAATTAAATAATGTCATTGTTTTTTCACGTCGTTAAGAATGAACGGTATATGTAAAGTTGTATTGGAATAGGAGCAGATTTCGGCTAAATGAACAACAGTATGGGGTTGTTTTTCATACAAAACCAGATAGAAACAAAACAAATGTTTACAACTCATCTTAAAAAATATAGTTAGTAGCAAGAAAATTGCTCACACTCATTTTGTTAAATTCTATTGCATGAATATAATTAACGCAATACAATCAAACACGAAGAAGCAGATGAACGAGGTGACATCATAATTTGTCGCAAATTAAATCTTTCGAATTCAGTATGCAGGCAACTTACCATTTCGATGTTCGCACAGGTGTCGATATTTTCTACTGCAATTCACTACTGACATTTTGTATGTTTTGCCCTTTGTAACTCTCAAGCAACCACTGTCATCGCCTTTGATATCATGTGATGAAATGGTAACTGTAATCAATACATATGCAAATGTATGCGTTATGAACCAAACAACATAATCAATATTATTATTAATATTATTATTATTATTATTATTATTATTATTATTATTATTATTATTGTTATTATTATTAATATTATTATTATTATCAATGCATTATTTTAGGAGCATGGAACGAATATATATGTCTTTGTTGAGCTTTTTTGCAGAAAGGAAAATAGCAATATTTAATAAACTAAGTTCCATTCCATGCAAGGATATCTATCTTCACATGATGCTTGACTTATCAATACTAAAAGGTGTTATGGCCTCTAATGTAGAAATAGCACAGTGCATTTATCAGTATTTATCTCGTCTTGTCATGCAATTTCTCATAAAACCAATTTGATAATTTAAAAACACCCACGTCAAGTCATGAAACACCCTAGGACAACAGCTGTATAACCTTGTACATGCACTAGTTTATACATATCCCTACATATTTCCCTATCTCACACACTTACGCACACAGACACACGTCTTTCTCATTATCAGTAGATACTGTTCCTTAAGCGAATTACTATGTAACAGAGCATATGTAATTGTGATGCATACGAATGACTATTTGGCAGGGCAATTTGGGTAATTATGCATGAAAACATTTTTCAAACTATAAACATTTAATGTATTAACTAGTTGCATAGCTCAATGAGATCAGAAGAAGGTCATCTTTTCTAGATGATTAGGTACTAAAAAGAAGCTTCCTGAGGCTACTGTTAGTGGCAATTACACCGTCAGTCAGGGTCTCCACAGGCCCTTCCCACCCCAGTTTGATATTTCTTCATTTTTATTGGGTTGTAGGGAAAACTTAATTGTCATTAAAAAACAAAACAAATCAAAACCAACGCGCAAGTAACCGCTTACCAACATTCATAGCAAATTAAACGATGTTACATCTAGTCATGCATGATATCGATAGGAAAATTATTCATTTTTTTATAGAATGGCGAGGATTTTAATCGTTGTGTTTTTATTCCGGTGACAAACCAAACGAAGCTACATCGTTCGTGAAATATGATCTGGTACTAACTGTATGCATTTCTAGTCAAATGACAACACAAATCTCGCAACCTACATGTTAATGACAGCAGAGTTACATTAGTCACGTGATATCAATAATACCCCCATTCCAAAGGTATTGTACAAAAATATGAGAGTATTAAGTTAAAGTCACATGCTGTTTGTAAAACAACGAAAGCATTTATTTCACGACATATTCTGAGAACAACTGCTTGAAACATGTTGTAGCCGCCTCAGCTAGGATAACGTCAGATTCGCCAAGAATAGAGCATGTGTCAACATTTATTTTGTTTTATCATGTGACTGCCGTGCTGACATGCACCCACTCTTTGGTGAATCTAGCGTTTCAAAAACCTCTACGTTTCAGTGGATCATGGTAAGTACATGCAATATGATACGTTTAAACATCGATTCACTTAATATACCTTCCTATATACCATTCCCTTCTCATCAAAGAACAGAAGTTTAATTGGCATTCTTGGAGCGGTTACTGCTGATGCGCTCAGCTATCTGCAGAAGACATGGTGAAACCAATGTTTGGTCAAGAAAGAACTCCCCACTGGATTCCGAAAACATATGACCACTGATTACATGACATTGCCACAATGAAAGTATAGTGGCTGATATGAAGAGGTGGCCAATGAACTCATGTGACGAATAGGACAGGTTGAACTGCATATATTTGCATGCTTTGAATTTATGACAAAAGAGTTTTGAACAGAGATATATATTTATATATTTGTAAAACATTTCCTAAACCACCACATACCTAACATTCTATGTAGCTGATAGCATACTTCATACCTGCCTATACACATATATAAGCACTTACCAAACTCCCCACCTAACTACTTATCTTTCTGCATGTCATTATTAGCTTCCAGATCGATTGATTGTTGACTTGATGGTTCAACAGCAAAGTGTGGTTAAATAGCGCTATATGAAAAAAGGCATTATCATAACAATTTATGTTATAAATGATAATTAAATTTGCAATGATATGGTAGGACTAAATGAGGGATCCCGATCAAAGGGAAATGTAAATGTTCTTTGTAAAGAGTAATAGGATACAAGATAGACGGTTATACCGGATCGTATGTTCGTTATAAAATAATCCAAACAAATAGTGTTGTAGAACACTACCAACACAACTCTTACTTTTAATTTGTTTAAGACATGGTCCGCGTAACTTATTGATCTACTGCTCGTAAGTTTTGCATTAGAAATATAAATCTTTCCTCAAATTTGGTATCATTTATCAAATACATGCAATTTAATATGTACTAATTAGTCTGCATGGAAAACGTGACTTCATATTCCTACTCGTTATCTAGTTTGATCAATTAGATTATTTTGCATGAGCTTTATATTTAAATAAAGGAAATTCACATGCTGATTTATTGTGATAACATTTATATTTCGTTCATAAGTTTGTATTGCCAGGTCAATCGTGTGTCGTAAATGTCATGTACACCATCCACTTGTACAGGTAAACTGATCGAGCTTACATGACGGTTCTCTGAGGGATTGAAGACCGAAAAAAGTGTCGGAAAGTGATTTGCATACTGGTTGCTTATTATATTGATTATCATAAGATAAATACGAGCCCGGTTATGAATGCTTTATTTAATGTACTTGTTAAATGTATCAAGTTGAAAATATGTTGAACCAAGCTGCAATGGATATATTTTTTCTATTATTATCTTTTATATCTTATTATACTTTCTGTAAAGATTATGTCCGAAGCATTTTATGATAACTTTGTAAGTAATTAGGTAATATTTACACATTGAGAAATACCCAACCATAATCATTTAATCCATATAAAGTTAATGAACTTCCATTATGTCATCAGATCAGCATGTTCCATCGACCACATATTCACCTTTATGTGGATCGAAATTTTATTCAAACGTTGTCGATTCTTTATACATTAATATTGGGTAGAGTGTCATATCGGGCTAAAGCGGCGATACATTGTCATGAACGTTAGTTAAATGAATATAAATTGTTTGATGCTGTTTAAACCGAGGTATAGTTTTCTTATATAGAATTATGCTTGCGTATGGCAATTATTGCTATAGCGTCCGTTGTTGTTACCCTCTCCGCATTTCGATCTTATCAAAACAGTCGTGTTCTTTTTAAGTGAATTACCATCCTTGATAAATAATATATAACCCTGACCTTACATAATATGTTGTCGAGGCGACTTTCCAAAGTATGTCCTAGAAGCAGGAAAACGAAAGTAGTCCGCACAATGTATTGATGTGTTAAAAGTTCCAGATCAGTATCACGTGACCGTTTATATCCAATCAAAATGTAGAACAATTCAGAAAAAACTGGAATTATTTCAATTTAAATTAGCTTAAATTATTATAAGTGTATTATCTGATATCCATTACAGTAACGTTTCATGGTGAAGTGCAAATATCAATTGTAGCAATTTGTTTTCTGCTAATAGATCATGCACTCGTTTCATATTGGTGTTATTAGTAACGTGCTTGCATTGTGTGTGCCTTTATTATGTACCACGATATAATTTGTTTGCTCGCGAGTTGACTTCAAATGTTTCCGATCATTAGAAATTAATTTTCTACGAAGCTCCATGACAAACTTTTAATTTTACTAAACATTTTCAAAGAAATGGTAGGATTGTGGTATGCAGCCGGTCCGGACGACATTGAATGCTTAAACTCTCAGAATATATCCTAGGAGGAGATGAGATAAAGTTTTCAAAAGTTCGATCCAAGAATGGGTAATACCCAGATGTGGGAACTTGTTTGGACTTTGGATCAATTTCCTTGTTGCAAATTTTAAGTGAAGTTGTTGATTGGCTGAGGACTAATTTGGATATATGGGATGAGTTAGTGATGACTATGATAAATATCTTTTGTCTGCAGCCGTTTAGTTGTAAAGTAATTTACATCGGCTATTTTGAAATGTACATGTTATTCACGGCATACATCTCTCTCCCTCTCTGTCTCTCTGTCTCTCTCTCTCCTTATAGAGGTGTACTTTGTTTCATCAGTAAAGCGATAACATTTTCATTCCGATTGACCTTCCACATAAACTGTTATTTTGCTGTAATCTTGATCTCCACAAAGCATTCCATTTCCACAATGCAATGGTTTCTCACAGCTGTTGTTGAAAGGTTGGGTGTCTGGGGCGGAAAAGTCCCATTTAGCAATGCAGTAGCAAAGGCCATCCTGAAATGCACCAATTACACTTTTATATAACAATCATGTTTATTTATTATTAGAAGTCTTTGATCATTGTGAATAAAATGTGATACTTTGCACGTGGATTATATATTCAAGATGAGGTGCCTTGTAAAAATAGAAAATGAAAGTACTATTAATTTGCAAAGCAAACAACGAGTGCTATATTAAGACAAACAAACGATAGGCATATTAAAAAGTTTGCAAACAATTTATTCGCACCTCAAACAGCATTCAAAACATAATGATCTGAATTTAATAAAGTTGCAATTTAATGATACATGCAAAAAGCGTGTCTTCTATTTCACAAAATATGTCAGAATAATGGGTACACTGAAAACCTTTCCCTGTCGTGTGTTAGCATGCAAACGTCTCGAAAGAGCTTCAATACTAGGCCGGAACCTGCTCTACTGAGTGCACTATAATAAAAATGATCTCAATCTAAATTAAAGGCAAATGTGCACGATTTTCGTGAACTCATTACTTTTCCGTTAACTGGTGATGTACAACATTAGGTAACATGTAGGGGCTAAAATTAACAAAATATATATTGGAAGTTGTTGTGTATAATTATGATTATAATCTGTAATCATCGTTCGGTAGTTAGTTTTTGTACACGGGTATAACATTATTGTTTAGTATGAGTGAAGATTGTGTCTGATCTGTAAATAAATACTGACATTGCTGTTTAGGAACATTATTAATTATCTTAATAATAAGTAATGTTTACTTGTTCTTAGGTCTTTTCCCATTATAAGGTTTAGATAAATTGTTTTCTTTGAAGAAATAGTCTATTTCCCATTGTTTGGATGACCACAGAATCGTACAAAAGTGCCTGTAATAATAATAATAATAATAATAATAATAATAATAACAATAACAAGAGCCACCGTTGAAATCAAAATATTAAAACAAGTTTCACATATAAAGCTGACAAGTCTTGACAAATGAACACCATGAATTAAATACTTTATCCTTTTACGTTTCGTTGTAAAATTGGCAAATGATCATCGACTTACTGTGTTTCATGAAATATAATCTTTTCGACATACTCGATACAGTTTGGTGGCTTCTCTTGGAGAAATTGTGAATTCAGTCAGTGAAATCTATTTAACAAGTCAATTTTCCATGGCAAGTATAAAATTAAACTTAAAATGAACACATCATTTTCATGGCATATCCATCTTGAAATTGGGGAAAAAATGCATTCATGTCATATATATTTATCTCCATTTTTAACGGAGAAGTCTGTAAGTGCTAACATGTAGTTAGTACAGGAATATATATATATCAATATATATATATATATATATATATATATATATATATATATATATATATATATATATATATATATATATATATGTATGTATATAATTCAAATATACATATTGATATATATTGTCGGTTTTGCTTTTATATTGTTTGATTGTTAGGTTTAGTTTTTTTTATTTTCTTACATGCTGTAGTAATATAAATCTGTTTACTGGAACTAGACATTTTCCAGAAATTAGTTTGGCCTGACAGTTTTGTTCGTAAACATCTAATAATATAACTTAGTATGTAAGAGCTTTAATTTAGAATCAAGTAAACAAATTTTTATTATTATTTCGGAATGTGGGATCCATAATAATGAAAATGGTCACGTGACCCTCATACGGGAATTTGTTTTGCACAGTAGCTATGTTTAATTCCGATATTTTGAGAAATAATCTGAGTTTAGGTTTTAAAGCACTTGATATCAGGGTTTTCAGTTTGTTGGGACCACATAGAGCTACATTTTGAATTTTATTCAAATTATTTGGTTTCCTAACGATTAATTTTTTTCCGTGGAATATTTAAGTACTCACACATAATTCTTAGACAAAGAAATTTATTGAATTTGTATTCGGAATTCCATCACGATAATAGTATTTTCCATGCCACAGAAAAGAACTGTAGATACATCATTGTTACAATGGCTGTAACATACGTCCTCGCCTTCCCATTTTGGATTTTTCTTCGGGACTCGAACTCAAATTCATTACATTATAATATTCCAAGGGCTTCTAATTTTTAATTCTTGGAATATTCTTGGATATATTTTTGGAATTAATTATTAAATCCTTACGATGTTTTTTTTTCTCCATTTTTAGCTTGGTTTTCTAGTGAAATAAATTATTTGTTAAATTATATCTATCTTGTTGTGATCACCTTTCCCTTGTTATGTTTACTAAGAGCCGAAAGGTAACACTATATATATATATATATATATATATATATATATATATATATATATATATATATATATATATATACACTATATATATACACTATATATACATATTTTCAAAACTAGATTAGAAAAGCAACACCAATACATCCAGAATTTTGACTTAAAATTATTGAGTTCTTTGTCAGGTAGACATTTTACCTGTGGATGACCTACGTGTTCGTTTTATACCTGACTAGAAGCATTTGAATTTTCATTCTGAAGAAAATATAGATCAAAGTGTTTTAATCAATTAGCATGAGTATAATAATATCATTATTATTATTAGAAGTAGCCATGCTTATGTTGGACTGAGAGAAGGACATTGTTGTGTTTTAATATCTGACCAGACACATTTGTATCATTATTATGTCCATTATATCATTTGGGATGGACTTTTTTAATTCAAGTTATTAAACTTAGAATTAACGTATTATTCTTTTTGAGATATAATGTGCTCAATAACATGTTTCTTAGAAATAAAGACAGTCATATTAAAATTCAAATAATCTTGGATTATATTATTGTGATTCACCACACGGTTGCTGGCACATCACTGCGACAATAGTCACCACAGACAAATAAAAACTTCCAGCATTGTATTTATTTTGAAATGTCACAAACTTGTATTCATAATTTTAAATATTTTATACTTATGTTAGAAAGTCTAGGACTAATTTGGATTTAATTAGTAATACAAAAAGGTCTTCTTACTTTTTATTACTCTGTATTTTGAGCAAATAAAATATTTGTTGAATTTTTCAAAGTTTCTTCCTCCACCATTAATACTGGTCGCCATGTATGGCCTATCGTGTGCTGAAACATGGCGTTAAACCCCACAACAACAACAGCAACAACAACAACGTCTTTGTTCTTTAATTTTGCAACTTTGTATATGTTCCTAGAACCTTGAATATTGTCTTAGATTCAGTTATTATCATGTTATTTTAGGTTGGACCACTCCTCAATTTATATAAGGTTTGAGCTTACTTAAGCATCCATAATATAAACATTGTTTCTTGTTTACTAAATTGTTGCATCATCCGGAAACATGTTAGTACTTGTTTGTTGAGTGCAGAGTGGTATGACGAATCAAAATTAAAGAAAGTGAAGTGGACAACGTAGATTAAGTGTCACTCACGCCTTGTCGTAAGAATTAATTCATGGCAAGGCCGATCAATATGATCATATACAACTATGTTGGTAATGAATGACACGCGAATATGAATTGGGGTCACGTAAACAAAGCGTGTAATTTATAGTGCAATATTTCTTTATATAGTTAAAACTCACTATTGAACATTTGATTGGTGTAAAGGTTAAGGTCAAAATAGGACTGTTTGTGTTCACAACCAAATTGTTGTGAAAGGGAATAGTAAGATTCAGATAATTATCGAAATAACTGACAATCATAAATTCTTTATTTGAAACGGAAATAAACACTATATATTGATGATACACATTCATTTCTCGACTATAATGCAATTTTTCTCGAATTAAAAGGAGTCATTGAAAGGAAAATGGTGATTTATGATTACATGTTTGTGGGAATAGATGAGTGGTTAATGATTAGTTCAAACAGTCAGTCCTTCGTGATTATGTGATTATATTCACGCACTTAAACGATTCATTAATACAAGATAGTATAATAGCATCAAATTAAGGACATATGATTCATTCGGAACGTTATATTATTTTAGACTTGTGATGGACCGTTTGTGATTAGTTGGGTTTTACTTAAACAATCGTACGTTTCTTTTAAAGTTTAATTTGTATGTGTTAGAGCATTATATGTGACATTTTGTACATATTGATGGGTTTCCTTTTACTGTTACTTAATTTAGGAACATATAGTCGTAACTAACATACATACACACATACATACATAACAACATACATACATACATACATACATAGATACATACATCCATCCATACATACATACATACATACATACATACATACATACATACATACATACATACATGCATGCATACATACATACATACATACATACATGCATACAAACATGCATACATACATACATACATGCATACATACATACGTACATACATTCATACATACATACAAACATACATACATACATACATATATGCATACATACATACATACATACATACATACATACATACATACATGCATACAAACATACATAAATACATACATACATACATGCATACATACATACATACATACATACTTTCATACATACATACATACGTACATACATACATACATACATACATACATACATACACACACACATACATTCATGCATGCATGCATGCATGCATACATACATACATACGTACATACATTCATACATACATACATACATACATACATACACACACACACATACATTCATGCATGCATGCATGCATACATACATACATACATACATACATACATACATGCATGCATGCATGCATGCATGCATGCATACATGCATACATACATACATACATACATACATACATACATACTGTCATATCGTTAGGGACTATGTGTATCCCATCTTGGTCAGTCAACAATGCGTTTAAACTTTTTCAACGCAAATTAGTTTCTCTTGTTAATGCTCTCGATCCAAATTCAAAATTAAAGAAACTACAAACAATTATGAAAGTTTAATCACCTACACTAATCATTGAAATGCTATAATATACTCAGGTTTAAAAGCAATAAGTCATGACTTTAGGGCATTACTTATTCTAGTTCTCAGTTGAAGACTTCTACAATAATATCATCGTACATACATTGTACATACTAAAGAGTTTTAATAGCAATGTCAGCAATATTATGCATAAATCGAGGAAATAATATCATTGAATTTCATATTTTTGACGGGGCCACACACGTCATTCAGGAGTCCATATATATCTGTCTATGCTGACCTTCCTTGATGCAATCAAAAGTCAATATAATCACATACTCTCTGAAAAAGTGTTGTATTATCTTACCAAAGCTTCACCTTTCTAAATGATTTCATAAAGATCCATACTACTTAAGCATTTGAAACCTATAGTTGTCATATATTTTTGAGGTCATCCGAACATTGATGTACATATTGTAATACATTATATTACATGAATAGTTCATAAAATACCTGTAATGCGATATAACCCTGTAATCCACAAAGGGAATAGCATATGCCTGGTCTGTTTTTTACTCTTCCAATGCTGTAATTGGTAGATACGTAGGAGTATACTACACTTAGAGGAACACAACCTGAAAGCAATAATGTATATATATATATATATATATATATATATATATATATATATATATATATATATATATATATATATAAATCGGCAATATCCAGCTTGTGTAAAGAACTTTACATGAAGCATTCATGCTTAAACACGCTTGTTTTTGAGTGGATTAACACTGAAAGTATTTATTATATCTTACCTGCTAATTGTATAGCATCTTACCTATGAAAAGGAAATGTTCATATGTTTGGAAGTAGCCAACCCATGCTTCTTCCTTTAAAGCGATTTTGTCTATTACCCTCATTGTTGTTAAATTTACAGCAGGGGTGCTCATTTTACAATGGTGTGAGGCTTTCTCCCAGGATGTTCGATTTTCGAAATTGACGACTTCAAATTTTGAGTGAACTGCATCTGTAATGGAAATGGATAGACATACATATATATATATATATATATATATATATATATATATATATATATATATATATATATATATATATATATATATATATATATATATATATATATATATATTCTACTACTTTGTATAGCTCCTCATCTCAACTGTGCTTGCGTGGGTTCGAGTCTCGGGCAATGACTAAAAGTGCGTGTGAGGAAGATTGCCAGTAGCTTGAGGTGGAGTCGATGGTTCGATTCGTAATTTTTCCAGGTTCCTAAGCCAACACTTATATCGGCCGCCATATATAATCAGTCATGTGACGAAAAGTGATATTAAGCCCAAAACAACATTTTCAGTAATAGGAACATTAAAGGCAAATAATTAATTTTACAGGGTCAGTTATACACAGAAGCTTATGTAAATCAACTCTTGAGCTGACGTTTTATTTTTATTTTTTTTTATAAATAAAGATTTCTTGAGTTAAACACATGTCTACATTCCAACCCTTTATTGGAAACAATTGAGAAAACATCTGGGAAAATGTGTTTATTTATGTGGTTAAATCCTATTTCGATACATAGCTGCGAGGTAGTACAAGTTCATATGATTTATATGCTTATAGTTGTAATTGAACAGTTGCATATTCTGTGAATCCAGTATCTTGCCCATAATTTAAAACAATACTAACAGTGAACAACCCGTGCCATGTCTACAATAGTGCATCATGGTATAGCATATTAATGGGATTTTTGACGGTTTATCATTGCTCGTTTTGAAAACTTGTAGTGAGTGACTTTGTTGTGAAACTGTATGGATCAAAATACACGTTACATAAGACATTCATTCAATAGTTTCAACAAGGATCCATAACATGCTAAAATTGTACTGTTTAGCAATTTTCGCATTGATAATGATGAGTTGCTATGACCCAAATTTAATGGAAACAGCTTTGTTGCGAAAATCATTATATTGACTCCATTTATCTATTCCATGATACAAGAAAGAGTGTTTCATATCAATCATTCTTCTCATTCGGATTTCGCTTACTCAGGCAAAATTTAAAATATGGCTTGGTCAGTAATCTTGGTGTTATCTCTGATAGCAACCCACCATCACCAACCACGGGTATAAACTTATCGAAGCTACTTTGAAAAGGAAACAGCATTTGATACATAAGTCCTTGTTCCAACATGTTGTTGTCAAAGTTAATTTTTCAATTTATAAGATATCTCAGAGGAATAGAAAACGCAGTCTGTCGTCCGCTCTGAGATAATGTTCATACAAGTAAATATACACGTAACGTGCCAATGTTATGTACCTGCTTAAAAGGCTTTATACTTTTGTTGTACGAAATAATCAACGTTTACTTTAACAAACCTTAGGGTTTCTCTGTTTTGCTGTCCCTCCCAAGCCCCACCTCTCTCTCTCTCTCTCTCTCTCTCTCTCTCTCTCTCTCTCTCTCTCTCTCTCTCACGTAAAATGGCATTCCTTGAACCAACAGAAAAATTCGTGAAAAGGTAAAACGAAATTGTCAGGAGAAAAGTATGGTCTTCAAGGTGCAACGATTTTTATGGTACCTCTGCTAAGATTCGAGTCCTGGTGTTACTGATCCCATCGCCCTGCTAGCACATCTCCAATCCACTTATCTACTAAACAAAGCACCCGTACGTAGCCGACATGCCGACACAGTCATTAACTCTTCTCAAAATATGTTTCACTCCAACGTCCTCTTAAACCAATTGGTCGAATCGACTTCAACCCATGTTCACCCTTCGGTACATATTCTAGTTTAGCAGCTCATTTATAATTTTAATCCGAGTCTTAATGTTATCTAATGCATGTGTTTATGCCTCAAATCTTCTTCAGTAGAACTGGCGTGAATGTCTCAATTCCATCCCGAATTAATCTGTGCGAATGTTGATATTCACTAACGGAATTTATTGAATTTACTACAACAACTACATATGGATCACTGCAGAAAAGGAGCGGAATTACGAGTAACTTAGTGTTGGCTGCATTAAGGGGTGCATCTTCTTAACTCTAAACTGAATATACAAATGTTGTTTCAACCTTACATATTAATTACCTAAAAAAACTATACGTTTTAACAAATAATTTCCTTCCTTCCAAACCTTAGATAAATGAAACCATTGTGGTTTTAATACGCAACTATACTTATTGATTAAAATGTTGGGCATTATGAAGAGGAGGCTATTGTTTCTATACTCTCTAAATGAATGACAAATTTCTACTGAATGCTCATTAGCGACGTAAGAAAAAAAGGGAAAATATTAATATATCCCTTTGTAGATTAAAGAAACACGTAACACCATCTCATCAAAATCCGATATACTTTCCTAGCGAGATGTCTCTTTAATGAATAACGACAAAATACGGGAAAACATGTTGAATGACAGGGAAAGAGAGAACAAAGTAACCTACAATGACATTGCTTCATATAACGGTTAGGTGTACACATCAGTCTGTTCATGACAATGGCCAGACATTCCTTGGTTAGAAGGAACAAACATACTATACAATGTAATACTTATTTGTTTATCTTCTAATCTTATCAATCACATTGATTAGATTCTAAAAACATTATTTATATTAAAATATCCAAAGTAATATCACCCCATTCGCCGTTCTCTCCCATTATTAGGTACGGCAGCAGACTACTCGACCAACAAAGAAACGTATGGATGGGGTGAGAAATAAATGCATACCTTTATGGCAAGTCTCCCATACTCCACCCCACCCCATCCCACCCCACATTTCCCTATCCAACCCAACACCACCTTACCACACCTGACCGTACCCCACCTGACCCACCCCACCCCACCCCACCCAACCCCAACTCTCTCTCTCTCTCTCTCGCTTTGTCTCTCCCTCACACTATGTAGGTCTGTCAGTATAACAGTTGTACCACTGTGCTAGACAGATGTTGAGGGATGGTAGAGCGGACATCCGAAATTTTAATATGGTAAAATATGCATTTCGACCCATATTAAAGTTTTCTTATACATGAAGCAAGACATAGAAACAAACAAATCATTAAAACGAGTATAATATGTGTATTCTTCATTACACATACACACACACACACACACACACACACACACACATATATATATATATATATATATATATATATATATATATATATATATATATATATATATATTATTTAGATTAAAATAAAATATATTGTGCACTAAAACATGGATATGTATAAGTTCATAATAATCCTTACGCCTCAAATCGGGAATTGTTTTTTAAAGAAACACACACACAGACACACAAACATACCACACACACACACACACATACAAATATATATATATATATATATATATATATATATATATATATATATATATATATATATATATATATATGCGCACGTAACATAAATCAAAATCTGACAAAGACTACTTGTATACAGGAGAGGGAGATTTTGATAGGTATATATTGTAACTTTCAGAAATGGATGTAGCCTCCATGCGTGTGGTGCATCGATCCATATTTACAAATCACAATCACTCGATCGGTGGAAGATAAATTTATATGTGTTAATACGTACCATTTAAAAGAAGACTAAGTATGATGAACAGTAATCCGTTGGTCATTTTCGTTCCCCTATGTTGTGTAGCAAACGACTGCTCTGTCATGTTAATTCATGTTAGGTCTATAAACTTAACAACAGTGCACGTATATGTCATCCTTCTCTGTACATTTACTGATAGTACTTACATGTATCACGTCCGGCTGTGTTATTACTCAGATGTAAACAAGGCAAAAAACCCTCATTACTTTATGGTGCTTTCATCCACGTTGTTACAATATATATATATATATTATTACGACGTAGGGGTGGCTTTATAGATGCTATGACGATTGATCACTTTCCGATCAGGATCGTGGAAACCAAAATACATGTAATATATGTATAGCTTTCTCAAGTGTTTTCATGCTTTGACATGCTCATGAGTGTGATAAAAATAATGATAATATTGTTGTTGTTGTTGACGATGATGATGAAGGTGACGATAACAACAACGACGAAGACGATTATGAAATAGTTCGTTAATGATTTACATCAGAATGCCGCGAATTATATTAATATAGGTTGCTCATTCCCTTTGCAAAGCTGATAATGTTGCGTAAATACCTAACGTATGTATGTATGTTTGTAGTTGTATGTCTTGTATCTATAACCAGGTGCTGGGGCCCCGAGTGGCCGAGTGGTCGAAAGCGCTCTTCATTACGGATCATTGCCATCTCACCTCTGTCTGAGTGGGTTCAAATCTTGGATTCGGCCAATGTGGGTATGTGAGAAAGCTTGCCAGTAGCTTCTCGTGTGTCGATGGTTGTTGATTTCCAGGGCTATTCCTCCACCATTACTACTGGCAGAAATGTATAGCCTATCGTGTGCTGAACAATGACGTTAAACCCCACAACAACAACAACATCACCAGATGGTGGGCATGAGTGACCAACTCCAGATACATCAACTAGATTCCGGTGACCGTTGATATAATATTATTCTCTGGTTGCGATAGTTTGACCTAACGAACATTAATAATAGTGTTATTTACTGCCTTATATATTTTCTTTCACTGAATGTTTGCAAGAATATGTACAAATTGCATGTTTTTATGTAGTTCGACCTATTAATGTTGCTTTTTAGATATAATATTTAGGAGTTATAATCTCAGTAAAGTAAAAGATTGTTATATCATGCTCTTATTTAAATAATGACATTGGAAAGTACTACACACTTATTTCGAGATAAGATGGATGAAGATTCATGTGAGTGGATCTTCCGAAAAAGGGCGAAGAAGAAATTGCGCATTAATAAGAGCTGTTCAAATATAAGAAAAGTACATAAGAAATTGTGATGGGTTGAAAAGTACATTATTTGTTAAATGAACATTTAGTCTCCATTGTGCATGATAGTTTGTCACGCCTCCAACTTATATTTGGAAAAAGGAACTCAATGTAACAAATGAAACACTTGATCGCAATATGAATATATTTGACTGCTATGTAGGCTAAGGATCGTTAAGTATCCTACCATTATGCTTGCAAATTATTAAAGTAAAAACAAACAATATTTCAAAAACACCAGCACATCCTCTAATTTATTTTAGCAAGTATAATAACCATTCTGACATCGATTGAATGAAGCTTGTTTTCTTCGGTCAATTAATTCATAGTTTTCATCAGAAGAGTATTTTGACCGGCTTGCAGCCATAATTAATTCCATTTGTTACATAATGATTTAGATGACTCACCTTAGTCTACGAATCGTGCAGGTATTTTATTATGATTCACAAACCTTGAAGATGAAGTTCAAGAGGGAAGAAAACTCTAAAGGTCCCTACGACTGTCTACGTCAAAGCCTTTTGTCAAGTCAATAAATATCGCTACAAGTAGGCATGATAGGTGCATGATCGTTGTGATGCTCTAGGTGATTCAGCAGAATTATGGTGAGGATTTACAGGTTGCTGACGGCTAGTACGTGGCCTGATGGCTATCGCAGGATTTCTGTTTTGCCACTTCCACTTGAACAAGTGGACTATGGCTGATACGCCCAGTGTCCGCATTGACTGGTACATTCTGGAAATTATTGTGCCATATGCGAGCTTTGTAGATGGTTGCTTCCATAAAGTCCTCTCCAGGTCTTCTACCATAGAAAACAGTTCTTGTTTTTATTTTCTTCCGCTGATTAGCAAGTGATGTATTGTTTTACATTTTTTCGAAGGGCCTATCAAATACCTTACCACATACAGTTTGGAGATGTGAAAGTGTTCTGCTCATATATTGTAGCATCTGTCTTTTGTCAGTGAGCGTTGTGTCCAGCGATGGAGATCTTCCTCATTTGTGTGATCCGAAGATTGCCTTCGAACAAAGTAACAAATACTCATAGACGTATATTTATGTCTCACTTATTGTGAAGGATGAGCCTTTATGGTCTCAAATTCAGACCGGGCAGTCGTATACCTTTTGCTGTAGGCTGCCGTTTTAGTTTCATGAAATGCAGTCTTCTGGAAATGTCGTTTGGAGCTGATTTTTTCTTCTTCCAGTAACCTCTGCATATGAACACCATTCTCATCAGACCAATGTTTTTGTTAGCAAACCGAGGGTTTGGATGCGGCTGAGTACAACGTATCTTTAAAGAATGATACCTTTATTAGAAATCATCAGAGTCCTCGTAAATGTTTTTTATTTTAGTGTTAAGTGCTTAGATAAATGACTCTTTTATTTCACGTTTGAGACATTGGGTTTTCGGAGCACGTTCTTCCTCTCTCGTTATGTGTGTGTATGTCTTTGTGTGTTTGTGTGTGTGTGTGTGTCCGTTTATACGTCCTACTTGTCGATCAAATATTATTCAATTTTGTCCAGATCATAAACTTTTTCATCCTTGGTGAATATTTACATATACATAATTAGATCACCCTTAATGATAATTAAACATTGTTGTATTGGTTTAATTGCTTAACATGCATCGTCGTAGTAGATAGCTTCATACATCAGTCTGATTTGTTCAATGTCCATTCCTCAGTATTTGTTTATATATCGTTTCAGTTTCCAGTTACTGAAACTATCATTTACTTAATATCAGATGTTTAATTTAGTGCGCAACATTTTGTAAAACCCATTATTGGAATTCATGCGCATGATTTTAAGTGTCAGATTTAATCAGTTTTCAATCACATTATACATTAACATTTCATTCGTTAGTTTCCTTTTAGTGTGTATTTTATGATCTAATCAATGCTATCATCATCAATATGGTTTGAAACGTACACTATGTTTTAAAACAATCATCAGTGGTACACTATATGTTAAACATCATCATCAATGTGGTTTTATGCTTTGAATCTAGTACTGAGTGGCCTCGTTTGATGTGATTATTCACAAGTATCGTTTACCCAGCCTGTGGATGAAAATGATAAGCATGAAGCAGGCTGAGAAAGTTGCAATGTTTCCGATGCTGCGGGTCAAACTGATATATATATATATATATATATATATATATATATATATATATATATATATATATATATATATATATATATACTAAACAACTTATGCAACTCCGTTTTATAATGAAGATGGCAAATACATTTCGTCTTTCAGCTTGAGGCAACTAGTATAAAATTTGACAAAATATGTGGAACGCATGCATCCATATACCGCTTCAGACGGCATCACCCAAGTATGTTATGTATTGCATATTAGAGGTAGTATGCCATTTACACAACCTTTCATTAGGCCCATTCGTAGTTTTAGGTCATGACTAAGAGGCAACAGAGACCTCCTCACTTACTTGTGTGGTGACAAATCGAACGGGTAGGCATTTTCATTATCGTAATGTGTTTTAAGCTGGAATATGTTATATGTCGTGATTAAAAATCCATATCAGCCAGTTCTCATCACTAGCGCATTTACCCATCGATCGCGGAAATGTCTTATCCACAGATGTCGCATTATCTGTTTGAATACATGATTACATCACTTTTGATATACAATAACGTCATTCATTATATTTTCATTTGAGATTACAATAGGTGCAGCTAGCAAATCTTAGCTAAGGCAATGTTATGATATATGCTGAGATCCGGTGTCAATATCAACCGAACGCATCAAATATAATCATAACCTCAAACTCCTTGTGATGTACAGTCGCCATGGTTGTCTCAAACTCTCTATATAATACTTAATCTTCTTCTGTGTGATTTTGTATTCCCATTTCGGTGTGATGCTTATCTGAAGGAATGATTTCTTTTTGCAAAGATTGTTTTTGCCTGTCCTTCTGTGAGTTACTAAGATTGTACGATCTTACGCTATATAAACGAATGAAACAAAGTCCAAATATTTATTTTATCATTCTTAAGTTCAACATATAACGTATTCCCTAGAATACAAAATGAAAATTTAAAAAATATAGTATTGTGATTTAAATCCCCAATAATCGTGAACGTTCAACGTCAAGTCGAAATGTGTGGAATACTCTGAATGAAGTACAATATTCTTGAAACGGAATGTCCTTAAATTAATTTACAACCATGACAAAGTCTTGTTAAAGTCCGAAATTCATCTAGAACCGTGTAAATCTAATGATTAATTTAAATTCAAGCTATGCATAAACAATATTAAAAAGGATGCTAACAGCGGATATTAATATACAAATAAATATGGTTTCCTTGTCCTTTAAATACAGAATGTCATCTGACTCATAACACAACACAATGCTGTAGACGGTGACCATATCTAATAGTAAAATTGCATCAGACATTGTCAACACGCACCCAGAACATTATAAGATCCTAATCAGGGCAGTTTCTGGAGTAAACTTCAAATAAAATATTTAAACATTACAATAGTCAGGTGGGTTAGAAAACTACTCTGATCATCGAAAATAAAAGGCAAAGCACACCATCTAGATTAAAGATACACAACAAAGGGGACTGACACTGAAGGTAGATTTTCAAGTTGTATTTTCTAATACTACCCTGACTCCCTATAAAGAGTGCACGATAATTACAGTTTCAAAGATCATGCGAGTTGTACATAAAACAATTACATTTCAAACAGTTGGGGATGTAAACATGAAATAATTTGAATGTACTATTACATTATTTTGTGTAGACACAGTAAATAATTTGAATGTACTATTACATTATTTTGTGTAGACACAGTAAATATATCGTCCTTGTTCCGCCTGCCATTAAAGGAGGAAAATACACGTTCTAGCTGATTCTGGCGTTCTGTATATCAGTAGCTTGTCGTGGCTGAAAGATGTAGAGTTCTCAAGCGCGTACATTTCCCTCTCTATTCCGAACGCAATAATTAATGCATCATTGTTTACGGACGTATAATCACAAATAAAAATAAACTTATCTGGTGATCGGTGAGGAGAGAGTAGATTTTTTGAATTGTTTATTCGTGTACTTTATAGTTTTCCAGAAAAGAAAATTTAATGTAAACCTTCATGTAAATCGGTGTTGATAGAAACGTGTCCCTCAATGGCAGAAGTTGTCTCCGTCAGGCGGATCTTATTCAGAGGGTTTCCATTTTCCATTCACATTGATTCAAAATGAAGTATTCGTTTTCTCGTATTTCCGAATAAAAAAATGAGGGTTAAAGTGGCGTATTGTAATATTCAGCGTAATATTTAGATGACGTTTAAACAGATTCTAACTTTCAAAGAATTGTGTTTTTGTTGGATATTGTATTGGCAATGTAGAGCATTTGAACGGTGAACGGAGTAAATGTGAACAAGTGAAGTCAGCTCTTATCCATCAGATGCAATGAATCAAACATAAAATTAATGATATAGACATTGACTCGTCTTTGATCGTCAATTCAGATATCCTTTACAAATAATACTGAGAATATCAATCTCCAGAAACTTAAAATTGCAAAAAAATGGTTTATTCAACTGGACATTAGATAAAGCAAGCCGTACATGTTACGAGGTCGACTGGCGCAGACAAGTATGTGCCACACATAAGTACAAACCATAGCTGATTTTTCTAGGAAAATGTCTTCAGGTTAATGTTTATTTTGAGTATTTTGATAGAATGCTTGAATGATGATATGCAGGTTCTTGTACTTTGCCTAACGACATTACCAACATAAGTTCAGTGTCATGATAACATTCGCGTTTAAGGAAGAATACAAATAGTATGTGCTCATGCTTTGCCGTGGAAAAAACACGGTGATACATACGAATGTGTTGAATAACTGATGATGTTGAGCGGTATTGTGCACATAAGAAAGCAACTTTCATATGCGAGACACATACATTCACCTTTTTGCAAAACTTACATTTCTAATTGAGATTGATATAAGAGAGAGCGCTTTCATTCTGTGATATTTGCAATGATTTATATAAACATATGTGTTCAAATGATAACTAACATTAAGAGAGAAAAATTGTTTACACATCCTTATATATTCCTGACCAGTTGATTAGCGACATTAAATATGTTTTGATTTAATTTAATTATTGCATTGCCCTTCACAACCAATGACAACACAACATTACCTCATTTCCTGGATCATACGAAATCCAACACTTCCAGCGTCTCTTCCATTTAATATAATTACGATTGAGCTTTGGCTTTCAATCATTTAAGTTCTGACTTGTGGTTGGCAAATGTGCACGTTCGAAATTTCACATTGGATATAAACATGAAGCGGGCATGGAGCTGGATGATTTAAACGATGCATACTAATTCTAAACATTAACACACACACACACACACACACACACACACACACACACACACATATATATATATATATATATATATATATATATATATATATATATATATATATATATATATACACACACAACAAGAATATTTAAGCGGTTTTACAGTTTTGTGAACTAAAGACACAAGTATCCTAATGTCTTTATCACAAGTCCGATTTAATAGAGTATTCCAAATGCATTCAAGAGCATGAATGTGAGAATGTACCCTGCTTATTTGGAAATATAAACAAATGTTCCATCACAATGGCATAGTTCAAGGCAAATTAATGCAAATGTTGCTTTATTCAAATAATATGAAAATTTGTATTTTCAATACATAATTTAAGTAAAGGTTTAAGCTGATGGTAAACCTAAACAAGATTAAACAGTCTGGCCATTGATATTATAGCAAAATCAGTATTTGGAAATCGGAAATTAGGTAAGAATGTAAGTCCACATTTATATCCGACTATATCCATGCTCACAGCTCAACTATGAGGTGAAAACGCAATTTAACCCTACAATAAAAACATGATTACTTATCCTACGTGATTTACGCAGCAGTGGTTAACCACATGATTCAGTTATCCAACGCGAATTAACCATACTCGTAAACGTGTTTATTATTCATATTGAATTGAAAGTTTTGGTCACCTTATTAAAAACCGTACATATCATACATCCTACAGATACTTTTCAAAAGTGAAACATTGAAAATAAACATACATACATACATACATACATACATACATACATACATACATACATACATACATACATATAAATAGTAATGTATACAACACCTGTGAATATAGTAGTAATAATAATAATACTAATAAATGTTTAAACTGAAATTGATAATGTCTGTGTTCTATAATTAATTACTGGATCCCCCGTGTTTAGTATGTAATTGTTTACCACGAGGGTAAACACGATAGAGGTCACAATTAGCACAATTCTTCTAGGGGGTCAGTGGCACGTCTTAACGGGAACTGACCAACATGAATTGCAGTATATGGAATAATTATCCCACTCTCACAAAACAATGAACTGTGAAAATACCGCTATCCCCATTTTGCGGCACAGTTATATTCGAATGTGTATTCAATATATCCACAAATTGGTAGTTTATTTAGATCAATATACAACACCGCAGTGAGATGAATACGTGTTATTCATCTAGCACGCGTGCATCGTGTTACAACATACATCCTTGTTAATGAGCAATATGCATTCCTGACCCTAAATTACAATTGGTACATTTATTTTTAAAATTAAAAATAATGTATCAAAGTACTAATATAGTTATGCCAAGAAGTAGAGCTACAAATACATATTCTTATTGACGTGTTGTTTTTGCAAGTGTGAATAATCTTTTTATAACCTGTTTTGTCTGAAAAAAAGTATGCTTTCAAGTCTTCAAGAAATGCCATTAAAATGTTTTGGGCATTTGTTATCCTTGATTATATTTCATAACAAAAGCTAAATCCTGACATGCTGAAATTTTGTTATAATGTGTAATGTCAACGTTATCATAGAGAGACCCGTATATTGTGGATTTGCATTGTTCATGTTCACGACGTGTCATAACATTACAATGAAATATACATCTAGTTTTCTATGATATTTTATTAGCACAATCACACTTATTCATTCGGACAAGTACCACTTATACTGTTTATGTGAACTAAAAAATGTAAACTAAGTACTTCTGCATTTATTTTGACATCAGGTGTGTAGATTTTATAAACATTCTGGGATTGTTTCCAGAATAGGTGGATACTGATGCTAGGGTTGTCCCTGCTGTTTATATCATTCATTTCACGGCCCTGTATTATACGTGTTACGACCTGGGATTATGCAAAGGTGACAATAAGGCAATATACTCAAAATGCGTTATCTGGATTATAAAATAGTTTTGTTTTATGTAGTAAGCCATTTAACATAAATTGTTCATATGTGAAAGCATGATTAAACATAATGCACACATTTTAAAATTAATGTATCCGGCGAATGCAAATGACATCCTATCCCTGTATTTGTCTATTCTTTAATCTCTTTTTTCTCCATTTTTCTTCTATTAGGTTCATGATGTACTCGATACAAATTGAACTCTAAAGAATTAATATTTGTTTGCATTCAACACACACACACACACACACACACACAAACACACAAACACACACACATACACTATGTTTAAATGGTATTGTTTATGATTTGGTAATTTTGTACTGAGTTGTGATGACCAAGGAGGAGAATCATATTTGTTAAAGCTTTGCTTTGTAACTCATTATACCGACACTATTTCTCTATTCAAAGACTTGGATCAGTGCTGTATATCAAGTGTTCTTCTGCAGTTAGTAAGCGTTACACAAGTCAAAAATTCAACTGATTGAATTTAAAGTTCCAATGCTGAAACATTAGTCATTTACCTCTAAATGCTTTACATGAAAGATTACTATTATGTTGTTGTAAAAGCAGATTGCATACTGCTTGAAATCTAAAACCTCAAAAAGAGAAAAGAAAGAAATGCCTTAGGCAGCATTAAGAATACTTGCATTCATGTATGCATACATAAATACATACATATATACATGCATATGTAAACACACAGACATGCATACATACATACATACATACATACATACATACATACATACATACATACATACATACATACAGACCTACCTACCTACCTACCTACCAACCTACATACATACATACACACATACATACACATACATACATACATAAATACATACATACATACATACATACATACATACGTACATACGTACATACATACATACATACATACATATACTGATAGGCAGAGAGAGAGGGAGATGCTGCTTGTTACATGTTCAGGTCAAGGCCACATCATGGCAGCCGATCAGACTTGGTCATGGTATTCACAATCCAGACTGATATACACATTTAACCAAGAAGGGTCGCAGTTATAAAATGCGTTATACACTTACATGTGTATATGTGCTTTAATCCACGTGTGCAAACAAAAAAACAATCACTGGTTATACATGAGGATCAAGGTTTAACAATAAATATGTACTAATTAACGGAAGACCAATAATGCTCTTAAAAGTACTCCCCTAGTCCTTTTCGTTCAACAATGTTGTGTAACAAGCATGTCATACTGACTCAAGTAAAGTTAATGTGCTAAAGAAAGGAACGTGTGTACGTCGCAGTTTATTGGACAATAACCGTTATCACTTACATTTAACATTTCCGCCGTGTCTTGTTACTCAGCTTTAAACAAGGAAGAAAAGTACTTATAACTTTAAATGAATTAATCTGTATTAAGCGTATCGATATATTATTGTCATTCTATTTATGGTCTTGTTCCATCCTTTTCTCGGTATCGTGCATGACGAAGTAGATCAGGATACATGAACACGTGAGAGGAATGGCAACATACGAAGTTGTTTCATATACAAATGTATTAAAACATATACAATCCATTCCAGAGATACATAGTTTATACCCTGTGTGATGTGGAATGATCTCATCAGCGAAATATGCAGCACTAGTGATGATACACTTGGATAGTTGCCCTGTGTCGCATAAATAAATTGAATTTATAAAGATTATTAAATGCGTGTGACTCTCAAAAGCAAGCGAGAAAGCTCCTCATTTCTAATATGTTGACACCTTACAGTCCCGTACAATCAAATTTACATATATGAAACCTTAGAGATCAAACTAATCTTTCCGAGATATCAAAGACTGTATAGCTTATATCCATTGCCATTTGCGTACTGGGAATTCCAGAGAAAACAAGTTATGGTTATTATGCTTAAGTTGAATTATCTGCTGTTCTATGTTTACCGAAGTGTGGATGCTTGGCTCACGTTCCCTTCTCCCACGAAGAGCATATGAATCATTATGATTCTCCAAACAGTGATGGAGGATATCTAAAGCTTTGTGAAAGAAGGACCGTCTGCCAAATTTACGTATGTGGCCAACAATATTATCCCAGCACTTCGCAAATAATTGGCAGGGATTGAAGAAACGAAAAACGCCCTACTGCTATGTTTTTATCGATTGTTTATTCAAAATCTCTCTCCAAAAATTACGTTTTTAAAGATGATGATGGGTGATCCAACTGCTTACTCTCATGCTGAGATTTAATGCCTCATATGCTGAACATATGTGCCATCATTAGATAAAGAGCGTGAACTGAGCAAGTTAAAACAAAACGCAATTCGATTCATTCACACGAAAAGAAGTGAACACTCTAAGTCATTGGAGTTATTGAAGACACAAACTACCTTAATACAACTACATACAAATGCACGCAAAATCAAGCAAAGTTTTTGTCATATATAAATGAATTTGCTACAGCCAATTAGAATGATACATCGCGAAGGCACGAATTGGCGATCTTCAAAATTTTGAATACAATTATCATACTAAGATATAAACGCAGTCTTAGTACTGTTATGGGAGTAAAGCTATATGCGATGAATACATTAATAATGTTATTTCGGTGAAAATAGCATCAATTGAAGAAATCTTTAGAAATAAAAACATCCTAGTTCCCAAATTCGTTCCTTTTGATTTTGTGGTCATCACTCATTAACGACAGCAGATTATATTCTTCATGCATATCTTTAGTACCAATAACACGTTTTCAGTATATTGTCAAATGTTCTTTGCAATACGTTCTTTTATTCGTACCATTAATTAGCAATACCCTCAGACATAAAATGTACCAAATAAAACTAAAAATACCACTATTGTATAATACATCATAAAGATAATTGTTCATAAATGACATCAATAATATAAATTAACAATCCATATCATTTGTCACTATTTGGATTAGGGGCGAGAACTCTTTGATGTTTTTCTTTCTTCAAAAGATAATAAACATAAAAAGGTTATCTAGCATACATAACCATACATGTATTTTACCCCATTAGTAACATTGCAGTCATTAATTAGATTTATTGTCAATTTGTACTCAGAAACGATAATGAATATATGAGCATTGCGCTTAATACTGAAAATGTGTTAAGAATGCAGTATTAAACTAATAGGGCAAGAATCAGGAAAAATCGCACTGTACAAATTCAGGTCAAGGGGAAACACACACACACACACACACTCACACACACGCACAGACACACAGGAAAAGCGTTTTTTAGGAAATAAGCCAAACATCTTTCCTAGTTACAAGTTACTACGACCGATTGCATACATACATACATACATACATACATACATACATACATACATACATACATACATACATACATACGTCCGTCCGACCGTCCGTCGGTCCGTCCATCCATCCATTGATACATACATACATACATACATACATACATACATACATACACACACACACATATATATATATATATATATATATATATATATATATATATATATATATATATATATATATATGTTATGTGTTCTTGCACACGTAGAAGAGGGGTGCAAGTTATTGTCAGAACGAAAGTGAATGAAAACGATGGTTTGTATTATTAACTTGTTTGACGAGATTGTCAAGAGTAAGATAGAGAGTGAAATGAGAGAAGACCCTAGGTCAGTCGTGCAAATATTACAAAGTAAAGTATATGGGTACATAATTAAAACAAAGACAAACGTTGTGTTTGATGCTGGCCACTTTCGTGACTTTGTATTGGACATAAATGATCATAGTGAACCAAATATTTGCTATGTATTTACAGCATAACATAGCTAGGTGGACAAAGTCTATAGCGTAAGCGTGCTAAGAAATTGGACAATGAGACATAGCATATAATACTGACATTTTTTGAAGCTGCAACCGCCATAAACAGAAATACAGCAAATAGAGCTTGCTTTATTTCTGGCAGCCACAAAAAGGAGGGTGTGGCAAAGAACAAAAGTGTCCACCATCAAAGAAAAGATAAATGGTGATCAAAATTAAACCGATGAATTATGTATTGCCGGGGCAGTTGAGCACCCTCATACTCCCCGCTATTTAGGATATATCCAGCATGTATGGAGGATTGGGAAGAAACTTTAAAACGGAGGCGCGTACTTCCTGAATGCCCTGTTGGTCTTCCGGAGCTGTTAGAGTACCCTCGTACGCTCCTGGAGGTCGAAAAGGCAGGTAGACACAGATTAGTCCGGGTTGAGTGAATGATATCCCAGCAAAGCACGGTCGATGCCTGTGGTTCTAAGTCTGTTAAACCCAGGAGACCTGAAAGAGGAATTAGCACACGGCGGAATGGCGATCTTAGAAAAAGTGATTTAAGGGTTACAAAGCTGAAATCTTTTTACCTAACCTTATGCATTTCTGAAATGCATCTGAAAAGGCCATATTGATTATTTAAACTGATAGAGAGATCACGGTGAAATTGTAAGATGTGAACTCTTTATATAGCGTCCAAGCCAGCTTACACAGTGTATGTCATGCCCTGACCAAGATATTTAATTTAAGGCAAGAGTACAAATTTTTCTATCAACTGCTGGCTTAGTGCAGGTGGCAGACATATACATGGACATATTTTCATATCCATCAGCTAAAACGTATATACATGAACATGAAGAAGCGAAATGTACAACAACCAATGATTTTGAAAAATTAAATTCTTTTCAGAAATAATTATGTTGTATATTATTTTTTGTTTTATATTTATCTATTTTTTTCCTTCCTTTTTTCTATGGATTAAATACATACGTCTCATCAAATCTCATCAAGTGATTGCAATTTTGGAACCAGTGAAAAGTAAGGTGGGGCTAGTGATGAGAAAGGTGGGACAAGTGAATTTTCTGAAACCACTTGTCCTGGACTAGTGGTCAAAACAAATATCTGCTCAGCCCTCAAAATGCATGATTTTTGTGTCATTAGAGGATGGTTTGTTTATGGTTTCAACTAAGGCTCGATTGTTAGTGTGGAAATAGATACATTTATTTGATAAGTGTTCTCCCTAGACCAGAACTGTCAGAACGATGGGGTATAATTCTAGAAGCGCTATATTTTGATATGCCCATGTCTGATCCTAGATGTCTTAGAAATAGTGTGACCCGGATGGCACTGTATCCGACTGAGGGAGAAACATCTGTGTACAAGTCCAACATGTCGGAGGTCAGCCAAATGTCAGGTAATAATAAGGATATCCCGTTACAACCGGTTAAAAAGTTTTGCCAGTCCCTTAAATCTTCCTTTACATCTTTTGTTAATCTAATGTGGCTTTGCGATGCCAATTGTCGGAGACCTCTTGCGTTATAACATTTAGAAGATTATGGTCCATCCAAGCCCCTTCGCTAGATGATCCAGGTTGGGGGATGGCGGCCATTGGAATTGACAATAGTGCCTTCTTTATAGGTCTTTTCACCGCCTCTTGAATTTTGGACCTTGATTGTCTGTCTCTCTTCACTGCCATTTGCAACGCATCCCTGTATGTAAGGGACATTCTGTACCAGTGTATTACTACGTATCAATCGTTGCAAATGAATCCCCCTTATTGTAATGTTATGAACGCCACTGTTCACTGTAGTGGGATGAGGCACAAACTTGGTAATATGGAGAAAGAAAAAATGAAGAAAAGAACCAAATTTGAACGTTATGAAAAGTATGGGTCATTGTTTTAAGGTGCGGAATACAACATCACTAGTATCAACAGAACAATTACAGGTCAATGGGCCTAAACGAGCTTGGAAACACAATACCCATTTACATGGAACGAAGTGTTGGAAGAAGAAAGCATGAATGACTAATCACGTGTCAAGTAGTGAGGTGCGGGACCCATGTACGCCAAGCATGAAACTCGTATCAACCGTAAAACGTAAGGAACCAACTGGTAAACACACATGTCACTGATACGGAATCAAATGTTAAACATACCATCCAGTGATATGGAACCAACTGGTAAACACACAGGCCAGTGATACGGAATCAACTGGTAATCATAAAATCCAGTGGTACGGAACCAACTGGTAAACACACAGGCCAGTGGTATGGAACCAACTGGTAAACAAACAAACAAGCCAGTAATACGGAATCAACTTTGAAGCAGAAGGCTAACATAAAATCCAGAGGTACGGAACCAATTAAAATAACAGGGTCCAACTAAATACTGCTAAGCCCGAGAAAGCCACACAAGACCTCACAAAATCATGTAAAGTCAAATCAAGAAAGCGCTCTTACATTGTCAATCCGATTGATGAACAAACCAACCAAACCGAAAGACCACTTGTCAACACAATTATGCAGAACGAAAGGATCGAAAATTGGGCTACAAAGTTCGAACAATCCTAAACTATTAAAGTATGACATCATCATGTTGAAAATGTTTGTTATTATTCAACAAACTGCTCCTCCGACCGACCATCGATAGAAAATGCAATATTCCTATATCTTACAACGTTTCGTCCATAATCGACACAACATAACAAAGGTACACAAAGACAGAAAAAGCGTATCACAGGGTTCATACCGAATTTAAGAATGACGAATTAGAAGACGTACCCAAACTTTCAAAGACCACAAACATAGATTTTCAAGACCTACGTTCGCTAACATTTACTGTATATGAGAAAACAAAGAATGCAAAACAATATAATATTGTTTAATGATTAAATGAAACTGAACGGGTCGTCAAAAGAAAGAAACCATACAAAACTCTACTACATCTAAATCTAAAATAAATGGACAATTTTATTTGTAATTACGGAAAGAAATTAAAATGTTTGAGTTTATTTCAATTTTCTAATACTTTTAAAGACCCCAGAGTAATCAGCTTCATTTTCCCAAACATTCAAGGCCTTGCAAATGGTACCTCATGCACGAGAAGATGGGAAGTATATATACGTTTAACTTTATGGTTCTCTGATTTAAAGTTGCGTACGACAGAAAGATCGAGCCAGATAATTGTGTCGACTATTCTGCCCCATCCCAATGCATATACATTTTAGAATAGCGCCGAAAATTAAAATCGGGACGCAATAGATCGTCTATTTCTGATTTCAAATAATAGTGCAATACTTTACAGACGGAATGACCCAGTATGAGTGTGACTTAATGTATAATAAAGAAACGTTAGCAGAGTTTGCGGAATGGAAACAAGTTAATGTAAGTAAATACTTAACTTCCAGGACTATTCGACTATGTCCAAATTCCAGGAGATGAGGAAGGTAACTGACAAAGTGAGCCGATAACAACGGAGAGAAAATTTCAACAGAACAAAGGAAACATGTTTGCACCCCATAAGGAAGTTTTCTCAACTGAAGCCGCACTCCTTATCAGAGAGAATCCTCCGCGCGTTGCCGGAGCGAGAGTATTGCGATTGGCTAGGCAGAACACATGATTAAAAGCTTTAAGTATATTGGCCCTTGACAGCGCGTTACCCGACTAATCTGGCGGGAAATTGTAGACCCAATCATACATCCCATAAATGTCCTTAATGAGAATTATGTTCGCATTTGTGGACAAATGTTGAACAAATCTAAACGTTTATGTCCAATTCACACCAGTCACGTATCTAGCTGTTATCATATAATCAAAATGCACCTAGAAGAAGTTGAGGCCAAAGTAATGTATTGTATCGGAACGCCTCTGCTCATCTACCAGGATCCTATCCTCTCCCGACACGGGACGCAACCCACGGCAAACACGTTGCCTCTACTCAGTCGCTTTTACGACACGTAGTGAGGACACCTCGGGCCAATTCTACTATAATGGATCTGCATTGGGGTGGGGTGGGGCTTGGCTGATGTAGTTTACATACAACGATTTATATTTCCATTTTAGTCCACTCCGGGGAAAAATATCTTTATTCCATCTTAAAGACAGACCTTAGGAAATGCATTCCTTTAACGACTCTTCAGCCTCACTGCTTGAAAAACTAAAACAAAATATGTGCAATAACATACAGCCCTTGTCCTCTGGCTCATTTCTGAGCGATTTCGTTTCCTTAATGTTGTCAAAGTGATTTGTTATAGAACAGAGTTTCTATGTATTTCTCTCTTCAGTCAGTTTATGTAATTCTTTTGAAGGTTTTGATGGTAGGTATGTGGTTATTGAAGATGCTAACACGTTCTTATTTTATGGCATGGCCACTTTAAAAAATGTTTGAAAAAGTTAAATACGGGATATATGAAGGTTGAATTGGTTGCATTTTCACCACATACCCCTACTGAGTGTACCACCGGTGTATCCCTGGCACTTGAAAAGTGTCCCCTTGTTGGACTCCGTGGCGGGTGGTAAGCACGGGTGACGAAAAACAAAACAAAAAAAAGCAAACAAACAAACATGGGAAATTTTAAAAACGTCAGCGCAAGAGAACAAAAATCGTTTCAGCCTCTGACGATGAGCCATGTGGCGAGAAGTATTTTCCTCGCTTCATAGTCATCCAGTCCAAATAAGAAACTAAACCACTTGCCGTACTATCACCATGTCTAGTTGACAAGACTATATTTGGATTAGTCGGAAAACCCAAAAAGCGTTAAAAACTTAAATCGGGTGGTCTACTTGTGGAGTGAGAACGTAAAGCACATACTGAGAATATTCAAAACGTTACGACATTTCATGACAGTCCAGAAATCATCGAAGGGATTAAAATGAAGGTGTCATTGCAGTCCGTCCAATTCGTATCAAACGAAACAACAACCTGCAGAACACAAACATCATAATACTCACATTTAACAAACCTACAGTTCCTAATGTAGTGAAGGTTGGATTTGTACAGGATATATATATATATATATATATATATATATATATATATATATATATATATATATATATATATATATATATATATATATATATATATATACCTATATCTATATCTATATATATATATATATATATATATATATATATATATATATATATATATATATATATATATATACAAAATCCCCTTCGATACTTCAAATGTCCAAAATACAGCCATCATGAAGACCGATACTCAAAGAAGCCAAGTATGATTCCGATGTGATGTCAGCATGGTGGTTCTCAAGGTATCTCCGGACCTACCGACAAAAATTCACTCTGGTAATTCACCCAGAGACATAACCTCACAAATTGCCTCCACTGAAGTTGTAACCTAGCTCAACACTCTTCTATTTAAATATATAATGAAGAACACCATACTACAATGAAACTGTCGAGGACATAACGCCAACTACCATGATAGTATTCTGCTTTTAAACGAACACAATCCTGCTGTACTATGGCATCGGGAAACGTTCTTCAAAGATACGGATAACATAACACTTAAAAATATTCCATGTTTAAACCCTACTACCTAAATATTAACAGGGCTTCAGGAGGAGTGTATGTTGTTGTGAACAATAAATCCTCTCATAGCGTCATCCCTATAAACACAAATATGCACGCCATTGCTGTAAGCGTCACTCTACATCGAGTGATCACATTTTGGTCTATTTACTTACCACTAAACAACAACGTAGTACCAAACGATTCAGACAAACTTGTTGAGCAACTTCTCTCACCATTTGTTTTACTCGCGGATGTTGATGGCTATAACAATTTATGGGGATCAAACCACATACCTGACCGAGGCCATACAGTAGAAATCTTCATTTCTAGACACGATTTGTGTCTATATAACACCAAATCACCGACATATTTACACCAAGGAAAGGGTACATACACATGCATCGACTTGACAATTTGTTCTCCTTCGCTGCTTTTAGACTATGAATGGAAGGTCGCTGATGTCCTTCACATCAGTTATAACTTTCCAATCTCCCTTCAAAGAATTAACTCTGCAACTGATGACGCAATTCCACAATGGAATGTTAAGAAGTCCGACTGGTCTAAGTTGGAAACACTCTGTCAAACTAAGCTGAATGATGATACAGTTTTCAGCGTTAATGATCGTATTCAGGATTTTAATTCAATTTTAATCAAGATCGCCGAAGAATCCAGTCCTATGTCATGAACGAGCTGTAATGGAACCCCAAAATCTTGGTACACTAAAGAATATAAGGAAGCCAACATTCTACGTCGAGAAGCACTGAAATCATTTAACAATCGTCCGACGCCGAAAAACATAGGTATATATCGTCTTGTCCGGGTCAAAGCTCTCCACATAATCAAAGAAAGTGCACGAGCATCGTGGAAGAAATAAGTTTCTTCTTTATACTCTAGTTCCTCTATTAAGAAGGTTTGGGAAACAATAAGCAAAAAGGGAAGGAGAAACCATTTATCACTTTGACATCTGAAACTGAACAATAACAATTTTAATTTAGAACGTAACATAGCAAATATTCTTGCTAACAGTTTCTCTTCAAATTCGTCGTCATCTAATTATTCAGAAGCCTTTCGAAGAATACAACCTCAAAAAGTCACGTCTATAATTCACATCCATCAACTCGGACAATTATAACCAACTGTTCTCACTACTGGAGCTAATGGAGGCTTTATATAAGGTCCATGATACATCAGCTGGGCCTGACGAAACACATTACCAGTTTTTGAAAAACCTTCCATAATCAACTTTAAATCTCTTATAAGAATCTTCAATGATTTATGGATTACTGGTAATGTACCTAACATTTGGAACGAAGCAACAGTAATACCAGTTCCCAAACCAGGTAAAGCTAGCGCAGATCCTAACAGCTATCGACCTATTGCACTCACAAACATTGTGTGCAAAACAATGGAACGAATGATCAATTCTCGTCTCGTATGGTACATGGAAACGAATGATTTAATATCTCCTTTCCAAAGTGGCTTTATGGCCGGAGCACCAATGATCATATGGTTAGACTGGAAACATTTGTTGGCGATGCATTTATCAAAAAGGAATATTTAGTAGCGGTTTTCTTAGATTGAGAAAAGGCCTATGGCACGACATGGAAGTACGAGATATTAAATGACCTGCACGATCTGAATCTAACAGACAGTCTGCCCTCTTTCATATCAAACATTCTCTCAGACAGATACTTTAAAGTACGAGTGGGATGTACCCTCTCAGATTTGCACGAGCAAAAGATGGGTGTGCCCCAGGGCAGTATTTAATCTGTGACGACTTTCAACATCAAAATTAATAGCCTCAACAAGCGTTTGACTCCTGGTGTCAATTACTCGCTATATGTTGCTTATTTTATAATATGTTATCGGTGAAAGCACATGCATACACTCGAAAAACAACTACAGCAAAATGTAAACAAGATTCAAAATTGGGCCAGTACCAACGGTTTCAAATTCTCGAAATCAAAAATGGTATGTATTCATTTCTGTCAGTTTCGAAGCCACCACGATGAACCTAAACTCACGCTGTACGCAACACCTATTCCAGTTGTTGAGGAAACAAAGTGTTTGGGTATTATCTTCGACATAAAACTGACTCTTATTCCACACCTAATGAACCTGAAAGATAAATTCTTAGAAACTCTAAATCTACTTAAAGTAGTAGCGCACACTATTTCAGTATGGCCGATGAATTCGATGTACGCGATGTTATGATAATACATCCTTTCTCTAGCATATAGCAAATAGAGCTGATGCCTACAACGGCAAGCTAGTAGCGAAGGAAGATAATATAGGGTCCATGGGACATCTTTTTAAAAAAAATGGTGTTGGTACTATAGACTATACACTCCTTATGTTAATTTCACATTGCCCTATGGTGTCCAACCTATGTTAAACTCCCATAGACCCGATAGTACAAACGTCCATATAATACAATGAAGTCCCATAGACTATACAGTGTCCACATTCACTACTCACTTTGTTGACACAAACAACTTCTTAATTGTTTCCAACTGGTTGTCTTCTGTAGAAATACAGACGGTAGATTATGGTTTCAGGTTATTGACTCCAGTGAAAAGTCGACAAAAAAGACCACTGGACGGCGCCAGCACAAGGGGTCATTAACAAGACGACATAGTTATTACCTTTATATCGATGGATCAATTTGATGTTCTACACCTTTAGATCTGTTTAACTTGTTGTCCTAAAAACAAATTACTTAACGTTGTTCGTAAGAAAAAGTCACACGTGTGTTATTTAGAATGCAAATAGGCTGCAACAATTTTAGAAACACAATAACACATAAACAAATATATAGTTAGGGAAATACATATACTCGTACTGTAATCAGAAATTATATTGTACAAAGAAAGAAACGTATTTAGATGTTTTGTAGATATATTCTAAGATATGAGTTCAAACCAAAGGAATAAACGTAAATACACTGCTACGAAGGGTACTTAATTATCATACAAAATGCTGGAAAGATCGGAAGGTTGACAAAAAGGGAACAACCACATCTCAGAACATTTTCTATGCCAATATGGATAAACGTATATCTAAATAAATAAAAATGTAGATTATTTCATTGACTGAACCTTAAGTGATGTTGTGGTAGGTGGATGTTGGGGTAAATATGTAAGGAACACGTCTGTGTGACATAAAAACCGGAGGGGCCATGTGGATAAAGTTCCTTGAGACTCCTGCATTTCCAAAGTTACCAGAGTGTACGATTAACCATTTAAATGTAAAACAATTGTATGTCGGTTGTGACCAGTTCAGCTTATTTGTAGGGTTGGGAGAGCACCAAATCCGCCTATACCTGTACGTATATCTGCTAAACGCATAGTAGACTAACTTCTAAGTACCAATACAATCCTCCAGGATTTGACGGAGAAATATGGATGGCAACTATTTTCGATGATTAAGAGACGAAAAATGTATCAAAAAGACATTAGCTCGCTTGAGTGTTATTACAATTTCCCCATTGGTCTTTTAAATGTAAATATAATAAATAGTTTACTATTTGACTGAAAGCTATCTATATGTGTAAAATCTCAGATGAACTGGTTTTATCGTTAATTAAACTTTTCACATTAACACACAGAACAAATGAAAGTAATGTTTTCTGTGCTTTATGGTTGATTTAATTATATAACATTTTCCGACAACATCATGCAACCTCAAAACAGGATATAAAGCGAAAACAAATATAGATCATTCTCGTAAATCTACCAGAGACAAAGGAAAATATGTACAACTTAATTCGAAGAAAGTATTGCAGGATCATATTACATTATTTCAGTCGTTTAGTATGTTCACAATCGATCAAAATTAATATTTGCATACATAATCACATCGATATGCACATAACTGCAGTTATATGTGGTTACTTAATCAATTAAAGAACTGATCACGTTCAATATTCACTTGATTAAAAAATATACAAATACAACCTAATCAATTAATGCTACTGAAATGATATGTTCCAAAGAAGGCGAATGTTTGTGGCTGATTATGTGCAATGTTTCAACCAAAATACCATTAAAAAGGTATCGAAAGATGGCTGTAAAGGATGGAGCTTCCAAAGTGTAACATGCATTTACATCGCACATGTCTCCCATAGACACTTTCACACACCTGTCCTATAGACAATTCCATATCTTTGAATCTCAAACCATTCTTATATTAACACTAACTATAATTATTTAAAGGTGATTATATTTGCTCCATCGTGCTCCAAACTAGTATCCCTTAAGTAATCCCAATGAATGACACAACTGTTTAAGACAAAGCAATTAATGTAGTCATGCTTTACATGATATTTAATCAATATGTGTTCCACAATAGACATTTTAATAGATAACAAAATTTACAAGAGGGTAATTGATTTCATTCCAATAGTTTCATTGTCAAAATTATAAGTATAAATCAAAGTGTCTGGGCCAATTTTATAACGGTTACAAATTGTCCGTCCCCTAAAAATCATAAATCCACGTATTTAATTCAACAAGCTATAACAAAATATAACAAAACACGATGCGGAAGCAAATGCATATAATTCGGATAGCAAACATAAGAACATAAAAATATAGTAATTACTATATGTCTCAACAATATGCAGCAAGAATATACAGATACGTGTATTTCTTGATATTTACATAAAACAAAATGATATAACGTGATAGATGCTTCATTCATAAATAATACAATCAAATAAATATATTGATTTAAACTAGTAAAGAGCATGCGTTGTAGGACGAAGCGATTTAACGATAAAATTAAAATAGATATACCGAAATGGGAAGTCTCTGGAGTATTTTGCTGCTAACATTTAACTTGTTCAAAATTCAAAATCTTGTTGAGATGCCAGTCAAGTAAGTTTGTTTTACCTCGTGAAAATGTTCATAACATATATTATATACTAAAACAGCATAGAAATACAAAAAGTAAAATTTAATTAAAATCCTAAGCATAGATTAGAAAATATCAGACACACCAGTAGAATACACTCTGAAAATACGGTGCCCATAACCAACGTATGTGATTTTTCTTTACAACTGCAAACGTGTTCTTATAACACACTTAACAACAGAGACTTAGACGTGTCAGGTGGAAGTCTATGTACTATTATCTAGTCAGTTAAGATGTTGCTCGCCAAGAAACATAAAAGAGATAGAAGAAGAAAACAAACGTGACCGATTTACATTAATTCATGTTCATATATCTTCTTGACGGATTTTCAATAATAAACCTCAATAGCGTTTTATATATCACACTCTAGAGCATGGTAATAGCGCATGTCTTATATCTTGGTTACTTTAAATAATGAAACATGATTTAAAAATTAGTTCATAAAAATGCATTCAAATCTCCAAATGTCAAGGACAAAAGAAATAAAAAGGAATCGTCATGAACCTGATAGTTACACTTGTCAATCGTCCCAAGAAGATAACATACGTTTTAATAAACGCACACAAGAAATATAATTGCATAAACTTTACGGCAATACGTAAACTTAGAAAGAGTGATGTGTTATATCCACTTAATTATGCCACAGATTGCACAATTTTATTAAATCTGAACGATTACTGAAGATGACTAAGATATTGAGCACCTCGAACAGTGTTCATTGCTTGACCTACTAAATTCAAAATAAAACAAATCATGGAAAATGTTTCGTTATGTGAATATATAAAATATCTGTATAATTAAACGTTAGCAGCGACATTTGATTTATATATATATATATATATATATATATATATATATATATATATATATATATATATATATATATATATATATATATATATATATATATATATGTGTGTGTGTGTGTGTGTGTGTGTGTGTGTTTATCGCAGACATTTCTCTGTCTATATAAAATATGGTAAAATGTTTAGATGCATATGCAGCATTTGGTAGTGATCGACGAGTTGAAAGTTTCAGCAAATATTGGCAATTATTTATTTAAATAGTTGAATAGTCTAGCTTGAAAACAAAAACTAAAAACGCTTGGTGAACGTTGCCGATATCTGTCTTTGCTATCTGATCACTTTATATTATTTACACTACCTTGTCTTGGTTTCATGTTAACATTTGCGATAAACGGTATAGATACGCCATAGAATCTAATATATGTATTTCTTTACAAATATACCCATAACCGAAGGCAGAGTATCCGGAGATAGAAACAATGTAGTAGATTATCAGAAGCAGTTTAGAAACAAATATAAGCGTTTTAACCAAATGTAGTGGTTTCAATGAATGTCCATTATTTGACTATAGTTTTTACATTTGAACATCCTTACTTTGACTCTGTAAACATTTTGTGGTTACAATGTGTCATCTTGTCAGATACATTGCTTGCCAAATGATTATATTTCATTGTAATCTAATTGTGTTGTTTATAATATATATTTGTTTTCATATAATCAAGTCCTCTATAATTTGGTTTCGTAATGCCATCGATTGTTGAGTACCCTTTCAAAATTAAATTGTGTATTTGGATTATTAATAGAATGTAATCTGCGATCAATGTGAGTTTTGGATTCTTTAAAATTATTGTTATACACAATAAGTCTACCCACTTTGATGGTCTTGTTATTAGCTACCTTGTCGGTTGGAAATTGTCCGCCTCATATATATTTTCAACGAACTGTTGATGCAGCTTGAATTTCTCTAGGAAGTTGTCATAATACGCATTGTCTAAGGATTGAGCATTTGCTTGGTCATATGTGTCTCTCTCATGCACTGCAATGTTTTGGTCTTGAAGATTGATATGGTCATAATTTCCCTCATCAGTTGTCGTTAGTCTTACATGGTCATAGGAATTCGCTTGGACTGCTTCTCTCGAATTCTTTTCTGAAAATGCAAGATCATATGTTCCATCTCCAGTGTTGAAATTGGCAGTATCATATCGGTTCCCCGTCACAGCAGGAAAAGGTGCATTCTGTTCTTAAAAGTCTCGTACTCAGAGGAAACATGACCTTGAGTGATTTCTTCGTGTTGATTTGATGTTTCATTATCATGTTGATAGTACGCTTGATATAGTTCTGCGTTACGTGGGACAACAGCTTCAGTAGTCGTCTGTTTCGGGGCTTCCACATGGATAGTTGCCTTCCCTTTACGCCTGAAAATGGAACTTATAAACTATCTGATTCATATGCCTATTAAAACTAAAATAAACTATTCATGTGTTGATTCATTCAATTATTATATTTTGTGTGTCTCTATATGTGTTCATTAACATATATTATTAAAAACCTTTGATAAAGCCAAACATAATTATTTCATTTTTAGACAAATTTGCTAAAATGTATCATATTTATTTAGAGAAAATACATTTTATATATTGCTGTCTAAATAAATAAGGAAAGGAGTTTGTACATGTAATGTGACAGTGCATTTATTATTGGAAAGGTGAAACGATTGGACTAAACTAGTACTTTAGAAACCAGTTCATGACTTGAACTGTATCATTCAGCCATGTTTTAAAAGTACCGATCTCGCAGGGTACTATTTTTCCCGATATATACCATTCCCTACATCTAAATCCAAGAGCGCATTCCTATGTTTGATTTCCGTCTACTTGATTATTATTTGTTGTTATGCTAAAACTGCATTTTTTATACAATGTGTTCCATAACTACTTGGAGGTGATATACTGGATAAACGTAGCTTGCATATGCAATCATACAGTAACAGTTCAATTACAATTCGACAATATATATATATATATATATATATATATATATATATATATATATATATATATATATATATATATATATATATATGGAAAATATGTCATCATCGTAGGTGAAGTAGTCTGCGAGAGAACAGTATATAACATTTTTAAAGATTTGCAAGTCAGTAGGTTTTGTAATCGGAGATGCCATCGGCCTTATCAACAGAGTTGATACATATGATAAGTTCTTGTCCTGCGAAGAAAGAGTGTGTGTGTTATAGTGTGTGTGTCTGTTTGTGTGTGTGTGTTTGTCTGTGTGTGTGTGTGAACGAGAGATACTAATAGTTTTAACGTAGCTTTAATTTGTTAAGTCTTGTCACTACAATGTCTGCATTATGGCAGTTTATAGTGATATCAATCATTGGGGCATCACGGTACATACATGCAGCATCATGTCCCACCCGGTCACATTTTCCTGACACTAGACCGACCAGTTCTAACGCTAGCCTCTTAATGTTGTTAGTCAATCGAGACAGCCTTTATGATCATTAGTTTAAGTCTTTTGTATGATTTGGCCGGGGTTCGAACCCGCGGCTTCGCGCATCCAAGGCCAACGCTCCAACCACTTAAGGACACCGCTGCGGTACAAAAATATTTAGCGTGTATGTGAAGAGAAACACCCTGTACACAGATTTCTTAGATTTTATTGTGGCAAGAAATGCAACTGAAAGATTGCGAAATTGTTAAATATCACATATCACTCAGTATAGAAGCATTTATTCCTTATTTGATATATGTGGGGTGTCTGGCAGTAGAGTTAGCTTTCTTAATTTGTATGTGCAAATATTTAAAATAAGTACATAAATCGTTGTAGGAAGCTGGTAATCTCGATGAATTTTGTCAATTTGAGGAGGAGAGAACAATATAAAATATATGAATTATTTAGTCCGGCTTTATTACTAAGTGATTATTTATTTCGTAGCATAATGATTCTCATATTTTGTATAAGCGATGTTTATAGAACATACATCTATTGGTATAGTCATCGTTCAATTTCGGTTACTTTTTCATTCTTCCAATCTGCAGTGAGTCTTTTGTATGCTCCAACAACTTTGAATAATTACCCTGAGGAGAAGATGTACTACTATAGCAGCAGGGAGGGCGAATCCTAAAAAAATTTATAAGGTTCCAAATGTCGAAATAAACCCTCCAAAAAAAGGGTTTCAACCGGAAATAAACCGTCGACTACGTTTCAAGAGGAACTTTTGGAGGGAAAAACCTCCCAGGAGGTTCTCTCGAGTTAGTCTAAATATGGTTTCTGGTTGAAAAATTTATTAATGGCGCTTCGATTATGAAAAATTCTTTACCAAATAATGGTACACTCGGAATCTTACACAGCTAGACTAGCTAGAGAGCGAGAAGAAGCATTTAAAAAATACATCCCTGTAAAAGAGGATTTTAAAAATATGTGCAATCGCGACAGGAAGCACAAGTTGAGTACGCAGCGGAAACGGAACAATTGTTTAAACCTATTACCGCGGTTACTGGAGATGTTTTAACTGATATCAGGCGACCTAATAAAAGGAACCAGGTGAGAAACAAGAAAGTCTTATTCAGGTATTAAAATAAACTGCTGAAAAAATGGCTGCTGTTCAGCCTCAACTTGAAGGTGCTGTTGGGGAACTTGAAGGTGTTGTTGAAGAACCATAAAAGAAAAAAAAGAGAGTTGATTTTAGGGAAAAATTTACTGAGGAGGGTCTAAAAGAAATTCAAACTTATAAGACGAAAACCCACCGGGAAATAGCCAAATTTGGTGAGTTTGCTGCCCAAAGATTTAATAGCAGAGGTGATATTTTAAAACCCGATCATATTAAAGTAGCTAGAAACACGTGGTATGATCGGTTGTATAAAATAAATCTAGGTGAACTGGACAAGGAGAGTGCTGATTATAAAATTTATTCGCAGTTGATAATGGATTATAATAGGAATCAAAAAGAACGACAAGAAGAAGAAAAATAACAAATGCTAAAAAAAGAAGAAGAGAAACGAGAATGTCGACGAATATCGCTGGACGAAAAGATGACACATCAACTAGAAATACGAGAACAAAAGAAACAAGAAAGGAAAGAGAGAAAAAAAGAAAAAGCCTGATATTGTTGTTCCGCACACTGAGATTTCTTTCGCACCTGAAGAAAAAGAAAGTGAGAGAAGACAGGAGGAAGATTCGTCCTATCGACTTCCTCGGCCACTGCAACAAACAGAGCAAGAACAATTCTGGGGTGATTTACCATCAAATCCCGAAGAGATGTTTTACGATGACACTCTAAAAAGTTTTAAAGGTCTCCCAAAAAGCATGTCAATCCTTATTGCTTTTGGCTATAATAAATATGAAATTTATGTCAAACCTAATTTTATTGGAAAAATAACACCTGAGCAGTGGCCTGCTGTAGTATATTTTGTTCTCGTTTGAATTCATCACGCGAAATTCCCGAGATCGATTCAGGGACTATTAATTTCTGAAACGCGTTTTTCACTCGCCTGGTTTGGGTTCGCGTTTCGACTGCCTGGGACAAAGGTATCATGAAATCTGCCACGGTTGGAAGACGGGAACCTTCAACATTACCGATCGTCAGATCGTAAATAGGGTTTTCCATACAAAGGGTATCTACAGTTCCGGTTAAGAAAGGTGTTTCTACCGTGATCTTTGCTACTGGGATGCGACCGATTGTTTGATCGAGTAGCATGCATGGGGACTCCCACCCGAGCATTTTATTATCCTGCACGAGACTGCGTTTGATCACTTCAGCCGTGCAACCAGTGTCACGTAATGCTACGATTTCTCGACCGTTCACGAAACCTCTAGCGGTTGGTACTCGCGCTTCGGGAATAATACACGTGCCAAGTGTATGAATACCTGGTTCTATCTGCACCATATTACCAGATACACTTTTATTCTGTATAGCCACGGCTACCTTATGCATAAATCCCTTTCTTTTAGGACATTTTACTTTAATATGACCCGATTCCTTACACAAGAAACATTGTATACCCTGACGACCTGTATCCCTAACTGACCTACTTGCCTCAGCTGATTTCACAAGCTCCCTAGGAATCGGTCTCGTAGACTGGTTTCCAGACTTAAAATCTTTTGAAACAACGTTCTGGGTTCCCCCATGAGCCTCGGCATAGAAATCGGCTTGTTTAGCCATATCCTGTAAGTTTGAATAGACCTTCTCTTTCAGAAACTGACCTAGTTCCCGCCCCACTGTGTTCAACAGTTGATCTCTGAGCAAGAAATCAGTCAACCCTTCAAACGTTTTCACCGCTTTGCCGCATTCAATCCACCGCTGAAAATAGTTCGCTATTCTAACGATGAACTGATCAAAGGTTTCTCCCTTCTCGGCCTGCTACATCTGAACTTTTTACGAAAACCCTGTTCAGTCAGCTCGTACCTTTTTAGAAGTGCTTCCTTCAGAACGTCGTATTTAAACACATCGTCTCTAGGAAGTCGCGAGTACACATTCAGCGCTTTGCCTTTTAATAAAGCACTGAGATGCAGTCCCCAGTCATTTAGACACCACTTCTGGTTCTCGGCATACCGCTCAAACCGATGAAGATAACTATCCATTTTATCTTTTTCATCGTCAAAGGGGGGTAGTTTGGGACCCTTTAATTTACTAGAGGCAGAATCGTGTTCTCCTTTTCTAGCTGTTGTTAACTCTACCTTTCGTTCATGATCTCGTTGTCTTAATCTTTCTTCTACCGCCAACGCTTCTAACCTTGCTTGCTTTTCTAACTATATCTTCTCCCTCTCAGCTCCCCTTTCCCATTCTATCCTTTCCTTTTCGACCTGTTTTTCTAGTTCTATCTTTTCCCTTTCGAATTGTTTGGTCATTTCCCTCTCCTTTACCCTTTCATTCCTCTCCCGGGCTTGTTCTTCCCTTTCTAATTCCCTTGCCCTAACCCTGTCATCCCTCTCCCTGGCTTGTTCTTCCGTAATAAATTCCCTTAAACTTTCTCACTCATACCCAAGTTCTTTGTCTAAGGCAACCAAGTCCTTAAGTGATGATATGATTAATAGTAACAAAAATATAATTTAACAAAAGAAACTATTCCTAGTGAAGGCAACTCAAAACAAAAATGAATAAGTATTTATACTAGACCCACAGACCTAGAACTACTAAACAAAATAAAATCTACTTGATTGTCTTCTCAAGAAGGGCACACACGAATATAAACAATGACAGTTTGCTTTCACAAACACTGATGACGGTTCACTTAATCCAAATATCCCACTTCTGACACCATTGTCACAGAATTGTAACCGAGTGGGTTTTTGGACTAAATGAAGAAGACAAACACAATGTGGGAAAGATAGAAATTTATGAATGAATTGATGATAAAAATATGATGTAAAAATACAATCGAAAATAAACAAAACAAATATTAAATACAATGAAGTGCAGATCCAAGAACCCTCATGGACTATACATACCCCTTAATCTTTGACACAACTAAAGATTCACAATAATCTTATCACGACTAAGATTCACAATAATCTTATCACGACTAAGATTCACAATAATCTTATCACGACTAAAATTCACAATAATCTTATCACGACTAAGATTCACAATAATGTTATCACAACAGACAGCGTTGTTCTGGAAGTTCCAGATGACTCCAAGAAACTTTAGACGGCTTCGTACAGCTTCGGACCGCTCTAGTCATATTCACTATAACATTTCATAGACATTCACGGCTACAAACACGGTCAGCTACCATAATAGTCAGCTACTATAAAAGTCAGCTACAAACAGTCAGCTACGAACACAGTCAGAATCATCTTCAAACACAGTCAGAAACAGCTTCCAACACAGAAACAGCTTCCAACACAGACACAGCTGCCAACACAGACACACAGACGCACAGACGCAGCTATAATAAAACCAAATGGGACATAATAGTTTATGTATAATTTCTAGATATATGATAATACTTTAAAAATATGCGTTGTAACAAACACATTATTACGCGATAACACGGTGCAAACCGAATAAGCTTCGCCTATTAAATAAATAGAATGTAAATTTAACACTTACCCCTATGGCTGGTGAATAAAGGAGAGTGTATACTCCTTGACGTGATCCAAAAATGACCAGTGTGGTTTTTCGTGATTCGTCTTACTTAAATCCATAGGAGAGTGAATACAAATCGGGTTAGAATACCCGTGTACCTCATGTTAGTCATGATACCTGACACAAATAATCTGTGGCTAGGTACATGTTAATACAGTCGCTTACCTGGAAAAACACATTCACCATATATAACGTTGTACGCATGTACAACGAGAAATAGTCTAATTGTTTTAAGACAAAACCAAGTTATTTCTTTACGTAACTCTGTGGCAATAGTAAATAGCATAACATGGTTATATATAACAGACATACACCTGTGCAGATCAGAGCAGTAAACTCACGGTTACCAATTGACAAAGCAGCTTACGGAGACGGAGGTGGTGATGTAACTCAACGATTATTTGCAGGGTTAGCACCAAAACTGGGTCCTCTTGCAAAACAATTATCGATGAAAGCTATTAAAGTGGTTAGTGAAAAAGCTCCTGGTGCAATTGTTAATGCTGCTGGTAAGGCGCTCTCGGCGATCAAAGAAAGACCAGCACGATTAATAAAACGAAAATCAACACCGGTAAAATTACCGAGTACCGAAATTATGCCCGCGGAGGTCAGTAAGGTGATAAATCAAGCTGCAAATCAAAGACTAGCAGCGTTAGAATCTGACGCACAAAAAATATAACAGCGAATTTAATAGCAGGAAGTGGACTTCGTGTTCGACGAAGATAATTACTATTTGGAAATACACGCACTAGTATAAAATGTTTAAGCGCATATCTGACACAGCATTTAACATAGATGAGCCGGTCGAGCGAGATTACTCAGTGAGCGATTATCAATTTTATTCCTATGATGCAAAAGAACCAAATAAACGAGGGCGTATCAAACTTCAAGTTCATGATACAAGTAGATATTTTCTACCTCATGAGGCTTTTATCGAAGTGGAAGGTAAACTTGTAAAGAGGGATGGTACCAACTACGATGCTAATACCCGAGTTGGTTTTGTCAATAATGGAATTATGGCATTGTTTAATAGCGCCACTTACATGATTGATGGAAAAATATCGAATCGATTCAAAGTGATGTTGATATTGCTACAACAATAATTGGTCTAGCAAGATACTCTGACGCCTATATAAGATCAGCTGGTCCATCAATGATGTTTGCTAAAGATATCACCGATAACGCCAATCATAATCAATGTACCAAGTTGCTTACGCCACAAGCTACTTCGGTTGATGATCAGCAAGAAGCTGCCAACCCCGACCGTGAAGCCAGACCAGGTGCTGCGTTTGAAATCATAAAAGGTATTGCCCCGACCTACAATCTGGGATTTGCAACACGCCAAACAATGTTGTCAGGTCTCAGTAGAAAATTTTTCGTGTGTGATTCCACTAACCCATATTTTTGGATTTTGCAGAGATTTTAGAAGGGTTATCTTTGGAGTTAAACACACACTCGTGCTATACAGAAAAGAAAATGATAATGATGCGATCTGGCGAGGAGCTGGTGTTGTTGGTGCTGATGATGCTGCTGATGCTGCTTTTGCTGGTAAAGTAGAAATTTCAAAGCTTTCACTGTGGATGCGGTATTAACTCTATCGATCAAGGAAGAACCGCGATTACTTTCTTTTATGAATGAAGGTGGTAAATCATTGTTATCATGGTCAACAGTGACCACAGATTCCGCTCAAATTTATTCCGCGGGTTTATTTACTTGGCATATAGCATCACAACAGGGTATTTCTGAGCCACGACATATTTTTATTGCGATGCAGGGTAAAAGTCGGGAAAATAACCAAAAACGATCTCATATGATATTTGACAAACTTAATGTTACTGATATCTCGTTGAGAATAAATGGGCAACAAGAACCATCTGAGGATATATCATTAAATTTTGAACAAAATCAGGTAGCGCGTGTGTATCATCGTTGGCTGGCGTTCTTGGCGCGTAATACAAATATAGATACTGGGACGCAGATACGACAGCTTGATTTTACAAATCTATATCCGATTTATTACTTCCCGTTGGAACATCTCGATTTATCCAAGCAGTCTGTCGTTGATATATACTTTCGAGCTTATATCGGCGCCCTACCAGCACTCCCGGTTGGTCATGATCCCTGCAAAGCAATCGCGGTTATACTCAGTGATAAAGCAATGCTACTTGAAGGTATTAGTGGCCGAATGAGTCTCGTTGATGCACCAGTGGAAAACATGTGGTTTTCAAAGACAATTAGATCAATCACGTTTATTATAAAATGTCATATAGTCACGTTAATGTTACTCTGACTTCTGGTCAGGTAAAGAAATTACAATCGAAAAACGCAAGAGTATGTGGGGTGGGGATAACACTAAAATACGCTGACTAAAACCCAACTGAAACATTTCAATAAAGCGAAGCAAGCAATAACTGGAGTTCAACTTGATTTCGCTGCAAAAGCTATCAAGGATATGATTAAATCAGGTGGTATATTTCCTCTTCTAGCAGCAATACCAGCACTAATAGCTGCTGCTGCCCCATCTGTCGCTAAAGCAGCCGCGTTGGGAGCTGTTGGAACAGCTGTCGGAATGGCATTAAAGAAAGCAACTCGAAAAGGATACCAAAAAAAAGGAAGAGGTCTCAGACTTCCAGGAACTCCGCCTTCATGGTACCCAACACGGTTCTGAAAACCGCTGGTTTTGTACCGATGCCAAATTTTGATTTGCTTGATGCTGCTAAACAATTAAATATAAAAAAAAATAAAGGCGTCTTTATGCGAGATCAATTACCACAACAACCGAATAATCCAGAAACTGGAATTATTAATCTCGAAAACAGTAATGGTCCAGGACCTCACTGGGTTGCTTACGCGATCGATCCACGTGGAATTATCTATTTCGATTCGTATGGGTTAGCACCGCCAGTAGAATTCCTGAAATATGTGCAAAGTACTCCAACTCCAATTCCAGTTTGGTATTCAACACTACCAACACAGACACTGACCGATCCACCGATATGTGGCCGTGAGGTATTAAATGTTCTCACCGCGATATCAAAATCAACCAAACCGCCTCATGAAGTCGTGTATGAGTATACCGCGGGTCAATTTAAACAGTTTCCTATCAAATAATGGTTGATATTTACGGAAGATCTCTTCTCAACAGAAAAGTGAAGCCCACTGATATAGATTTATCAAAATATGCGACCAAAGATGAAATTGATAATCTTTTAAGCCTGACCGGGATAGACCCAGATGAGGTTGTTATTTTTCAGGACCAATACGGAAAACTAAAAACCAGTAATATCAAATGCAATGACATAGTTCTCGGGGTTCTTGGAGCTATCCCGGATAACATCCCTGTGTTTACTGACAGCGGAAAAATCAGAGACTCAAGTATATCGTTTACAACCATCAGAGATCAAATCGCAGCAAGTGTGACTAATCGCTTAAAAAATACCGGTGACACAATGACAGGCGAACTCAACATGAACGGGAATAAAATAACTGCGTTAGTGGATCCAACATCTCTCGAAGATGCTGTGACAAAAAGATACGTAGACATTAACTACGGCACCATTAACCGTGAAATATCCACGCTGCGGGCTGAGCATAACGATCACGTAAATGTGTTTATAAAATTTCGTAGAAACTCTCAAAATAGCTTGGATACAGTCAGAAAAACACTCGAAGATGTTGTAAGTGGGATTCCTGATATCATTAATAAAGCGAATCTGATTAAAATTTCATCTGGGGTTGTCCCTGCGCAGATTAAAAACATGGTATTCACGATATCTTCCGGAAAATCAACATGGACCTCGGAAATTAATAGTATCAAATATATTGCAGTAGTCACTGGTGTGCACAGACTGTTTGTGTTTTCCAAGGAGGAGTTTGAGATTTTCACAAATTATCCCTGGCGATATTCCACTGACAGGCTTTCCGGGGTTGTCACTGTAATATTAAACAAGGGAACCGAAGAAATATTCATACTGGAAACCGTCGATAATTCATTAAGCGAGGCATCTTACTGGTGGTGTTTGGAATTCGAAGCTGAAACACCTGAATTAGTTACTGCGTAAGATAATAAATGGCCTTCTTGACGAAGTCGACGACAACATTGGATGCGCAACAATATAGATACGATCAAGTCCGCGAATGGCAATCAGAGTTAAAAACCCTCATCGATAAATACAACCTAAAAGTAAAAAAAAAATATAAACGACGAACAGTCATCCTGGATGCGTTAGTGTACCGGTATCCGCGTTAGTTGCATACACCAGAGTAGTATTATCAGCACTAACACCAGTAACTGTTGTAGTAATAATCCGTGACGAGATTGGATCCGAAGACAGTGATAAATCACAGGGATGAAAGTCAAGTGAGCTAACCACTGCGCCACCGATCGTAATCTGAAGATATAAGATTTAAAAAATATCATATAGGTAACTTGACAGAGCTTGGCAGCTGAATTTTGTTCTGAGCTAGATTTTAAGTTCTGATTTTGTGAAAATAACATTTATTTGTACTGACAATCAAACGCAGAAGTGTTAATACGAAAATAGACTGCTACTAGTGTGTATACAATAAGACGGTTACAACAGACTGTGAAAACTGTATACAGTTCTGCCCGCCGCTGGATAATACATTTTTACAGGTAATGTGTTGTGCAATCTCTCTGACGAAATATTTACCTGGATTGACAATCGCAAGGTGAAAATAGACTGCTGTTACAATTGGCTGTGTAAAAAAAAAAAACTATCTATAGTTCTGCTCGCTGATTTACAGGTAATGACCTTGACTCGGGATAACAGCGTCATTGACTTTTAGAAAGTCGCTACAGAGCTATCTCCGTTATCTGCATTTACATAACGAAATGAAATCCAGCTATGAAATTTGTATGAAAACGTTGATTTGATTATATTTTCTGCAACATGTTGGACTGAACGCGACTGAATACCGAAATACTTGCTAGCTGCGCTCAATGACTTAAAGATTGTTTCCTCAATTGTGTGTATGTTGAGAGATCTGACAGCTCTGGTAATTTTTACAAATTTACCAGTACTTCCTCGTGCAGAATTTTCGCTCTGTGAGATGGCTTGTAAATTTTGAAGAAAGTTATTAAGTCTATTTTTACCTATATGATCGATCACAAGACCATCTTCGATCACCCCGTTAAATGCCTCAAACACAAAACGATGACAGAGATAACCTTTATTCCCAGCTTTGAACTTTAGATAACCAGAATTAATAACAGTACCAACTGGTTTTTTCAACCTGAAATGTCTATTTGTGCCATCGCGTGACACTTCGTAATTCTTGATGATGGGGTGTCGGACAAATTATTGGTTCATTATAATAATGTCATTTGTCTAATTTATATTTTCTGAAAACTTAGTTATATAATCGCGCTCGCATTTCAATATATCATTTTTATTTTTTTTTGTTATAATATCTTTTAAGTTCGCGGTATCGCTTACCCCCGCGATTTGCGCATAATTGTGTTTTATCTCTGACCCAACACCACATTTCAGACATGGTATTGGTCCTGACTTTCCTTTTTTGATACTTTGGGAATGTTCTCCGCAGAATTCTTTTTTGTATGATTTGTTACAGACAGTCACAGACCCCACTCTGAGCCACTTCCAATGGTTCATAATATATATAATATTTCTTATTTAAATGTTTGCCTTAAATATAATATGGAGGAGTTTGAGAGATTATCTGCAATCAAGCCCAGAAAGACTTCTAGATTTGATCTTGACAGACTAACCCCTAATTCGCGAAGACGAGCATTAACTAATCTGTTTGATATTATTAGAGATGCCAAAGACGAATTTCGTAATGATGGAGCATCTCACGTGTGGTCTACATTCAAAAGTATACCCGACACTGATGAAGTCATTGATGCTACAATGAATGATGCACGAGCAAAAACAATCATCGATTACCTTGATATTCATCAAGACAACCAGAAATACCATTTCAGAATAAAGTTTATTGTGCGCTCGGATGATAATACTTGGATTATCCGTGACAAACGTGACCCTGTCCTTCCGGGTGGAAAAAACGCTTTGTTAAGTAAAGATTCCAAACCAGGAATACTGACCGGGATTGACAAACCATATTAAGCTCCAGCGTATCCTGTAACAGCGGTCATTTACGGAATTTATCCGATAAAAACCCCAACATAAATGATCTTACCCCAATGAGATTTTCATCCTTGACTTTGTCAAGGCTAAATTGTGTGGCCGAGCGAGTAATAGAATATTTTTAAAATGCGAAGCTTAACTGATCTGCGACGTGACAAAATAAACAAATGGGCTGAATCGGTTAAGGATACAGGAGGGTCAATAAACGATGCCGCTGAGTTAGAAAAGCATTAAGATTTCCTATAACCATAACAACGATAACATGGGAAGTATTATACAAATCAAAATATAACCGAAATGGAACTCCAATAAATATCATTGATCATAACTGTCACGCTTGGAGCTCCGCAGTCACAATATTTCAACGAAATCGTGTTGTGAGATATTACTCGTAAGAGAGTTTTTGGGGTGGAATATTTGATGCTCTTAGCCAAATAAACATAATTGAAATTATTGACCATAACGCTCACGCTTGGACTAACGCAGTAACAATATTTCCACAAAATCGTGTTGTGAGATATTACTCGTCGGGTGGAATTTTCGATGCTATCAGCCGGATAAGCAAAAACGACCCTGTGTTGGTGTGGTTGTTTAAAAGTTCCGAAGATGGCGAGTATGATCAATTTGTAAGACCTAATGGCGAATTATATCGTAAAGAATCTCTCCAAGAAGAAATGAGAAAACTCGCACAGAGATATTCAGAAAACACTGAGCAGTTATTAACTAATTGTTTTACAGTTCCGTCAGTTGCTGCCCATGCCGCTCGAGAAAGAAATTCATGGAGACCAACACACGCTGAGTTCCTTGAAGATATCCAGGATAGTTGTATCGAATACGGACGCGGCGTTTTGTAGAACACCAAGTATAATAGCAGCGAGATGATTTCCGTGGACATGACCGCGTGTTATCCTGGAAGTTTTCTTGGGATGGGCGAGTGTTCTGGATATTTTGCGAGGTTTGGTCATTCTTGTCATGAGATGGTAAGAGTATCAATTAATGGTCCATTACCTGATTTTTCCCTGACAGGATTTGCTCGTGTAACGTCGTTTGAATTCACTATGAATCTTCATCCGATTTGTTATGTTTGGTTTGGCAGACATTTCTCGGAGAAACGTTGGGCGCCAATAGTGTTATTACGATATATGCTTGATTTATAAAATATTGATATCGTTGACGATCAGTGAAGCAATTATATCATACCGAAAACAAACTTCGGTTTGGTTACCAACACCGGAATGTATCAGTCTTGAAGAATGTGCACGAGAATATCCAGATTTGTCCACGGATATCATTGTTGATATTCTTAAGATCAAACTCAACAACAGTGAAAAAATAGCAAAAGATCTCGGGAGAAGAATAATCGGTAAATTTACTCAAGGTGGTGCATATGATTATAAACGACATCACTCACGGCTGATTATGGATGATACTGAATTGGATTTTATAACTAATGATGCCACTGAGAGAGATATACTTTGTAATCGGGAAGATGCTTACTTGTCTGACGGTACAAAATTGGGCACAATTGTTAGTTATATCGAAGGAGAATCACCTCAGTACACCCATTTAAGATCTTCGATGCTCGCTTATGTTTCTATAAATTTACTATCGCAAGTAAATATATTTCCTGACACTGCAGTTAGAGTCGCTATGGATTCATTTTATATCGATAAAAAATATTCAGAATTACTAGGTCGTTTGACAAGTAATGATGAATCATGGAGTTCATGGAGAATAAAAAAGGAAATGTTACACTGCTATTGTGAATCCGCTGATGTTGAGATTAAAGATAGTTATTGTAAATCAGAATTATTAGAAATGTCAAATGCACCATCTGTGTATGATCCAGTATCCAGACACAAAACCGTTTATTTGAACGGGACGGGGAGTCTGGGAAGACAACTCGAGTAATCGAATTATTTCGTGGAAAATCTTCAGATATGATTGTACTAACACCAATACACAGACTTGCCAGGGAGATGAAATAACGAGGAGTCAAATCTAGTACTTATCACAGCTTTTTCAAATACAGCGGTGGTGTATGGACTCCAGATCGAATGGGAGAGAAATATATTCCAAAAGTTATTATTTGGGATGAAATATGTACGGTACCGTTAGAAACATTAAAAACATTTCTCGATTGGTTATTAACAAAAAATACAGCTGTGGTTATGTGCGGCGATCACGGTCAACCACCTCCGTTTGTTGGACCATCTCCACACGATTGGTTGAAGAATATTGTTGATTATTACGAAGTAGTGACTGATGATCATAGATCTCTCGATGCGGAATTAAGAATTTAAAACATTAATTAGACTATAACCGAATAAATTTCAGTGTGAAATTATGCGCGAGGTGATTTCAGAAACTTTCTTGAACGACTTTTGGAAAACATGGAAACCAAACGATTTGACAGTGGCAAGTAGAAAGATAGTCAGAGACACACTTCAACGGCAGTTATTTCAATTACGCAATGATAAATTTTCAACACTGCCAGTGCCATTGTGTTATAGACCAGCTGATACGCGGTTACATCATATTGACGTTGATATACCAGGACAAACCGAGAAACATAATTTAGTATTAAATGATGTTGTTACAGTTCATGTCAATGTTGTTGAAGATGCATTAAAAATGAACAAATCCCCGTGGACGCTAGGATATTCAATGACGATTCATTCATCTCAAGGACTAACTATATCTGATACAGTTGTTTTAATTGTTGATGATCGTATCGAGTGGTCAAACTTAGGTTATTTGGCTGTGCCCAGAGTCAGAAGAATATCTCAGCTGCGAAGGATTATCTTGGAGGAGTCAATAGCTGATGAAATTAATAATAAAAACAACGGTGATATAATCAAAAAAAAAAAAAAATAGCTGGTTACAAACAGAGTTACAAAAAAATAATCGCATTTTTGACCTTGATGTTGAATTTATCATGACACTGAAACAACAGCAGAATAATCACTGTGCGAGCTGTAATTGTATAATGTTATGGCAATATTCGGATAAACATCCCAAACGATTTACTGTAGATAGAAAAGATAATCGTCTTGGTCATACACGAAAACATGTGATGCTGACCTGTCTTGAGTGTAATCGAAGTCGGGGTGCTAGTTAAGCGATTTGGGCGGTAATTGTGTATCCTCGGGAATTACTTGTAATTGTTCACGTGTAAATCCACGTTGATGAGCAGTTGAATCCAACCTATAGATTGCTGGTCTACCAGTAGATCTATTTATATTGGATATCTTGTGTGTAGTGATACTCCAGATAGGATCAGTCGCTTTTTTTTTACCACCTTCAAGTTCACCTGGTTCATATAAATATCTCACAGTGACATCACCCAGTATTGGCTGTGCTGAAGAATCACGTCGTAGGGGTATATGTTTTTTGGTAATTGCATTAATAGGTTTCATGTTGGTTGTTCGAGTTATTTCATTATTTAATGCAGCTATCACACCTGGTAATCTTGCAACCCATTCGCGAGATTTTTTATCTTGAATGAATTCGTTCGCGTATTGATATCCAAATAACCGCTCAGCAAGTGTTCGATAAATTGTTCAACAATTGCCTGATCACGGTGAATTTCAGTATGCCCTCGTCTGATGGTAACGTTATGTTGTTTCATCAACGATGACACTGCACCCTGAAATTCTTTGCCAGGATCAACCTGTAGCAGCTGTGGCTATCGTAGACCACCTCGTTGATAAATTCGTTCGAAAGCACTGGCTACTTCAAATGATGTTTTAGTCGTTAAAGGCTCCGCATCTTTGTATCTACTTGCAACATCAACTACAGTTAACGCGTACTTGTATGTATTTTGACGTCTTCGAATTTTAATAGTATCGTGTGGCAGAAATAATATATCAGCTTGGTGAACTTCATTTGGCACACTAACATTAAAATGCGCAAAGTGAATTTGTTTAGGCGGTGGTTGGTAAAGTTGCCATATTGCCTGTTTGGATAATCATTTTTTAGCAGTAACTCGCGTAACTTTTGCTGCTTCAGCGAGTTTACTAATTGCTGCGCTACCTCTCCAATATCCTTTTGGGGAATAATAAATCGACTCCATTATAATTAATTACCAGCACCTAGCGCTAATTTACCTTTCATCGCGGATTTTAGTAACCAACTAGCTAATTTTTCCTTGAGAGATTTATCAGTGATGGAATTTAACGCGTGAATTAATTTCACATCCGCTAGATGCCTATCTTGTACATTTTTACTTTTATAAGCTACATCATGAACATGACATGCCTTATCAATAGCGTTTATAGGATACTCACCTGGTTTTGGTTGAACCTGGTCATTAAGTCTGATATCAAGTCCGGTTCCAGGGCCGCAGTAACTATATCCTGGAAGATGTTTTTCTCCTGGATATTTAGCCCACGGAATCCCAGGTAATTTTGTTAATTTTGCTGCAATATCACTTCCGTGTTGCTTTTATTCTTTACTTGACTTTGACTTTGGTTTTGATTTTTCACCTGACTTGCCAGTGGAGATAAATTTAAATTTCTTTGTACCGTATCTCTCACACTTGCCCGTAATCGCAGATTTTTTATTTTTTCTTGTAATGGTTGTTAGATCACTTGTCGGTGTGCGCGCCCTACATTTCACACAGTATAAATCCATATTCTTTTTTATATATTTTCTAATGGAAATTATTGACTTTTCTGCTACAAAACGACGAGAACCAGTTAAACATCACGCAGCGCTACCAAATTCTGTCCGTATGATTATTATAGGTCCATCTGGGAGTGGCAAAACACGGTTGTTACTTAATTTAATAATGAAATGGATGAAATGGGATAAATTGTATTTGGTAGCACCATCTGTAGACGATCAGCGTTGTTATGATGTAATAAAAGATTATAATGAAAACGCAAACTTGTTAAATGAGAGCGGAAATGATGTTGTTGAATTTATTACCGATATTAATGAAGCACCTAGTATCGATTCTATTGATAGGTAAATGAACAATTTAGCTGTTTAGGATGATATTATGGTGGATAGACAATCAAACCCTGTTAGGATATTTTCCAGAGGTAGACATACAAACACTGATATCATTTATGTAACTCAACGATACACACAAATGCCAAAAGTGATCAGGGATAACTGTAATATTCTTGCTGTCTTTAACGGAGTTGATACTCATACACTGAGAAATATTCATCAAACCTGGTGCAGCGGTGATATGGACATAAATAAATTTAAAAATTTCTTTTGTCGTACTAAAATAACTCCGCACGGATTTGTAACAATAAACTTACATGATCCTCGAACACGGTATCGAATCGGGTTAGATAAAAAAATTTAATTGAGCAGCAGGGAGGGCGACGACAACGAATTTGGTTCATTTCGTAATCGAAGCGCCATTAATAAATTTTTCAGCCAGAAACTATATTTAGACTAACTCGAGAGAACCTCCTGGGAGGTTTTTCCCTCCAAAAGTTCCTCTTGAAACGTAGTCGGCGGTTTATTTCCGGTTGAAACCTTTTTTTTTGGAGGGTTTATTTTGACATTTGGAACCTTATAAATTTTGTAGGATTCGCCCTCCCTGCTGCTACTATCCAAAAGTTAGACATGGGATGAAATTTCACAACCTTTATGTGATATATTTTACAGACACATATGCTGTTCCAAATTATGATGTACGTACAATATAAAGAAAATTGTTATATCATTGTTTGGAAACTATGTAGTTCATTTATAGAAGTCTAGTGAAAATAAAGATAAATATGAGGACCATCAATGATCATAATACTCATAGTCAATAGTTTAAGTAGTATATTAAACAGTACGCATACATTTGTACACTTTATACTTTGACTACACCGCTCCGGTGGCCTAGTGGTTAGAGCGTCCGACTCGGATGCGGGAGGTCGTGGGTTCAATTCCCGGCCGAGTCATACCAGAGACTTACAAAAATGGTACTAACAGCTGCCTTGCTTGGCGTTCAGCATTAAGAGGTTAGTGTTAGGACTGGTCGGCCTGGTGTCAGGATAATGTGACTAGGTGGGACATCATGCTACATATCTGCGGCATGATGCCCCAGTGCTGGGCATCACTATAAACAGCCACATTGCAGACATCGTAGCGATATGACTGAAAAATTGTTAAAGCTACGTTAAAAATCGAAATCACAAATCACATACTTTGACTAGGAGGTGATTTCTAGCCGCTTCAAACAATTGTACGGTAGTCACGAGGGCTCTCCATATGTAAGTAGATTTGTTGTCCAATATAAAATTTGTTCCACGCGATCATTTTTGTTCCTATTGGGAATATGTCAATGCATAATTATTTGTAGTTTGACTTTCAGAAAGAACACCAAGTATTATATTGGTGTTATTAATTTCTAAATTAATTATGAGAGATTTGTGGGAGCACCATGAATGATCTAACAAATTTATTCCATTTAGTATTGATTCCAAGCCTAATTTGCAAATAATGCGGATATTTTCAGGGCGAGAATGTTGAATTTATAGAAATAAATTTAAGTGTAACAAATAAATAAGTATAGCGTGATGATATTGATGATTGGTAAAATACTATCAATCAAGCCAGATAATAATTTTAAAAAATTCTAATTTTATGAATTAGATGCATAGTCTGCAATTGGTTTGTATGGAAAGTGTCACATGATATTGATCTGAATCATAAGGAAAGATTAATTGTCTTACATTGTTGGACAAAATATTTGGGTTGATGTAAAAAGGACATTTTGTTAATATAACAAATACCCACTGAAAATGTCCGCGTAATGTTCAGCTTGCACTGAAAAATTCAGTATGACCATTTAATGGAGTTAAGTAAAGCTTACATTTAAATGAAAAATGTTTCAAACGAAAAAAAAGCGACGGCATCACACATCGTCTCACTTGTGCATGCGCAATGGTACATATATAAAGAGGCAGAGTTAACAAAAAAGTACATTCCTGATACATTACATGAACATAAAGATATAATATTATAAAATAGTTCAACGTTTGACCTCGATCTAGAATTGATTTAAACTTAATGAAATAATAGTGAGTATATACAAAAGACAAAACCCAGCCCCCTCCCTCCCCACCCCCGCAAAAAAACAAGCAAAGGATACATACAATTAAACCACTGGCGTTATTATACACTAAACTGAACTAACTAGAACGTACAATTAGCTAGGTCAACATGTTTGCAGGGCACTTAACTTCAGCCAGTGTTCGTATAGGAAAATGAATAGGTTGTAATTTGTGTTTCTCTTCATTATATTTTTATTCATGAGTACTAGTGACGACAGATAGAGAGATTTTTGTTACTTGGACTATATATATATATATATATATATATATATATATATATATATATATATATATATATATATATATATATATATATATATATATATATATATATATATATATAATGACACAATGTTGCTTCGGACTTGATATACCGGATGTCAGTGACACTATGTTGCTTTGCACTAGATATACCGGCTCTCAATGATGCTATCGTTGTTCCCGGCATTGTATTGGAGATAACGGTACCTGCTGTTCCTTTTGACGTTGTGTCTGACTCCGCGCCTTTGTTAGCAGGCGTAGAGGCCTCGTGAACTTTACCTTCAGTAAAACAACACCAAATGGAATTAAAATTGTGTACATTCAATGCAGTTGAATGATATTAGTTAAGTCAATAAGTGCCTGCTAAATAAGTAGTAACATCAACTTTGTTTTTTACTTATATCTTAAGTATCTTAAGATTCGTATCAAACCCCGAGTCTGTTAAGTGTTAAATAATTCGAAATGTATATATATATATATATATATATATATATATATATATATATATATACATGCCTGGAAAAAGAAAGTCAACTTTTATTTATAACCGACGATTACCTACGTTCACATGTTACCTTATCAAGTCGTTACTAAGATGGTTAATGTGAGCTTGGGAGCAATATTTATTTTACCATTGAAACTTTATCCATACTGCGCAGTAGCTGGGGAAATGTTGCAGAAGTCCATAAGAACTTAAACGAAATGATTTCATGGGGTATTTAAAATCGTATTCTTTAATATGTGGCTCAGTTCAGGAATTGACCAAAATCTAGCAACATCATCAGTGTTTATCATTTATCATGGTTCAGAGAGTGAAGAGTGGGGTGATGTACTGTTTCATGGGAATATCAAAATATTGTATTTAATACAGTTATATGCATAGCAAATAAATTGTTTCGGCTATATAGACTTACTTAGTAATAACAACAACCCGGGATAAATCTTTTTCCAACATGGTGCGTCTCTCAATCAACCGATGAAACGACCGCTTAGGTGTACCCACACTCCCACATTGAAATTAATTCGAAATATTATAATATCTGGTGTAAATGAAACTGGTGACAACTCGGTCTATATCGTTCTACAATGACAGTTAAAATGATCATTGCCTTTAACAACAGCTAGCATCAAGTTTATCGATCGTGTCTATCTTGATATAGAGTGGATTAGAGTTTTTTAGTTAGGTTCACAGAGAACATGATGGATCTCGCATATCGATTATGTGTTCTGTTAAATCTCAAGGAGGACTCAAGATTTATATGTGCAATGGTGGAGTAGAGTTACAAACAATGTATTTTACAGCCCTTCTGGAAACGATATATCCTCCTGATAATTTGTTTACTGTTACTATTCGTCCAAGATAAAACAACATTAACCGCCACCGAATTTGTAACCGCGCCCTGCCCAATCAAACAAGAAAATAAGCAAGTGATGAACATATCACATACAGAAAATAATTATCAACATTAAATACATATGATCGGAAATTATTTCAAATGGCTTCACATGGGGAATAGGACGTAATACGGTCAGCAGGAAGTCAATGAATAGTGTTGGGTACATGCCATGTACGACAGGGTGCCCGTATTATTTATTGTAATCCATGCTGAGTTTGTGTGCATTAAAATACTCTTTTCTACAAGTAGCTTGCGGGAATATATTGTGTGGGTTTAATCAAAGGTCAGATGTTAAACGCATTCTAGACGTTAGGTGTCAAAGCGGCTAGTAGTTGGCACGATACTCATCAAACTAATCAACGTGCGCGCAGAGCCAATAATGAGGAGATTCCTCAGCAATCAAAGGTTGTTGACCTTGATCCATACCCATAATCACACAGCTCAGTTTGGTTCTCAGCCCGTTTAAAACAGATATAACGTCACCGCATGCACAGTAAAGATTTCATCCCATATCATCAAACGAGACTGTACTTGCTTCACATCCTCCTTGTATCACAGCTGGAACCACCCATCGACTACAGAAATTTTAGGCGGGGGGGGGGGGGGGGGGGCTGCGGAAAACATAGTTGATGCTACATCTGATCCTAAGGCAATGCATCAAGGTTGATGGTGATTCATGCATTGAACATTCATTAACTTAAACAATACGCATATGCTGGTAAAACAGACTGTAAAGCCTACAACATAATAAGACATCTTTATATCAAGGTTCACGCATACACAAACAGACATTGATTGTAGATAGATGGAGATTACCTTAATTGCCTATGTGCATTCTAATCTAGCGTATAAGGTACTAATAACCAGCAATACAGCCATTTTTATTTTTATTATTATTATTATTATAAACCACACCTTTTGTCCTTTCAAGATCAATAACATATTTGATATATGCACCTGAGTGTACGACAAACTTTGGCATCAGTAGTAGACATCGACAAATGTATCTTCTGCAAAACATTGTATACGAGAATAGTTAGATATAAACTGCAATGTTCAGGTATATTTGTCTATTCGAGAGACAAAAGTGAAAGATTTGACACTTGCTTTGGGAGAATGTGATACATGAAAAGAACTAAAGGATTGCAATATGTACACTTGAAAACGATGTTAATCTTGCGAATATGTGGTTAGCTTGTTCCAATCTTATTTGACGGCGTTTGAACATGTCGAGACTATATCATGCCAAAGCACCTGGAGTACAGATCCTTGTCATACGATATACAACTTCAGCTATGTCAGGCTCATAGGATATTAGGATTCGAACCCGAAATATGCTATCGTATAAGAATATATATATATATATATATATATATATATATATATATATATATATATATATATATATATATATGATCTAATTTTAGTGTTAGATGTTTCATGCGTCGACATAGTCCTTGCAGGATATGATCAAGTACTTTTAGGTGACTTACCTTTCTTCTTTGATATAGAGTTTTCCATTTTCTCTCATTCATCAGAAACTGAAACAAATCCAACTAACTTGTCTGCATGCAATACAACTGAACTATATGAATCAAGTGCATACATTCCATGAGAAATATGCATCATATGGGAGTTTCTTCAGTTTGCATCGCGTTATATATTGTGGAAGATTTCAAGATATAACATTTATGCTAATTTGAATAAGTTGTATTATATATTTTGTCATCCATGATATGACCTTGAAGATTATAATTCTTAAATGTATTGATGACATGTATGCCTGCACAAGTGGAACACGCTTGTAACCAACGGCATATGGTAAACAAACAATACGTGTTTTCTACACAGGTTAGTGCGTTTTAAGTGCATGCTTTTCTTTAGGATATCTATGTGCAGTTTGATGCAGCATCTAAACACAAAATTACATTGTTATCTGGAGGGGCGTTTATTATTGTAGGTCTAGTAATGGTCTTTATACATTTTTGTAAGGCCAATATATCAGGTAAAATCCCTAAATGGCCAACATTTGCCTTCTATTAAACACTAATTATTCACTGCAAATACAGTTTAAATGGTGTCCTTTTTCGTGCATTATTGTATATATGCAATATAGCCTGTTCACGAAAGAACCAGGGACAATATATAATACAGGAACTAGAAACTCCAAGATTTAACGAATATCTCCCCTTCCTTTTGAATTACAAAGTCTGTTCCCAGTGGGGTAAATAATATGGCCTCCTCGAATAAAAGGACAATCTTATAAGTTATGTTAATTATGAAATGTATAAGCAAACGAGTTTAGACAATATGTACCATAAATTAACTTCTCTTGCACATTCAGCAAATACACGTTTTGGCTTTGTAGTTCACCGATGACCTCAGTTATATACAAAAAAGGCAAGTACACTAACTAGGAGTGTATTATCACTTGAACTATAGTGTCATCCACAATGCACGGTGCATGCATAACAGTAGATATCGCTCATATACACTGGATATCGTCCCCTTTTGATATAATGGATATTAGGCTGGGTCTCTCTATCTGAGTATAAATATAAACAGTGCTTTAATTGTATTATCTTTGGTCTCAGTAAATATAAACTGTAAAGGTACAGCACAACAATCGTGTAAACCGTGCAATTGTGATACAATGGGCTATAAATGGCATTTGCACACCTAATGATGGAGGTGATATTTGAAAGTTGTTGTTGTTGTTGTTGTTGTTGGGTTTAAAGCCATATTTCAGCACACGATAGGCTATGCATGGCAGCCAGTATTAATTGTGGAAGAAGAACCCGGGAAAACCCTGTGAAGAACCACCGACCCACGAGAAGCTACTGTCAAGCTTTCTCACATACCCACATTAGCCGAATCCGAGTTTCGAACCCACGCAGGCAGAGGTGAGATGGCAGGATCCGTAACTGAGAGCGATTTAGACCACTCGGCCACTTGGGGCTCCGATATTTCAAAGTCAATCTAAACTGTAACATTCTCTTTGATCATTACAATCACACAATTTGCTGTTAAAAAGACTAGTATATTTAACACTTTAAAAATAAAACTAAGAGTATGAATGTGGGTCCGTTGATAGGTGCCACTAGCTACAAGCATTTTATTTGCAGCCGTCAAGGTCGTAAAATAATTGTTCATGTTGTAAATTCTAACTCACCCTGAGATATAATTCGTCACAAACACATGTGTCATCGATAACGTTAACTCTTTATGATCCGATTGGTCACGAAATCAATGTCACATGTGGTTCCGACATTGATAAATCGTTTGTCATCGTGACATATAAATGACAAAAGGACTAGAATGAATACGTTATCCATCTATTCTTCCAGTGAGGATCACTTCTAATATTGTCACTTGATCGATACCTACCAGGATGTTATTTACCTAAATAAAACGAAACATTTGCTTAAGAGTTAATGAATTCGAAATATTTATAAATGGCAGACAAAAGCAGACAAAAGCGAAATTTAATTCAAAGGACTTCATGTTGTATGTTTCTCACAGAAAGAAAAATAATAATCTCAACAGCCCAAAGCGATTTACAACAACAGCAGTTTCTACTAGTCTACAACTACTACTACTAATAATAATGTTGCTATTAATTGCGATAGCGTTTAAAAGATCTTTCAAACAAACGAGATTTTGTGATCATTCTCAAGATTGGTTTCGTGAATAATACATCATGAATAACAATGATTTTATAAATAGGGGTATTGTGTAGGTCGGATGATGTCCGAAATTGTTTATGAAAACTGATTCATCAGCTAAGATGGATAATCATGGGACGATACATAATTTTGCCAGACATCATCATGAAAAATGCAATTATTTAAATGCATTCTGTTCTAGCATTATTATCGTACTGATGTAGAAAGTTTTCTCCCCAGCCTCCTTCTCATCCTTCTCTATATTATTTTTCTTAGTAGCAGTAGTAGCGGTAGTGAGATTATAATATTTTACGCGGTGTATTTAGTTTGATATTATATAAACAAGATATAAATTCTCACAGCAGCATCCGAATTCATTCGTTGTCAAATATTAATTCATTTCTTAGCATCAAATAGCTATTGCAACTTCATCTCTCTTGCTAAACATAACTAAGACGGCTTTCCTGGAAAACCTACCAGACATACAAAGAACGGAGTTCTTCCATGAACTATCTCCTGCATGGACAAATTCCAGGTGTATTACGCCATCAATGTTTTTCAAGAAGCCTTCATATGAATGTGTTCCATTTGTTGTGCAAGCTATAAAATAAAACTATAGATTCAGCCAACATCGGTAAAACTGTATATTATGATGCACGCGAATGTGGAACATGCTTATAGAACAATGTTCTTTAATTGTGTGTAATTACTCAGGCGTCTTTTTCAACATATAGTATTATACCCTCTAATAAGTACGTGATAACTAATCTCAAGACGTTTGAAATATTACTTATTGTTCAACGTATCCCTACAATTGTTATATCTCATCTCCTTCCGAACTACGCCATTTCAAAAGGTAATGCATTGGGCCTAATTTACCTGATTGAAGATCAGTTTACCTCAGTTTTCTGCGTGAAACACTAGATAATGATTAAGTGTTTGTTATGAAGTGGCTAATATGTCATCTCTAATTTCTTAGGTGTATCATACCGTAGTTACACATTGTTGTTTTTATATGTTAATTTAATATGCAGAATAGTGTAATGTAATCAGTAAAAACGTATACCCACTCTCTGAACAATTCCGAATGACGAGATCTCGTACAACGGAAGTCCACCAGGACCTAGAAACGTTTGGGAATATTAAATTTGTTATGTTTTCAACAAAGGTTGTAGGTCTCTTGCCAGTCTCTGCACAATCGTTGATTGAATGCACCCACTGGTCGTCCTTTTTACTCTCCTCCAGATTCAGATATTGCCCTAAAAAGTTGAAAATTTGAAGGCGTATTGCCATCGGGTGGAATTATTTTGCGAGCTACATAAATCACAGCTATGCAATTTGTAAATACTTCATTAATTTGATAATTAATGTCTTATGTCTTACAAATGTCCAACGATTGTAATATAATGAGAAATATTAGGTGTTCGTGATGCATGGATGTGATGCATTTATTAAATATTTTATGGTACAGTTATGTTTATATTCAAGAGTTTCAAATCACTAATCTTCATTCACCCGATGATTTTTTCCAAAATATTATAATGTGAATTAAATAATGTTATTGTTTTTCACGTCATTAAGAATAAACTGTATATGTAAAGTTGTATTGGAATAAGAGCAGATTTCGGCTAAATGAACAACAGCATGGGGTTGTTTTTCATACAAAACCAATTAGAAACAGAACAAATGTTTACAACTCATCTTAAAAAATATAGTTAGTATCAAGATAATTGCTCACATTCATTTTGTTAAATTCTGCTGCATGAATATAATTAACGCCATACAATCAAACACGAAGAGGCAGATGAACAGGTGACATCACGAATGTAATGTGTCGCAAATTAATTCCTTTCAAATACAGTATGCAGGCAACTTACCAATTTGAGTTTCGAACAGGTGTCGATAGTTTCACTGCAATTCACTACTGACATTTTGTATGTTTTGCCATTTGTAACTCTCAAGCAGCCACTGTCATCGTCTTTGATATCATGTGATGAAATGGTAACTGTAATCAATGTATATGCAAATTTATGTATTATGAACCAAACAACAATATCATTATTATTATTAGTACTATCATTATTATTATTATTATTATTATTATTATAAATGCATTATTTTTAGGTGCATTGCACGAAGATATACGTCTTTGTTGAGCTATTTTGCAGAAAAGAAAATAGCAATATTTAATAAACTAAGTTCCATTTCACGCAAGGATATCTATCTTCACATGATGCTTGACTTATCTATACCAAGAGGTGTTATGGCCTCTAATGTAGAAATAACACTGTGCATTGTCAGTATTTATCTTGTCTTGTCATGCAATTTCTCATTAAACCAACTTGATAATTTAAAAACACCCCCGTCAAGTCATGAAACATCCTTGGACAACAGCTGTATAACCTTGCATATGCACTAGTTTATACATATCCCTACCAATTACCTATCTCAAACACATACACACACATACACACACGTCTTTCTCATTATCAGTAGATACGGTTCCTTTAGCAAATTAGTATGTATCAGAGCATATGTAATTGTGACGCACACGAATGACAATTTGGCAGGGCAATTTGTGTAATTATGCATGAAAACATTTTTTAAACTATAAACAGTTAATGTATTAAACAGTTGCATAGCTCACTAAGATCAGAATAAGGTCGTCTTTTCTAGATGATTAGGTACTGAAAAGAAGCTTCCTGATGCAACTGTTAGTGGCAATTACACCGTCAGTCAGGGTTTCCACGGGCTCTTCCCATCCCAGTTTTGATATGTCTTCATTTTTATTTGGTTGTAGGGAAAACTTCAATTGTCAATAAAAAAGAAAACAAATCAAAACCACCGCGCAGGTAACCGCTTACCAACATTCATAGCAAATTAAACGATGTTACATCTAGTCATACTTGCATGATAACGATAGGAAAATGATTCATTTCTTTAAAGAATGGCGAGGATTTTAATCGTTGTGTTTTTATTCCGGTGACAGATTTGGCGAAGCTACATCGTTCGTGAAATACGATCTTTTACTAACTATTTGCATTCCTAGTCAAATGAAAACAAAAATCTCGCAACTTACACGTTAATGACAGCAGAGGTCCATTAGTCACGTGATATCAATAATACCCGCATTCCTATGCTGTTGTACAAAAATATGAGAGTATTAAGTTAAAGTCACATGCGTTTTTGCAAAACAACGAAAGGATTTATTTCACGACATATTCTGAGAACAACTGCTGGAAACATGTTGTAGTCTCCTCATCTCGGATAACGTTAGATTCTTCAAAACTAGAGCAGGTGTCATCATTTATTTTGTTTTATCATGTGACTGCCGTGCTAACATGCGCCCATTCTTTGATGAATCTAGCGTTTCAGAAACCTCTACGTTTCACTGGGTAATGGTAAGTACATGCAATATGATACGTTTAATCATCGATTCACTTAATATACCTTCATATATACTATTCCCTTCTCATCAAAAAACAGAAGATTAGTTGGTATTCTTGGAGCAGTTACTGCTGATGCGCTCCAATATCTGGAGAAGACAGGGTGAAACCAATGGTTGGTTAAGAAACAACTCCCCAATGGATTCGGAAAACATATGACCGCTGATTACATGACATTGCCAGAATGAAATTATAGTGGCCGGTTTGAAGAGGTGGCCGATGAACACAAGTGACGATAGGACAGGTTGAACTGCATATATTTGCATGCTTTGAATTTACAACAAAATAGTTTTGAACATAGATATATATTTATATATTTATGAAACACTTCCTAAACCATCACATGCTTAACATTCTAGTTAGCAGTTTCCATACTTCATAACTACCTATACACATATATACGCACTTGCCAAACTCCCCACCTAACTACTTATCTATTTGCATGTCATTATTAGCTTCAAGATCGATTGATTGTTGACTTGATGGTTCAACAGCAAAGTGAGGTTAAATAGCGCTATATGAAAAAAGGCATAATCGTAAAAATATATGTTATAAATGATAATTAAATTTGCAATGATATGGTAGGACTAAATGAGGGATCCCGATCAAAGGGAAATGTAAATGTTCTTTGTAAAGACTAATAGATTACAACATAAACGGTTATACCGGATCATATGTACGTTAAAAAATAATCCAAACAAATAGTGTTGTAGAACACTACCAACACAACTCTTATTTTTAAGTTGTCTAAGACATGGTCCGCGTAGCGTATTGATCTACTGGTCGTAAGTTTTGCATTAGAAATATAAATCGGTCCTCAAATTTGGTATCATGTATCAAATACATGCAATTTAATATGTACTAATTAGTCTGCATCGAACACGTGACTTCATATTCCTATTCGTTATCTAGTTTGATCAATAAGATTATTTTGCATGAGCTTTATATTTTAATAAAGGAAATTCACATGCTGATGTATTATGAGTTTAGCAGCAGAGAGGGTGGACAGACAACTTAATTAGTCACGTACGTTTTTTAGACCAAAAAAAATAGTGACCCTTCATAGAGGTAACTACCATACCGCGTCATTGATTGACCCAAACACACAAGGGATGCGGTCGTCACTCTCTCTGCTGCTATTCATCCAAATATTTTATCAAGTCCAATACGATATCTTGTTCCAGGATTGTGCAAATGTATTGTTATAAATCCATGCGGGGTAGCTTGCGCTCGTGAAAAGAAGTTTTTAAATTTAATTATATCCATGTCTCCGCTGCACCAGGTTAGATGAATATTTCTCATCGTGTGTGTATCAACTCTATTAAAGACAACTAAAATATTACAGTTATCTCTGATCACTTTTGGTATTTGTGTGTATCTTTGAGTAACGTAAATGACAACAGTGTTTTTATGTCTACATCGAGAAAAAATCCTAGCTCGGTTTGTTTGTTTATCCATCATCACATCGTCGTATACAACCAAATTATTAATAAATCCGTCTATGGAATCTACTGATGGTGCTTCATCAATATCAGTTATAAACTTGATAACATCGTCATCCAGTAATCGCGCGTTTTCTTTAAAATCCTTGAGCACATCATAACATCGTTGATCATCAACTGATGGTGCTACCAAATACAACTTATCCCATTTTAACCATCTCATTATAAGATTAAGTAACATCTGTGTATTTCCACTTCCAGATGGTTCTATTATTATTATTCTGATAGAATTCGGTAACGCAGGATGGTGTTTGACAGGTTTTCGTTTTCTTGTCGCTGAGAAATCAATTATATCCATGCTATATAAAATATCTATGTATTTATATTGTGTGAAGTGCAGGACGCGTACACCGACGGATAGACTAACAACTATTACCACAAAAATAATAGATCAGCACTTACGGGTAAGTGTACGCGTTGTGGTACAAAGAAATTCAAATTTATCTCTACTGACAAGTCAGTGCCGTCAGGTGAAAAACCAAAACCAAAGTCAATAAAAAAGGCAACGCGGAGGTGATATTGCAGCAAAATTAACAAAGTTACCGAGAACTCCGTGGGCTAAATACCCAGGAGAAAAACATCTACCAGAATATAATTATTGCGGTCCTGGTACTCGACTCGATATCAGGCTTGACAATCAGGATCAACCATAACCAGGCGAGGAACCAATAAACGCTATTGATAAAGCATGTCATGCTCATGATGTTGCGTATAAAAGCAATGATCTACAACATAGGCATATTGCAGATGTGAAATTAATTAATGCTCTAAATTCTATAAAAAAATAAAAATATTAAAGAAAAATTAGCTAATTGGTTAGTAAGATCCGCGATGAAATGTAAATTAGCACTTGGGTCTGGTAATCTAGAAAATTGAATCTATTTATTATTCCCCAATTGGATACTGGAAAGGTAAAGCAGCAATTAGTACACTTGCTGATGCAGCAGCGATTAAGCATTCTACTGCTAAAGCATGGTTATCCAAACAGGCAATATCGCAAAATTATTTGCCACCACCTAAGCAAGTTCACTTTGCACATTTCGATGTTAGGGTTCCTAATGAAGTTCATCAAGCTGATATTCTGTTTTTACCACATGATACTGTACGTCGAAAAACGTACAAATACGCGTTAACGGTTGTTGATGCAGAACCGCTATCAACGAAGACAGCATCAGAAGTAGCCGATGCTTTTAAACGAATTTATCAACGAGGATCATTACGATGGCAACAGCTGCTACAGGTTGATCCTGGCAAGGCATTTCTTGGTCAGTGTCATCGCTGATGAAACAACATAATTAAAAAATACGACGAGGACATTCTGCAATTCATCGTGATCAGGCAATTGTTGAACGATTTAATCGAACACTCGCTGAGCGGTTATTTGGATATCAATACGCGAAGGAATTTGTTCAGGAAACGAAATCTCCTGAATGGGTTGCAAGATTACCAAGTGTGATAGCAGCGTTAAATAATGAAATTACTCGAACAACCAACATGAAACCTATTAATGCAATTACAAAAAAAAAATGTACCTACACAACGACGTGATCTTTCAGCACAGCCAGTATTAGGTAATATCACTGTCAGGTATTTATACGAGCCCGGTGAACTCGAAGGTGGTGAAAAAAGAGCGACTGATCCTATTTGGAGTGTTACCACACATAAGATATCCACCGTAACTAGATCCTCTGGTAGACCCGCAATCTACAGGCTGGATTCAACTACTCCTCAACGTGGATTTGTACGTGAACAATTACAAGTAATTCCCGAGGATACACAATTACCACCGCGATCACTTAACTAGCTCCGTTACGTCGATTACATTCAAGACAGGTCAACATGATATTTTATCGTGTATGACCGTGATTGCTATCTTTTCTGTCTACAGTAAATTGTCTTGGATCATTTTTTAGACACCGCCATAACATTATACAATTACAACTTGCACAATGATTATCCTGTTGTTGTTTTAATGTGCTCATAAATTCGACGTCGAAATCAAAATCGCGTTTATTTGTTTTATCAGATTGTTTATAACCAGCTACTTTTTTTTCTTATTACATCACTTTGACATTCGTGAATATCATCACTAATCACTGACGAGTCCATGACGATTCGTCTCAATTCAGATATTTTTCTAACTCGAGACACTGCAAGATGAACTAAGTTCGACTATTCAATGTGATCATCGACGATCCGAACAACTGTATCAGTAATAGTTAATCAATGAGATGAATGAATCGTCATTGCGTATCCAAGCGTCCACGGGGATTTATCAGCACGTAGAGCATCTTCAACAACATCAAACTTCAACTGTGACAATATCATTCAGCACAAGATTCTGTTTCCTTGACTAGATCTGTCCTGGTATATCAACGTCAATATTCTGCCGCCGTGTATCTGTTGGTCGATAACATAACGGAACTGGCAATGTTGGATAGTTTTCTTTATGCAACTGAAACAACTCTCGTTGAAGTGTATCACGAACTATCTTTCTACTTGCAACTATCAGATCATTTGGTCGCCACGTTTGTAGAAAGTCATTCATGGGTGTTTCTGAAATTATTCCACGTATTACTTCACACTGAATTTTATTCGGTTGTAGTCTGATTAATTTTGTAAACTGTTTCAACGTTGCATCAAGTGCTATATGATCATCATTCATTTCTTCGTAATAATCGACAAAGTTCTTCAGCCATCCATTTGGAGATGGTCCAACAAAAGGTGATGGTTGACAGTGGTCGCCACACATTATCACAGCAGTATTTCTTGTTAATAGCCAATCAAGAAACGTTTTTAATATTTCTAACGGTACTGTACATATTTCATCCCAAATTATGATCCTTGGAATGTATTTCTCACGCATCCTTAAAGATGTCCATGTATCACCCTTCCATCGGAAGAAGCTGTGATAAGTACATGATTGTACTCCTCGTGGTTTCATTCTCGCGCAAGTCTATGTGTTGGTGTCAGCACGATCATATCTGAGTTCTGAAATAGTTCGATCGCTCGAGTGGTTTTACCAGAGCCCCGCTCCGTTTATGTATATCGTTTTATATCTAGCTATTGGATCATATACCGATAGTAACAACGAAGTTGTCGATGATATATTTGATCGTTGATTTTTATCATAATCATCTTTGATTGTAACATCTGCTGATTCTGAATAATCAAGTATATTTTCCTTCTTTGTTCTCCATGAACCCCACGGCGCGTCATCGTTCGTAAAATCATCCAACAATGTTGCATACTTTTTATCAATATAGAACGAATCCGTTGCAACCCTAACTGCGGTAAAAAATTATTTATCATAAATAGCAAGTTTATGCTCACGTGGGCCAACATCGATGATCTTAAATGTGTATACTGAGGCGATTCTCCATCCATATAGCTTACAATCGTACCTAATCGTGTTTCATCTATAAAATCATATTCGGTATCATCCAGTATTAATCGTGCATGACGTTGTTTATGATCATCTGCACCAGCTTGAGTAAACTTTCCTATTATTTTTCTTCCAAGATCCTTTGCTGTTTTATCGCTATTATTGAGTTTAATCTCGAGGATTCTAGGAGCTTCTTTGATGATATCATCCTCGAAAGCGTCAGGACATTTTTCTCTAAATTCCTTAATGACCTCATCGAGACTGATATTTTCCCCCGGTGGTAACCAAACCTCGGTTTGTTTCTTACATGATATAATTGCCTCACTAACCACCAACGATACCAATATCGCACAATCGAGCATATATCGTAACAAAACTATTGGTGCCCAGCGTTTTTCTGAGAAATGTCTACCAAACCAAACATAACATATCGTATGAAGATCCATAGCAAACTCGAATGATTCAACACAAGCAAATCCAGGTACATCAAAATCCGGCAATGGTCCATTTATCGATACTAGCGTCATTTCACGTGATGGATGACCGAAACTTGCAAAATAATTAGAACAATCTCCGTATCCGAGAAAACGTCCTGGATAACACGCAACCATATCAACAGATATCATCTCGTTGTAATTATATTTGGTATTTCACAATCCGCCGTGGCCATGCTCGACACAACTTGATTGTATATCCGAAAGAAATTCATTTCGGGTTGGTTACCACGAGCTTTTATCTCTAGCAACATGAGCTGCAAAAGATGGAACAGTAAAACAGTTGCTGAGCAACTCATCAATGTTTTCTGAATATCTTTGAGCAAGGTTTTTCATTTCTTCATGAAGGGATTCTTTACGATATATTTATCCATTAGGTCGCACAAGTTGATCATATTTTTCATCATCTGAGCTCTTAAATAGCCACACTGACACATGATCTTTTCTACTTATTTTGTTAATAAAATCAAACATGTTATCATCATAAAATTTAACACTTCGATTTCGTGGAAATATTGTTACTGATCTAGTCCATGCATGCGCGTTATGATCAATAATTTCGATCGAAGCTCCTTTTGATTTTTACTTTGATTCATACAAAATCTCTCCTGTTATCGTTGCTACGGTTATTGGGAATTTTAATCTTTTTCCTAACTCAGTGACATCTTTGATAGACGCCCCGGTATCTTTAACTGTTTCGCCCCACTCGTTTATTATTTTACGTCTTTTATCTGTTCAACCGTTTCCAAGGGCCGCGTTTGTAAAATGTTCTATTACTCGTTCAGCTACACGGTTTATTTTTGAAAATTTCATTGGCGCCAGTTTATCAACGCTAGGTTTTTCATTTATCACATAGATTTCATAAATGACTGCTGTTACATGATACGCTCGCTCATAACACAGTTTGTCAATACCGGTCAATAGACCTGGTTTGGAATTTCTACTTAGTATGACAGTTTTTTTCATTACCGTGGACGGGGTCGTATTTGTCACGGATAATCCAGTTATCTGTTTCTACAAGTATGACAAATTATATTCTGAAAAGATAACTTCTATTATCGAGCTGTTTAATAATTGCGAATGATCTTGAACGTTGACCAGACATGAGATGCACCATCTGCGTGAAATTCTTTCTTGGCGTCGTGAATTTTATTGATCAAACCTTTATTTTTCCGATCAATCAGATCTCGTATTGGCACATCAGGAAATATCCTGTCGAATTTGAATTTACTTGTTTCCCAAGGCTTTATTCGGGACAATCTTTTAAACTCATCCATATTATATTTCAGACAAGTATTTAAATAAAAAGTATTTTATATATAATGTCTCAATGCAAATGGCTAATGATTGGATCATTAACTCGTTGTAATAAACTCTGCAGGAAGGAATTCTGCGGACAACTCATGCAAAACGTTCACCGTGGAAGCTTAGGACCAATACCATGTCTGCGATGTGGTGCTGGGGTACGAGGAAAAACACAGTTGTGTGCGTGTTGTGGTGGTAAACGATACAGAGAGCTTAAAATATATTATGACACAAAAACAAATAACGACCCTGAGAGAGTCAATGACAGCGCTATAAAATCCGTGGAGGATTATATAAGTTTTCAGACAAATTATGATTTAAACAAATGATATTATTGTATAATGGAGCAAAATATGAACCACGAGTCTATAAAGCATCCTACAATAACAAACTACGAATCAAATATTAATGGTATGATCAGAAAGTGTCAGAAAAAAGTATCAGTTGGTTATATTAATAATCATGGCTATCTATTGTTTACTGCTGGGAAGAAACCTTATCTCTGTCATCGATTTGTGTATGAATGTCACAAGCGGTTGATCAAAGATGGTCTAGTGATCGATCCTATTGACGGGAATCCTCAAAATAATAGTTTATCCAATCTTCAAACTATTACACAGAGCGAAAATTCTACACGGGGAGGGACTGGTACATATGCCACAACAATTGTAAGGAGGGCGGTAAAATCCACAAACATAGAAACGGGCGAAGAAATCATATTTCAATCAATGTATTCAGCTGCGAAATACTTTGATTTTAACTCGCGTGTGGTAAAATACGTCACAGAAAATATAACCAAATCCACTCTTTCCAGTAAATATAAACAGAAAATCATGTTCCAATATTGTTAATGAGATAAACTATCATCACTATCAAGTAATTACCTCGAATTATATTTATTAACTATTTTTTAACCATTTATCGTTTTTTGTCAGATTATCTCATTTGTATACTACTAATTTTTGACTCATGCGAAAGGAAGATTACTTCTGCATGTATATATTTATCCGTAGATTTCTGATTTTTATGTTCGTAATTGGTCAATTAACTATCTACGTCGTAATCAATATCAATAATTATACTCGTAGAAGGATATTTATGGTTTTTAGATCATAAAATAAATAGATAAACGTATTTCCCATCGTACAATGTAGCGAGTTATTTTTAAATCTGTTAAGAGAAATCGAGGCAGAACACGCAGTTTATATATTTGCAATATGTTTAGAAACCGCTGTTATAATACATAAATATACAAACCGATCTGTAGGTATGATAGTGCAGTGGTAGCATGTACATATATTTTATCAAGGCAGGACACGCTGTTTATATATTTACAATATGTTACGAGAAATTATGGCAGAACACGCTGTTAGTGCAAGATATTCAGAAACGGTTGTTTTAATACAGAAATATTCACAATCTATTCAGAAACCGCTGTTAGTGCAAGATATTCAGAAACCACTGTTTTAATGTAGAAAAATATATAACTTACAATCTATTCAGAAACCGTAGCTATATAATAGTTTCTAAAACGTAATATTGTTAGATGATTCAATAGATCAGTTGATAACGTATCGGACCGTGATACTTGTGGCCCGGCGATCGAATCCCCATGGCTCACAACTGTCGGTGGTACGCATATTTGCAATTTTTATAATTAATTGAGGGCTCGAAACTCAACAGAAACAAAATACCTATCTACCACATCACTGGTGGTAGATACATGTTTTGTATTACCCACGAGCTGATTATATGGGTGGGTGTCAAAATCTGTTGAACGTAGAGAATGGCCCCCCGTATATGTTGTGCCGTCCTTGTCATTCATACATTGTACATACTCATTCATTGTATGTTTGTGCCGTCATTCATTCATTGTATATATTATAAATACTACGTGTCGTGCTGTCAAACATTCATTGTGTATATTATAAATACTACGTGTTGTGCTGTCATTCATTAATTGTATATATTATACATATTATGTGTTGTGCTGTCATTCATTCATTGTATATATTTCATGTCATTCATTCATTGTATATATTATAAATACCCCTTGAACCTGATAAAAGACTCGAATGGAGGTTCATATGGGATTGTGTATATGTTGTGCTGTCCTTAATTAAGATTTCATTCATTGTATATATTTCACATACCCCTGAACTTGCGAAAAGACTCGAATAGAGGTTCATAGGGGATTGTCGTTCATTGTATATATTCATCATAGATATTGTGCTGTGCCCCTTCCTGAACTTGCTCAATGACTCGAATAGAGGTTCATAGGGGATATAATTTTTCTTTTAAATATATATATACTAAATAATGAACCATGAAAATATGAATTATGTAATTGTTGCTATTAAAAAATTAGGAAAAGACAGTATTAATATATCTGATGAACTGAGTCCTGAAAAGATTATTTCTGATTTTGAAATCTTACAAGAACGTAAAAATGATGGTGGTTTTACACTGTCGTCTGAATACGAGTTCATAAAACGAATTCAGGCAGCGATGTTCCGGTCACTAGCCGCAGTAAAAGATGATCAGGTCAAGGACTTCGTTCCTCTCTTTGACTCAGTAGAAAAAATTAGATCGCTGTTATCCCACGAATACGAGGCAAAGAAAACGATTAGTACTCGTATAAGACAATTAAGAAAAATTATGTTAGCGAGTCACTTCGTTACTGGTGAAACGATCCAAAGTAACTTCGTTGGTGAAACGACCGAACAAATGTAATATTTTTATTTATTCTGAAATATATATATATTTATTCTCAAATATTTTTTTATTTATTCTGAAATATTTTATTTTTTCATAAAAACTGATCGATTTGCAGATTTTTAGTATCCATTTACTAGTCAAAATTAACAAACTCATCGATTTGTATCATTTAAAGTACTCATTTACTAGTCAAAATTAACAAACTGATTGATTTGCACGATTTTGAGTACTAAACTACCATATCAATTTAAGATATTTCTGATGAAACAAAATATTTCTGATAAAATAAAAAATATTTCAGAATAATAATAAAATATTTCTGCTAAAATAAAATATTTCAGAATAATAATAAAATATTTTTTGTAGTATTTTTTGCAAAACTGATCGATTTTGTTAATTTTGAGTACCCATTTATCAGTCAAAATTGAGTAACTGATCGATTTACCCGATTTTGAGTACTAAACTGCCATATCAATTTCAGATTATAATAAAAAAAGTTCAGATTATAATAATTATTTTAGATTACTGGCAAAAATGGTTGATTTTGCATGATTTTGAGTACCAATCACCATATCAATTTCAGAATTAAAAAAATATTTCACAATAATAAGATATTTTTGGCAGTATTTTTTGCAAAACTGATTGATTTGCATGATTTTGAGTACCAATCACCATATCAATTTCAGAATAAAAAATATTTTACAATAAAATATTTCAGAATAATAGGATAATTTTTGTAGCTTTTTGCAAAACTGTTCGATTTGCATGATTTTGAGTACCTAAATACCCATCAGAATTAACAAACTGATCGATTTACACGATTTGGAGTATCAACCACCATATCAATTTCTGATAAAATTAAAATATTTCTGATAAAATTAAATATTTCTGATAAAATAAAATATTTCTGAAAAATATGCGATAAAGTCTTACAACAATCTTAAGATAAAGATCTACGATAAAAGTCTTACGACAGAAATCTTAAGATTTCACATACAGATTGATAATCAATTCCTCTCCACGCAGGTCAATTAATCGTCCTATGTGGTCAGTTAGTTTAAAATTTATTCCTGTTAACATATTAGTATGACACCTCAGACAAACAGGATCAGTTGATTCTTGCACGATCAAATCCCCAGGTGGAACTTGTGGTGTGAATGTGTATAAAATGTTTCCTTGTTGAGCCTGATTTGATTTTCCAAGATCTATTTGATAGCTACCATCGATTACGTCACAAACTATATTAGCCGCGACCGTTGAAGTTATATTAACGATTCCCGGAGATACGTGTCTACCGCCGCCGTGTGGATCATTATTGTATCTAAGAACAGTTGCTGGTGGGGCTATTTATCTCCATGCATCGAGTATTTCAGGAAAGTTTTTCGCGACAAGATCATTGAGTGATCTTATCAATTCGCCGGTTTCAAATCCTGGTAGTGTAAAATTTAATAAATCTGATTCAAATATTTTATAATGATCAATGTATGTTTGTTTAATTTTTTTTTTTCTACTTTATCTATATTATTATTAGCATTTATTACCTCAATAATGGTCTGATTCAAATATTTAAGACCTAATACAATTTGATTTAAATGTTGTATCGTTGCAATGATCTGATATTTGAGATTGATATTGGGATACTCCAGGATATAGTTTTTAAATAAACGTGCTAATGTCGTTAATGTAGTTGTGTATTCAGTTTTAATTTCGTTAGCCTTTGATCTGAAATCTCTTTCATAAACAATGTTAGTTGAAGTTTTTATATCAAAATCAATGGTAGAAAACGGTGCCATAGGATATAATTTTCCATCATGAATAATACGAGTATCCCTACCAGTCCATGTATAAAAATTTCGGTATTCTGGAGTTGTTATAAACTTGTCTTCGTCTGTGAGAAATTCAATTAATTTTAGTTCTGGTGGTCCTTCGTGCACTGGGGAGGGGGGACATCCGGCCATCCTAGTACGGATCTTATCGTGGACTGATACATATCAACGATATAATCAGGAGAGTTTATTTCGATTGCAGAAGATAGCGTCGGCTCATGAACGTTAATCGATATTTTTGATTCTTTAACGGTTATTGATTTTATTCTACGTTGAAATTCCTCATTGATTTGTTCGACCTCTTAACTACCAGTTGGTATTCCAACAACAACCCATGCAGGTGTTCCATCGGGTTTATTTTTATTAGCAAATGCAAGCGAATTATTTGCTTGTGTACCATTAAATGATTCCGATCTGATATTTGGCCAACTATGGTATACTCGTAATTGCGCTAGTTCAATTTCATTTGCGCAAATCGCAGTTGGAAAATTGATACTGAATTCAGGATTAATCGAGCTTACCGAGATCATCTTGGTCTTGTGCGGGGTTGTGTATGTCACGATCTGCTAAGTAATTCCGTCATTATTAATAATCGTACCTTTAACAGCACTGTTATATATTTTAATCATTTCTGAAAACTCAAAATCAGATATAATTCCATTACTGAGACTCGCTGATAACAACGACTATACCATCGACTATGCGACCGTCGCTGTATGTAATCCTAGCATGTAATCGGATAATTTTTCATTCGTGCAAGTACATATTTTTTTCCAATGATATTGAGCACACCTGCAATCGTTGTTGTAGCTGAAATACAAATAGTTACAACTGCTGGTGTCATCATTGGCATTGTTGATAGTATCACACAGGTTGTATCAACAAAAGCGGATGCTGAATAAACGATTACGTCGACGATAATTAGTCGTCGTCGATATTTCTTTAATATTACCTTGTATTGTTCGACTCGATCTTTCAACACTACCTGCTATTCACGAGCTTCATTGTACCTGTATTGAGATACATCGTCGATTCAGGTACTCATTATATTGTATGCAGTAAATAATTGAGGTGTTTCAGCTACAAATTCCAAACACCACCAGTAAGATGTTGCGGTTAATTTCTTATCAGCTGTTTTCAGAATAAACGTTTCTTCGCTTCCGATATTTAATAGAACAGATACAACCCCGGAAAACTTAACAGTTGAATGACGCCATGGATACATTGTAAATATTTCAAATTTTGCAGCACTGAACACAAACAGCCTGTACACGCCAGTGACTGTTGCGGTATATTTGATAGTTTTATTTTGCTGCGACATGTTGCAAATCCCGATGATACTGTGTATACGATGTTTGTAATATGCCCGGGAGTTATTCCGGCTGAAATTTTAATCATTTTTTTTTTTTATTTAACGATCTCAGGAATGTCTTGCTGTGTTTGTTTGATCGTGTCGATGTTCGTCTTGATATCAGAAAGTTTTATGTCAACGGCGTGTGGAGTGCCGAAGAATTTATCTATGGATTCATCGTTTTTTTTAAGAATTTCTTCGAAATCTTCCAAAAGCGCCTACGTGCACATCATACACGGACCGCAACGTGGATAATTTACCATTTACGGTATTGTAGTTGACGTCAACGTACTTTTTGTTGCTGCGTCTTCGTCGGATGCTGGATCTCTCAAAACTACTATCTTATTTCCGTTCATGCTGAGTTCACCAGTCATTGTGTCACCGGTATTTTTCACTCGATTAGCAACACTTGCTGTAATTTGATTTCTGATGGTTGTAAACGATATACTTGAATCCCTGATTTTGCCGCTGTCAGTAAACAGAGGGATGTTATCCATAACTGCACCAAGTATTCGTCGAATTATATCATTCCATTTGATATTGCTGGTTTTTAGTTTACCATATCGATCCTGAAAAATAACAACCTCATCTGTGTCAAGCAAGATTCACGATATCAGCGAGTTCATCTTTAGTCGCGTACTTTGACAGGTCAATGTCATCGGATTTTTTCTTAACGCGTGAAGAAGATCTTTGTCCGTAAATATCAACCATTATGTTTTAAGATCAAATATCTGTTTAAAACGGATCGGTTGCTTGTATAATCATGCAAGACATTATGTGGCGGTTTGGATGATTTTGAAATAGCATTAAGTGCATTAATTGCCTCACGGCCACATCTTGGCGGATCTGTCATTGTTTGCGTGGGTAGCGTTGAATACCAAACTTGCGCGTGAAGTGGTGCGACATACTTGATAAATTCAGTGGGTGGAGCTAACCCGTATGAATCAAAATAAGCGATTCCACGTGGATAAACCGCGTATGATACCCAATGAGTACCGGGTCCTGAATTTGAGTCGAGATTAATAATACCTGTTTCAACACTGTTTGGTTGTTTCGGTAATTGATTTCGCATAAAAACACCTCTGAAATTTATTTCATTTTTAATCGTTTAGCAGCATCAAGTAAATCATACCTCAGACCTCTTCCCCAACGAGATCCCGGTAATCTTAAGCCGCGTCCCTTTTTTATCCCTTTCCTGTTGCTTTCTTTAGAGCTATTGCAGCAGCGGTTCCAACAGCGCCCAATGTGGCTGCTTTTGCTACGGCTGGAGCGGCGGCAGCTATTAACGCTGGAATAGCCACGAGAAGTGGAAAAATACCACCGGTTTTAATTGATTCCTTAATCGCACCCGCAGAGAGATTAAGTTTGACGCCTGTTTTTGATTGTTTAGCGTCGGTGAAATGTTTAAGTTGACGTTCTGATAATGATAATTTTTTTTAGACCACCCGTGATCTGATCTCGCTTTAGTGATATTTTCATTCCGCAGTTTTTTGTGAATTTAACTGAAGGTTTTTAATCTGACCAGGAGTCAGACTGACACTAACGTGATGATATGGCATTTTATGATAATACTCGTGTTTTTAAATAACATGATTATAGATTTTCTACTGGTGCATCAACGACTCTCATTCGACCACCACCACCTTCAAGTAACATCGCTTTGTCACTAAGTATGACCCGATTGCTCTGTAGGTGCCGCGAATAAGGGGTATACCAAGTATATCAGGAGGAGGGTCATGAGGGTCAGTAACACGAGCTCGAAAGCTTATATCAACGACAGATTGCTTGGATAAATCAAGATGCTCCAGCGAAAAGTAATAAATCGGATATAATGTTTTAAAATCTAACTGTGACATTTGCAGCCCAATATCCACGTTTTGATCACGTCCCATAAATGACATCAAACGATGATATACACGCGCTACGTGATTTTGATCAAAATTTAGTTGTATACTCTCTGTTGGTTCTTGTTGTCTGTTTATCCTCAAGGAAACTTCATCAACTCCAACTTTGTCAAATATCATATGTGTTTTTTGTTCCTGATTATTCGACCGAGCATTATCTTGCAGCGCAATAAAAATATGCCGTGGTGCAGAAACACCTTGTTGTGCTGCTACATGCCATGTAAATAAACCATTAACAGAACTTTGAGTAGCATCTGTGGTTACTGTCAACCATGATGACAATGATTTACCGCCTTGATCTGTAAAAGAGAGTATTTTCTGTTCTTCAGCAATATATGGAATCATTACTGGCATCCACAATGAAATCTTTGTTATATTTACTTTACCATCAGCAACACCAACACATCGGCAGACTGCATCATTATCATCACCTTTTCTTACGAGCACAACTGTTTGTTTAGCTCCAAAGATGACCTTTCTAAAATTTCTTCAAAATCCAAAGATATGAGACAGTGGAATTGCACATGAAAAATTTATATCATTTCCTGACAACACTGCTCGGCGTGTTGCAATCTTAAGTTGTAAGCTGCATTAAAACTTCCTATAATATCAAAAACATCAGCTGGTCTATCTGCGTGTTCAAAATCAAATGGTTGTGGATCAGATGCAGTATTTCGTGGTGTCCGTATTGTAATATACTAATGTAATGATCAGCGTTGTCGGTAATATCCTTAGCAAATATCATTGTTGGACCGGCTGATCTTGTGTAATCATCAGAATATCTCGCTAGACCAATTATTGTTGTGGCAACAGCAACATCCTTCTGAATTGATTCAATATTTTTTCCATCTATCGTGTATGTAGCGTTATCAAACAACGCCATAATCTCGTTGTTGACAAAACCAACACACACATTGGCACAATATGGCGTATTAGCTACAACATTCGTTACAAGTCTACCTTCTACTTCAATAAACGCCCCAGCGGGCAAGAAATATCTACTTGTATCCTGAACCTGTAATTCGATTCTCCCCCGCTGATTTGGTTGTCTTGCGTCATAGGAATAAAATTGATAATCACGTACCGATTCATCTTTAGGACCGGTGTATCCATGTCAAATGCTACTTCGGATACACGTTTAAACATTTTATTATAATTACCATTTTTATTATGTTATATTTCTTTCTGCTTCTACAGATAATTCCGCTAGTTTTTTATTTGCAGCTTGATTTATTATTTTACTTACGTCTGCGGGCATAATTTAAGTACTTGGTAATTTTACTGGCTGTGATCTTCGTCGCATTAATCGTGCTAGTCTATCCTTGATCGCTGAGAACGCCTTACCAGCAACATTGACAATTGCACCAGGAGTTTTTTCACGAACAACATCGATAGCTTTCATCGATAATTGTTTTGCAACAGGTGCTACTTTTGGAGCTATCCTTGTAAATAATCCCCTTACTACATCACCAAGTCCATCTCCGTAAATAGCTCTGTAGATTGGTAATTGTGAGTTTACCGCTCTGACCTGTATGGATTTACGATGATTGTTGTGTACTATCATCTTATTTTATTTACCATTTATCTAACAACTAGTCACTGTTATCATCAACAAGTTCATCGATAAGTTCTCGGTAAACGCCGATATCCATGACTACCTTGAAATAATCGCCGACAAATAGCAGCTGCTTCATTGGCTATTTCTGGTAAATTATTTCCGGCACGTTTTCCCCATGAGAACTTCTAACCGTGACACATCGTTGAGGATTTTATCGGGACAAACAAAATTATTTCCCAGACCACTCCCCGTTGCTCCTTCTTCTGTTGTTTTCTTAAATAGTCTTAAGGGTGATCTTTCTTCTTTTCATTTTTTTAAGTAGCTCTTTAGACCTTTTAAATTCCGACTTCAACCTTTGCTGCGGTGAAGAAGATTGTTGTTGTTCTATTTGTTGCAGAGGTGGAGGAAGTTGATATGAAGGTTTCTGCTGCGAGAGTTTTTCTTGTTCTAGTTGTTTTATTTTCTCTCTATAGAGTCATTTTACTTCTTCATCAAGATTTCTATATTCAAAATCATCATCTCTAGCTTGTATTGTGTGTCTGTATACGCGATATATCCATTTAATAAGATTAGCATTACTTACTTTTTCATGATCGAGTTTTAAAATATTAGATTTATTAAATATATAAAATTATATTGCTTCGGGAAATTTTTCTCTTTTAGTATTTCTAATATCTTCGACAGTCCCTTTTGTAAACTGTGCAATCAATTATACGTTTTCTTCTACTGGTACGGGTTCAAATGCAAGTTCTTTTCTCAAGTCGGCGACCTCAGTACGAAGTTCTCCAATATCTTCACCAACGGGTGGAGTTTGAGCTGCAGCTATATCAGTTGGAAGATCTTGTAAAATCTTTTGTGTTTTTTGGTTCTTCTTGCTATTTTTTTTCAGTCTGCGCTGCAGTTTGTTCTAATACTGGAAAAATACCCCTTTTCCTCTTCTCATATTCCTCCGCAATATCTCCCCATATAGTTTATTCAACAGCCGCTGCAGCTTTCTTAGTAGCTGCAGTGATGGGTTTCAACAGTTTTTTAGTGTCTTCTTCGTACTCAACTTGTGATTGTTGCTGCGCTTGCATGTTTTCTCTAAATGAGTCTCTGACAGGAAGAAATGTTTTGATTGCTTCTAATCGTTCTCAAGCTATCCTTGCAGTATGAGATTCCGGATGTACCATTATTTTAATATAACATAATGATTTAATTATAGCAGCAGAGAGGGTGTATATTTAATTAAACAGATATAATTAATATAATGCACAATTGTGCATGGCTGATTCAAGGAACAACAGATAAATGTGATAAAAGGTGCCATGGAGAATATTGCAGGAGACATAATTATATATTATCAAAAAATCCTCATGCTGGTTCATGACATTGTGTTGGATGTAACAACTGCGTTAGAGGATTATATCAGATTTGTGCAAATGCGGTGGATATCGATATAGAAGTCTAATGGCGTATTGCAGAAAAAGAAAAAAAAAAAAAACCCAAAAATAGAAAAACCACCAACAGAAATGGAATATTATTTAAAATTTAAAGATCCTCAAGATTTTGATAAAGATTCATAGCAGCAGAGAGGGTGACGACCGCATCCCTTGTTTGTTTGGGTCAATCAATGACGCGGTATGGTAGTTACCTCTATGAAGGGTCACTATTTCTTTTTGTCTAAAAAACGTACGTGACGAATTAATTGGTCTGTTCACCCTCTCTGCTGCTAGTTTGCATGTCTATTTCGTTTATACGTCATTATTGCCAGCTCAATCGTCTGTCGTAAATGTCATGTACACCCACCACTTGTACAGGTAAACTGATCGAGCTTACATGACGGTTCTCTGAGGGCATTGTAGACCGAAAGAAACATGTCGGAAAGTTGTTTAAATACTGGTTGCGTATTATATTGATTATCATAAGATATATAGGAGCCCGGTTATGAGTGCTTCATTCAATGTACTTGTTAAATATACCAAGTTGTAAATATGTTGAACCAATCTGCAATGGATATCTTTTTCTATTATTATTTTTTATATCTTATTATACTGTATGTAAAGATTATGTCCGAAGCATTTTATGATAACTTTGTGAGTAATTAGGTAACATTTACACGTCGAGAAATACCCAGCCATGGTCATTTAATCCATATAAAGTTAATGAACTTCCATTATGTCATCAGATCAGCATATTCCATCAACAAAATATTCACTTTTATGTAGATCGAATTTTTTTTTCATTAGCCAAACGTTGTCGATTCTTTATACAGTAATAGAGGGTAGAGTGTCATAGCGGGCTAAACCGGCGAAACACTGTCATGAACACTAGTTCAATGAATATAAATTGGTTGATGCTGTTTAAAACAAGTTATTGTTTTCTTATTTAGAATTATGGTGGCGTATGGCAAATATTGTTATAGCGTCTGTTGTTGTTACTCTCTCCGCATTTCGATCTTTCAAAAATGTGAGGTCATTTTTTGTGAATTGCCTTCCTTGATATATAATATATAAACCTGACCTTACGTATTAGCTGCTGGAATATGTTGTCGAGACGACTTTCCAAAGTATGACCTAGAAGCAGGAAAACAAAAGTAGTCCGCACAATGTATCGATGTCTTAAAAGTTCCAGATCAGTATCACGTGACCGTTTATATCCAATCAAAATGTAGAATAAGCTGTCAATTGAGAAAAACTGGAATTATTTCAATTTAAATTTGATTAAATTATTATAGGTGTATCATCTGATATCCATTACAATAACGTGTCATGGTGAAGTGCAAATATAAATTGTAGCAATTTGTTTTCTAGTAATAGATCATGCACATGTTTCATATTGGTGTTATTAGTAACGTGCTTGCTTTGTCTGTACATTTATTATGTATCATGATATAATTTGTCTGCTCGCGAGTTGACTTCAAATGTTTCCGATCATCAGAAATGAATTGTCTACGAAGCTCCATGACAAACTTTTAATTTTACTAAACACTTTCAACGAAATGGTAGGATTGAGGTATGCAGCCGGTCCGGACGACATTGAATGCTTAAACTCTCACAACATATCATAGGAGCACATACGATAATGTTTTCAAACGTGGGATCAATAATGAGTTATACGCAAATGTTAGGAACTTGTTTGGACTTTGGATCAATTTCCCGTTGCAAATTTTAAGTGAAGTTGTTGAGTGGCTGAGGACTAATTTGGATATATGGGATGGGTTAGTGATGACTAAGACAAATATGCTTTGTCTGCAGCCGTTTAGTTGTAAAGCAATTTGCATCGGCTATTTTCAAATATACATGTTTCACTGTTATCAGTTTGCGGTTTTACACGTCATACATCTCTCTCTCTCTCTCTCTCTCTCGGTCTGTCTGTCTGTCTGCCTGTCTCTCTCTCTCTCTCTCTCTCTCTCTCTCTCTCTCTCATAATAGAGGTATACTTTTTTTCATCAGTAAAGTGCTAACATTTCCAACCCGATCGACCTTCCACATAAACTGTTATTTTGCTGTAATCCTGATCTCCACAAAGCATTCTATTTCCACAATGCAATGGTTTCTCTCAGCTATTGTTGAAAGGTTGGGTGTCTGGGGAGGAAAAGTCCCATTTAGCAGTGCAGTTACAAAGGCAATCCTGAAAAGCACCAGGTAACCTTTTATATAACAAAGCATGTTTATTTATTATGAGAAGTCTTTGATCATTGTGAATAAAATGTGATACTTTGCACGTGGCTTATATATTCAAGATGAGGTGCCTTGCAACAATAGAAAATGAATGTACTATTAATTTCCAAAGCAAACAACGAGTACTATATTAAGACAGACATACGATAGGAATCTCTATTTTTCTTTCTCATTAGGTTCATGATGTACTCGATACAAATTGAGCTCGAAAGCATTAATATTTGTTCGCATTCGACACGCACACACACACAAAACGAATAGTTTATGAATTGGTAATTTTGTATTGAGTTGTGATGACAAAGGAGGCGAATCATATTTTTCAAAGCTTTGCTTTGTAACTCATTATACCGACACTATTTTTCTATTCACAGACTTGGATCAGTGTTGCATATAAATTGTTCTTCTCCAAATAGTAAGCTTTACACACATCAAAACATTCAACTGATTGAATGTAATGTTCCACTGCTGAAGCATTGGTCATTTGAGTGTACATGTTTTACATGAAGGATTTATATCGATGTGATTGTAAAAGAAGATCGCATACTGCTTGCAATCTAACACATCAAAACGAGAAAAGAAAGAAATGCCTCACGCAGCATTAGGAACACTTACATTCATGTATAAACACATAAATATATTCATACATACATACATGCATATGCAAACACACATACATGCATACATACATACGCGCATACATACATTCATTCATACATACATACATACATACATACATACATACATACTTACAAACATCCATACATACATATATACATACACACGTACACATATAAATGTATACATACATATTTCGTTTTGTCAATACGGTAGCTTACACAGTATTACAATTGTATTACTACTGTATCTTTGTCACTTTTCTGTTCTATTTTATGATCTTATATTATTCTGAATTTGTTTAATCTGATGTAATCTCTTTTTAAAGAGGAAATAAAGTCAGTCAGTCAGTCAGTCATACATACATATCATATCATGTTGGTGACCGCAAACAGCATAGCTTCATTCTACAATAAAATGTGTGCCCTACTATCAACTAACATGCCCTAACATGATATTAAAAGTAAGTAGTAAATTAACATTAAATATAAACAATTAAAGGCCAAAGTCTTCTTGTCAAATCCGCAAATTTTGTTGTATGACAGCTGTTTGTGTGTGTTTATGTATTTGTTTATGTATTTGTTCATGTTTATTTCCAAGAGATTTCTATATGGTTTTCTGTATTTATATATCTCATTTTGTAAATGCATTAGTTGACGATGTATATATATATCATGCTTGCGTTCTCGTCTATGATGTGTCTCATAATCCTATGATATGTATAATATGTATCTTAGCATACGCGCAAACAAGTATATATATGCATAAATACATGCGTCATATGAAGAAAAAAAAAACTACATATAGAATTACACTGTTATAAGTTTTCCATTTCATTTTCGTTACTATCTCGAACTTAATGTTAAGCACATAACACTACAGATGTATTAACTTTTCGAAATATTATCATCATCAAGCAACTGTTAAAAGATTAGTGCCTTGCTCCGCCAAATGACTGCAGATTTGCATAATTGCAGGCATTGAGATATTTCGTTTTGTCAATACGGTAGCTGACACAGTATTACTATTGTATTTTTGTCAATTTTCTGTTTTATTTTATGATCTTGTATTATCATGAATTTGTTTATTCTGATGTAATCTCTTTTTAAAGAGGAAATAAAGTCAGTCAGTCAGTCAGTCAGTCATACACACGTACACATATAAATGTATACATACACACATACATACATACATACATACATATATATGTATATACGTACATACAAAAATACATACACACATACATACATGCATAAATACATACATACATACCGACAAACAGACAGACAGACAGAGAGACAGACAGACATACTGACATACAGACAAACCTACCTACCTACCTACCTACATACATGCACACATACATATATACATACATACATATATACATACATACATACATACATGCATGCACGCATGCATACATACACACATACATACATAAGCACGTACGTACGTACGTACATACATATAAACATACATACATACATTCATGCATGCACACATGCATATATACATACATTCATGCATGCATTCATGCATGCATACATACATACATACATACATACATACATATATACATATATGCATACGTACGTACGTACATACATACATACATACATACATGCATACATATATACATAGATACATATATACATACATGCATGCATGTATACATACATACATACATATACATATAGACAGACATACATACATACGCACAAATATACAAATAAATACATACATGCATACATATATACATACATACATACAAAAATACATACATACATACATACATTCATACATACATACATATACACATATATACATACATACATACATACATTCATCCATCCATACATACATGCATACATACATATATACATACATACATAAATACATACATACATACATATATACATGCATACATACATACATACATACGTACATACGTACATACATTCATACATACATACATACATACATACATACATACGTACATACATAAATACATACATGCGTACATACATACATACATGCATACATACATACATACATGCATACATACATACATACATACATACATATATTCATGCATGCATACATACATACATAGATACATACATACATACATACATACATACATACGTACATACATAAATACATACATGCGTACATACATACATACATGCATACATACATACATACATGCATACATACATACATACATACATACATACATACATATATTCATGCATACCTACCTACCTACCTACATATATACATAGATACATACATACATACATACATACGTACATATATAAATACATACATATATACATACATACATATACATGTAGACATACATATTTGTTTATGTTTATTTCCAAGAGATTTCTATATGGTTTTCTGTATTTATATATCTCATTTTGTAAGTGCATTAGTTGACGATGTATATATCATGCTTGCGTTCTCGTCTATGATGTGTCTCATAATCATATGATATGTATAATATGTATCTTAGCAACCTGATATACTCTTTATTGAAGAGGTAACTAAGTCATTTAGACAGTCAGTCATAGATAAATGCATGCACCCACGCATACGGCAAACAAGTATATATATGCATAAATACATGTCATATGAAGAAAAGAAACTACATATAGAATTACGCTGTTATAAGTTTTTCATTTCATTTTCGTTGCTATCTCAAACTTAATGTTAAGCACATAACACTATAGACGTATTAACTTTTCGAAATATTATCATCATCAAGCAACTGTTAAAAGATCAGTGCCATACTCCGCCAAATGATTGCAGATTTGCATAATTGCAGGTATTGAGATATTTCGTTTTGTCAATACGGTAGCTTACACAGTATTACAATTGTATTACTACTGTATCTTTGTCACTTTTCTGTTCTATTTTATGATCTTGTATTATCCTGAATTTGTTTAATCTGATGTAATCTCTTTTTAAAGAGGAAATAAAGTCAGTCAGTCAGTCAGTCATACATACATACATACATACATACATGCATACGTACATACATACATACATATATACATACATACATAGATACATGCATACATATACTGATAGGCTGGGAGAGTGGGAGTTGCTGCTTGTTACTCGTTCAGATCAAGGCCACATCATGGCAGCCGATCGGACTTCCTCATGGTATTGACAAATCAGACTGCTAGACACATTTAACCAAGAAGGGTCGCAGTAACAAAATGCTTTATACACTTCATGCGTATATGTGCTTTAATCCACGTGTGCAAACAAAAAGAAATCACTGGGTATATATGAGGATGAAGTTTTAACAATAAATATGTACTAATTAACGGAAGACGAATGATGCTTTTATAAGTACTCCCCTAGTCCATTTCGTTCAATAATGTTGTGTAACAAGTACGTCATACTGACTCAAGTAAAGGTAATGTGCTGAAGAAAGGAGCGTGTGTATGTCGCAGTTTATTGGACAATAACCGCTATCACTTACATTTAACATTTCCGCAGTGTATTGTTAATCAGCTTTAAACAAGGAAGATAAGTACTTATAACTTTATATGAATTAATCTGTATTAAGCGTATGGATATATTATTGTCATTCTATGTATGGTCTTGTTCCATCCCTTTCTCGGTATCGTGCATGACGGAGTAGATAAGGATACATGAGCACGTGAGAGGAATGGCAAAATGCGCAGTTGTTTCATGTACAAATGTATCAAAACATATACAATCCAATCAAAAGATACATATTTTCTATCCTGTGCGATGTGAAATGATCTCATCAGCAAAAGCTTCAACACTAGTGATTATACACTTGGATAGCTGCCCTGTGTCACATAAATACATTGGATTTATAAAAATTATTAATTGCGTGTGACTTTCAAGCTCAAGCGAGAAAACTTAAACTCCTCATTTATAATATGCTGACACCTTACAGTCCATTACAAGCAAATTTACATATATGTAACCTTAGAAATCAAAGTAATCTTTCCGAGAAATCAAAGATTGTATAGCTTATTTCCATTGCCATTTGTGTACTGGGAATTCAAGATGAACAAAACATAACTTTCACTAGTATTAGTGTGTTATGGTTATTATGCCTATGTTGAATTATCTGCTGTTTTATGCTTTGCCAAAGTGTGGATGTTTGGCTCACGTTTCCATCTCCCACGAAGAAGATATGAATCTGTATGATTCTCCAAACAGTGTTGGAGGACATCGGAAGCTTTGTCAAAGAAGGACCGTCTGCCAAATTTACGTACGTGGCCTACAATATTATCGCAGCACTTCGCAAATATTTGGCAGGGATTTAAGAAACGAAATAAGCCATACTGCTATGTTTTTATCGATTGTTTATCAAAATCTCTCTCCACACATTACGTATTTAAAGATGATGATGAGTGAACCAACTGTTCACTCTCATGCTGCGATTTAATGCCTCTTATGCTGAACATATGTGCCATCAATAGATGAAGAGCGTGAACTGAGCGAGTTAAAACAAAACGCATTTGGATTTATTGATACGAAAAGAAGAGAACACTCCTAGTCATTGGAGTTATTGAAGACACAAACTACCTTAATACAACTACATACAAATGCACGTAAAATCAATCAAGGTTTTTAACATATCTAAATGAATTTGCTACAGCTAATTAGAATGCTACATCGCGAAAGCACGAATTGGCGATCTTCAAAACTTTTAACACAATTATTATACTAAGATATAAACACAGTCTTAGTATTGTTCAGAGAGTAAAGCTATATGCTATGAATACATTAATAATGTTAATTCCGTGAAAACAGCATCAATTGAATAAATCTTTAGAAATAAAATCATCCTAGTTCCCAAATTCGTTCCTTTTGATGTTTTGGTCATCACTCATGAACGAGAGCAGATTATATTCTTCATGCATATCTTTAGTACACATAAAACGTTTTTAGTATATTGTAACAAAATTTTTGCAATACGTTCTTTTATAAGTACATATAATTAGCAATACCCCCAGACCTAAAATGTACCAAATACAAAAAATATCACTATTGTATAATACATCATAAAGATAATTGTTCACAAATGACATTAATACTATAAATTAACAATCTATATCATTTGTCACTATTTGGATATGGGGTGAGAACTCTTTAATTTTTTTTTTAAAAGATAATAAACATAAAAAGGTTATCAAGCATACATAACCATACATGTATTTTACCCCATTAATAACATTGCATCATTAATTAGATTTGTTGTCAATTTGTACTCAGAAGCGATAATGAATATATTACCATTGCACTTGATATTGAAAATGTGGAAAGAATGCAGTATTACACTAATAGGGCAAGAATCAGGAAAAATCGCACTGTACAAATTCACGTCACTCACACACACACACACACACACACACACACACACACACACACATACACACAGGAAAAGCGTTTTTTAGGAAATGAGCCAAACTTCTTTCCTTGTTACAAGTTACTCCGACCTATTACATGCCTACCTACCTACTTACCTACCTACCTACTTACATACATACATACATAATTCAATATCGTAAAGGACTATTAATATCCCCTCTTGGTCAGTAGACAATGCGTTTAAACATGTATCGACGCAAATTAGATTATCTTGCTAATGCTCTCGATCCGAATTCAAACTGAAAGAAACTACAAACAATTATGAAAGTTTAGTCACTTACACTAATCATTGAAATGGAATAAATTACTCAGGTTTAAAAAGAATAAGTCATGAAGTTAGAACATTACTTATATTAGTTCTCAGTTGAAGACCTCTACAATAATATAATTTTACATACAAATGCATTACTAAAGAGTTTTAATAGCAATGCCACCAATATTAGGTATAAATCGAGGAAATAATATCAAGAAATTTCACATTTGTAAAGGGGCCACAAACTTCTTTCAGGAGTCCATGATGTATATGTATCTATGCTGACCTTCCTTCACGCAATCAAAAATCAATATAATCACATACTCTCTGAAAAAGTGTTGGATTATCTTACCAAAGCTTCACCTTTATATTTGATGTCATAGCTAAAAATCCCTTCTCCTTAATCATTTAAACCCTATAATTGTCATATATATTTGGGATCATATGAACCTTGACGTACATATTGTAATACATTACATGACATGAATAGTTCATAAAATACCAGTAAACCGATATATCCCTGTAATCCACAAAGCGAATAGCATATCCCTGGTCCGTTTTTGGTTCTTGCTATGCTGAACTTGGTAGATAAGTAGGATTATATTGCACTTAGAGGAACACAACCTGAAAAAAATAAAATTTTATATATATATATATATATATATATATATATATATATATATATATATATATATATATATATATACATATTCGAACAACAATCTAAATCGGCAATATCCAGCTTTTATAAATAACTTTGCATGAAGCATTCATATTTAAACACCCTTGTCATTGTGTGGATTAACACCATCGAACAAATCTTCAAAATAAATTGACGAACTATTCAGAAAACTTAATGCAAGAATATATTATTCTACATTTTGGAGCGTGTACTATATTAAGTGCCACCACCACTATATACACTACTAAAAGCATTATAACACACAGAGCACAGACTACAACTCGTACTAACATGTTTTGTTTCCTACGAATATTAACCGATTTGTGAGTTAATGATATTGAAATCAATATTGCATTCAATATAGCAGTCATATAATAATCCATAGGAATGCAACTACACACTGTGAAAGCCTTGTAGTCCACCTATCTACTAAACAAAGCAATCGTGCGTAGCGACAAGTCTACACAGTAATTAACTTTTCTCAAATTATGTTTCACTCCAACTTATTCTTACTTCGACCATATGATTATATATTTTAAGCAAAACGCCTCTAAAGTGATGGTATCGAAAACTTTGATATACCAATGATGTTGATACATCAAAATATGATCCGCCGATAGCGCATTAAAAATTCAATGCTGCCCTTGCGTACGAAATATAGTTTATAGCAAATCGTCTGAATAATACTGAATTTTGACAGATATCGGTCCTACACACAGCCGTGATCCATGAAAACAAGACAATATCAATGTTTTATCACATTGTGAGCCGTGAACTATCTCATCGAACGGACATTCTCAGCCATTTGCAACATATGCACGAATTAAACCAATTTGTCGAAATGTCTTCAGCCCATCTTCATCCTTCGGTAGGTATTCCAGTTCAGCAGTCGTTGCTAATCTGTCATACTTTTGTCTAATGCAAGAATGTACGCCTGATATCTGCTTAAGTAAAACCTAAGTAAAACTGGCGTGCCTGTCTTAATTCCACCGAGAATCAATCTGTACGAATGTTGATATTCACTAACGGAATATATTTAATGTACTATATCAACTACATATGGAGCACTGCAGAAAAGAAGCGGAATAACACGTAACCTCGTTGGCTGAATTAAAGGGTGCATCTTTTTAATTCTAAACTGAATGTACAAACATCGTTTAAACCTTCCATATTAATCGCTTTAAGAAAATCATTACGTTTTAACAAATAATTTCCTACCTTCCAATCTTTAGATAAATGGAAGCATTGTGGTTTTAATACACATATATACATATTGTTTCGACTGTTGGGCATTGTCAAGAGTAGGCTATTGTTTCTATATTCGCTTAGGTGGCGCTATACAGTTTCGCATTTTGCATAGGGTTAGGATTTTAAAGAAAAAGAATGTCCCCGGCTTTCCTCACTGGTTATACTGGCTATTTAAAAAATACCTTGCATATCTTAGGTATAATGCAAAGAACCTTTAATTCCCTTTATTTTGGTGTATGATTGATGGGTGTACTATGGGTTATAGAGTATACAGCTTGGCCTTACTTCAAATGTGACCCTTTCAAAAAAGTGCTAGCTCTACTTGGTCATTTTCACTTCCTGAACTTCAGAAGTCAATTGTATAAAAAAGAGCCGATAACTTTTTTTACATTTTATATATTTGGTAATTCATTCATTGCACTTTCAGAAGCTGGTATTGTCTAGTCTGGCAAAATTCATTTTCCCTATTTTAATTGCTGCTATGTATAGTGTACTTTAGACTAATTCAGACTGATTTTTTAACACAAGGGAGCAGTCATTTTAGTTAGCAGTGTGCTTAAATCATGTAAAATTTCCAAAAGTACAATATCCAAAAGAAATATCATCCACATTACATTAATGTAGCATAGAGGTATGCAAACATTCTCTCCACTGTGCATGTTTTAAATGCGAACTACTTCACCTTACATACGTCACTCTCTCAAAAGTACATATTATCTGGTGAGCGCCACCTTAATGAGTGACGAATGTCTACTGAATATTCATTAGCGAAGTAAGAAAAAAGGGAAAATATTAATGCATTCCGTGTGTAAATGAAACAATCCCTGTACACAATTTCATCGAGATCCGATCTACTTTCCTAGAGAGATGTCTTTTTATTGACTAACGATAAAATACGGGAAAACATGTGGAGTCAGAGGGAGAGAGAGAACAAAGTAACCTACAAGAACATTGGTCTACATAACGGTTAGGTGTACACATTAGTAAGTTCATGACATCACTGATTCAAAGTTGCAATGGCCAGACATTCCTTGGTTAGAAGGAACAAACATACTGTTCAATGTCATACTTATTTGTTTATCTTCTATTTTATCAAAACACATTTATATGATTATGAAAACATTATTTATATTAAAATATCCAAAGTAATATCACCCAGTTTGCCTTTCTCTGTCAATATTAGGTACGGCAGCAGACGAATCGATCAACAAAGAAATGTATGGATGTGGTGAGAAATAAATGCATACCTTTATGGTAAGTCTCCCATACTCCACCACACCCCATCCCACATTTCCACATCCAACCCACCCCACCTGACCCCACCCCACCCCACCCCTGCCCGTCTCTCTCTCTCTCTCTCGCTTGGTCTCTCCCTCTCACTCTGTGGGTCTGTCAGTATATCAGTCTTACAACTGTGATAGACAGAGGTTGACGGATGGTAGAGCGGACATCCGAAATTTTAAAATGATAAAATATGCAATTAGACATATATTAAAGTGTACTTAAGCATGAAACGAGACATACAAACAAACAAATCATTAAAACAAGTATAATATGCATATTCTTCCTTATACAAACACAGACAAACACACATATGTATACATTCATACAAAGATAGAGAAAAATATAGAGAGAGAGTGGCATCTATGTGGTCACTGATTAAACCAAGTGTACCATTGTTGAAACTTAAGCTATTTGTCTCTAGGTTAAAATAATAATATTAAGTTTGTGCACTAAAACATGGATATGCATACTTTTATAATAACTCATATATATATATATATATATATATATATATATATATATATATATGCGCACGTAACATAAATAAAATCTGACAGGGACTACTTGTATACAGGAGAGGTAGATTTTGATAGGTATGTAATGTAACTTTCAGAAATGAAAGTAGCCTTTCATGCATGCGGTGCATTGATTCATATTTACAAGTTACAATCGCTCTGTCTGTGGAAGATCAATTTATGTATGTGAATACATACCATTTAAAGGAAGACTAAGTATGATGAACAGTAATCCGTTGGTCATTTTCGTTCCCCTATGTTGCGTACCAAACGACTGCTTTGTCATGTTAATTCAAGTTAGGTCTTTGTACTTAACAACAGTTTGGCGCTGATTGTTTTCTTCTTCCAGTAACCTCTGCATGTGAACATCATTCTCATCAGACCAATGTTTTTGTTAGTAAACTGAGGGCTTGGATGCAGTTGAGTACAACGATTCTTTAAAGAATGATAAGTTTATTAGAAATCCTCAGAGTCCTCGTAAATGTTTTTATTACACAACCTCTGAGTTATCGTCAATTGTTTTATTTTAGTGATACGTGCTTAGATAAATGGCTCTTTTATTTCAAGTACGAGATATTGGGCTTTTTGAGCATTACTTCTTTGTGTGTGTCTGCGTGTGTGTGTAAGTCCGTTTATACTTCCTGCGTGTCGATCAAATATTATTTATTTTTGTTCAGATTATATACTTTTTCGCCCTTTATAAATAGTTATATATACATTATTAAATCACCCTTAATGATAATTAAGCATTCTTGTATTTGTTTATTTCTAAACATGCATCGTTGTAGGTGATAGATTCATACGTCAGTCTTGTTTGTTCAATGTTCTTTCCACAGGATTTGTTGATATATTGTTTTAGTTTCCAGTGTGTAAAACGCATTATTGGAACTCATGCGCATGATTTTAAGTGTCAGATTTAATCAGTTTTCAATCACATTATAAATTCACATCTCATTCGTGAGTTTCGTTTTAGTGTGTAGGTTATGATCTGATCGCTGTTATTATCACCACTATGGTTTGAAACGAACACTATATGTTAAACAAACATCACACGTACACTACATGTTGCAATTTTTTTTCCGATGTTGCCGGTCAAACTGAGATATATATAAACATACTTAGACAAGCTATGCTAATCCGTTTCGTGATTGAGATGGCAAATACATTTCGTCCTTCAGCATGAGGCAACTATTATACGATTGGACTAAATATGTGCAACGCATATTTCCATATACCGCTTCAGTCCTCATCACCCAATTATGTTATTATCGCATATTAGGGTAGTATACCATTTACATTACCATTCATTAATCACATTCGTAGTTTAGGTCATGACTAAGAGGCAAAGACCTCCTCACTCCATTATGTGGTGGCAAATCAACACAGAGAAGTACAGACCTATCTCTTCTCAGCATTATGTCCATCTAGGTATGGAATAATTATCACATATTAGCACAATGTCTTCATTTAATATGCATCCAACATATTGTTCATTCGTCAGAACAGGTGTCATTCTAAAAGGTGTCGTCGGAAATTAATTAAGAAGCTAGATGAGGTATTATGCTATTTGCGTACCTCCTCCTTGACGAATCTTTGTAATTGGATAAAAACCTAAAGAAACATACTTGTTTCGTTTAATGTTGATACTTAGTTTAGTGGGCGCAACACATGCAATGAAACACATGTGCTAAAAGTCAGATTATTCGGCTTGAGCGTCACATTTCGACAATGTCTGAATGGGTGACGAATCAAAAAACCTCTACGGACGCCATGTTTGTGCATTTTCTGATGCTTCCAGAATCAGATATTATGCAAGTCAGACACATTCATTGCATGGACATTCACTGTGTCACTCAGTAGAAAAGATACGAAACTCAATTGTCCATTCTGAACCTTCCATGGTGTCTGTACCCAATAGAGCATTCCGTCTATTGATCTTGTTCCTAATACAGCCGCATGTGACGTCTATATAATTTAAACACTAGTAGGTAATGAGGCATACACCTTCACTTAATCAGTTTTGATGATGAAATAATTCAGAGAATGACAACATAGACTGAACAATAGTCCTCATTTTCTTACGAACGTGACATAAAAGTCCCGGATTAACGTGAGGCTTGAATGGTAGGCAGACGGACCTCATCAGTTCCTAGCAACTAACACAACTTTCGAAACGTCGGGATCGGCTCAAGTGCACCAATGCCCAGATAATCCCGTTATTCACACATGGTTAATTTCAGTCATGTTCCGAAAAGTTGTTTGTACTTTTAGAGAAGGTCATAATAACAATAGATTCTCCACTTTGAAGTCATATTAGGGAGACCGTTTGCTAACAATGACTAGTGTTACTTCAATTACTTCGCTCTAACTGTGTATTATCGGTCGGATACCGTCTTTATATTTCTCTATAAGGAAGTTATCCCCAGTCACAATCATGGCATATACTATTTCCTTTTGAAGAATAATTTGCATTTGCCAACCGACAAACGAATATTCTGTATTAGGGAGACCATTTGTTAACAAACACTTGTGTCACTGCAATTACTTCACACCGCTAAAAGCGTGTATTATCCGTCGGATAACGTTTTTATATTTCTCTATAAAGAGGTTATCCTAAATGACAATCATGGCATATACTATTAGCTCCTCAAAGTAATCGCACTCCTGCTGACCAATTTCGATATATTCACGCTTACTCACATTCTTGTTAAATATAATATCTGTTGTAGTTTGACACTTTCTAAACAGGTCACCTCACATACACAGTTATCTTACAATCTTTTTTCCAAGTCAGTATAACGCTAGTTCAAAATGCAGAGCGTATCACCTCATATGATACCAATAGATCCGCACCACATTTGTCTCCATTCTGGAAGTTTAGCCGTTCGAATTACGCAATAGCATTTCCTTTTGAAGAATAGTTTGCATTTGCCAGCCGACAAACGAATATTCTGTATTAGGGAGACCTTTTGTTAACAATCACTTCTGTCACTGCAATTACTTCACACCGCTCTAAGCGTGTATTATCCGTCGGATAACGTTTTTATATTTCTCTATAAAGTGGTTATCCTAAATCACAATCATGGCATATACTATTAGCTCCGCAAAGTAATCGCACTCCTGCTGACCAATTTCGATATATCCACGCTTACTCGCATTCTTTTTAAACATCATATCTGCTGTAGTTTGACTTGGCTAAACACGTCTATGTTTGAACCTTAGTTTGTTACCTCACGTAAAAAGTTATACAATCTTTTTCCAAGTCATTATAAAGTTAGTTCAAAATGCAGAGTGAACGAGCTGCATACGATACCAATATATTCGAATTACATGGGTCTCCATTCTGGAAGTTCGCTCGTTCTAATTACGCAATTTTGTTTCCTTTGGAAGAATATTTGACAAAAGACAAATGAATATTCTCTCTCTCTCTCTGCAGAATTGATATATTGAGATAATATCCGCTGCATTACTCACCAGTATGAGCCCTATGATGGTACCCCAGTCGCTTAGACATTATTTACAGCAGCCCTACAACGACTATTTACACTAATGAAGGCATGAAATAAGACAAAACTCAGAAGTGCAAGTCGCTTGGTTAAGTAAGGTATTAAATCAATGTACATAGAACTCCCAAAGGATTAGGTACAACCATTTTAGCACAAACAACAAGATTAATTTATATGAGCATGGCCTTACAAGAATACGACTTGTCCCTGTTACGTGTGTGTACATTTTAAACACAGAACTATATAAATTAATATTCCCATCAAATAATAACATCCTTCATTTTAATATCAACAAGAGGGATAGCTAAACCTGAACTGCGTTGGATAATTTGATCCAGTATTGTAAGACACAATCACTCTCTCTCTCTTTCTCACACATGCACACACACATGCACACACATATACATATATATATATATATATATAAATATAAATATAAATATATATATATATATATATATATATATATATATATATATATATATATATATATATATATATATATATATATATATTTGTGCACCGACCAACTCAAAATATAACACAACTACAGATAACCATGAAGTAGATATCTTCATTTCAATGGATGTACATTTATATTAAATTTAAATGTTGTTAATAGTGCACATTTAATTCCCCTATGCTATGTTAGCAAGATGGATGGCTAAACCTGAATGCACTGCGCTGGATAATTTTATTCAGTCTTGTATTATCCCCCATATATATATATATATATATATATATATATATATATATATATATATATATATATATATATATATATATATATATATCCATATTTGCGCACCGATATATACCTTTTGTGACTTAGCGCTCACGTTATTTTATTCTCTAGATACTGAGCCAGTCAGCAATTAGGGCGAACATGATGGCTCTTCAGTTATGAACATTCTCCTACGATCACGTGATGTTTTCATGACCTCCATTCAAGCTAATGCGTGACTTACTGTAACTGAAAGTTGTGTACCTGACATCGATAACCAGCCTTGATTATATAATGAAGTGTTCACTATAGTATTAAAGGTCATAGATGGGTAATGTGATGGGGCAAACTTTGTTCTTGGTGAACCTGACACCTAGTCGTTGTGTTTTGACGTATGAGTTAGACTCGGCATGCATTATTTACAGAGAGGAATGGAATCTGTTCTGCTTGGGACATGATGATTTTGATTTTAATTAGGACCTGCGTGGCTAACGGTTATAGGCAGATACGAATAGGTCAATAGCGTTAATATAACAAGAGTGAGGTGAACCTGTCAAAAACAAAATAAGACGTTGTGGTCGATTTGAAATATGTGTTGTACGTGATATCTGCAGAACAGTTATTACTAACAGCGGACAGGAAATGATTATTCTCATTACAATGGGACTCATAAGAATTGTGGGAGTTAAAATAGCATTTATGTTTGGTGAAGCAAAACGACGGTTTGTGCATTAAAGATTTTAAAGTGATCGCCATCGGAAATATAATCTATGTTTCTGAGGTTCTCCAGAATTTATATCCAGGATAAGGTAAGACTTTCTCTTAAAATGTCCAAAGGAGCATGTGTCGGAAAGTGGGAGACACGAAAAAGAAGTTGCATTCTACTTTGAATGTCTAATAAAGCACATTGTTAGTATGAATTACTTACACTTTGTTAATTTATACAAGTCTGTAATTAAGTGTTGAATTATTTTATCTCAAATTCGCACATTAATTTCCCCTTGAAAAGTAATTGTGCATGTTCTATAACTTATGTCTTGTAAGAATGTCACACACTACTTCGGTATATGAATGAGATCCTATTTTGTTCGTTTGGCATTTTTATAAAAATCATGTAGTGTAAAATTGCATGCATTTCTTCTGAGGCAACTTATGAGAATATACGACGATATCCGTCGTAAATGATTTGCGTGATAAATACTGAAGGTAGTAGTAAATGGGGGCACTTTACCGTCAATGGGAATTAGCATTACAGAGACCTCTGGGTCAGATTAGCGTCAAGGGAAATTTAACATGGAGAAAAATCGTGGGTCAGATTAGCGTCAAGGGAAATTAACATGGAGAAAAATCGTGGGACTGTTGAGCGTCAAGGGGAATTGAACATGGGAATAGAGTGTGGGTCTATCTAGGGACTAGGGGAATTTAACATATGGAAATTGAACATGGTGGGTCTGTATAGCGTCAAGGGGAATTGAACATGGTGGGATTGTCTAGGGACAATGATGGTATAGGGTCAAACACAACAGAGACAGAAACATACATACACTAGTATAAGCGTGAGATTTATATATAAAGCATTACCAAGACCTGAAATCTTGCTGGGGTGTTCAAAAATTTGCATAATTGTAATGATGCTATAAATAGCTATAATCAAGGAAATGCTCAACGACAAAATGGATGTGACTAAAAGTAACGCTAAAATGACGAAATTGTCCCAGAATTTAAAGGAAAATAAACATATCCCCGAAAATTAAGTTACAATGGTTTAGACTAAAATGGATACAATTAGTAACTACTTACAATATCAACTTCTGTGACGATCGTGAATAAATACCTATGTATCTATAATCAGCTGAAATTCCTATGAAATCCCACTATCTATTTATAGCTCCAACTTGTGGGTTTTTCCTTTGGAAAATCCCACTATCTTTTTATAGCATCAGCTTGAGTGACGTTCCTGTTTATGAATTCTAGTATATATGTATAGCTACAAAATGTGGAAATCCCCAAGTCGATATTTATAGTCTCAAAATTTCCAGCCTCAGTGACGTCACTGTACTGAACACTAGGGGATAAATGGCAACAGTGTTGCAAGTGGCTGACCTGAATACGCGCTACTGTAGGTAGGTAGGTAGAGTGTATCTGATAGGGAAAAAGTGAGTTTTATAGGGACAAACAGAGACCAACACACACACACACACACACACACACACACACACAGAAGAGAAAAAAACAAACCCCAAATATACTATCCACCCTCGAAAGGAAGAAAAAAAAACAACCAAATATACGATCTACACAACGTACGCGAACACACACACACACACACACACACACAGGGAAGAGGAAAAAACAAAATCCAAATATACTATCAACACAGAAGGGAGATAATACAAACCCCAAATAAACTATCCATACAAACGTACGCGAACGCATACAAACCCCAAATATACTATCCACACTTGGGAGGAAGAAGAAGAAACAACCAAATATACGATCTACACAACGTACGCTAACACACACACACACACACACATACACACACACACACACACACACACACACACACACACACACACACACAGAGAAGAGGAAAAAACAAACCCCAAATATGCTATCCACACTCGGGAGGAAGAAAAAAAACAACCAAATATACGATCTACACAACGTACGCGAACACACACACACACACACACACACACACAGGGAAGAGGAAAAAACAAAATCCAAATATACTATCAACACAGAAGGGAGATAATACAAAGCCCAAATAAACTATCCACACAAACGTACGCGAACGCATACAAACCCCAAATAAACTATCCACACAAACGTACGCGAACGCATACAAACCCCAAATATACTATCCACACTCGGGAGGAAGAAGAAAAAAACAACCAAATATACGATCTACACAACGTACGCTAACACACACACACACACACACACACAGAAGAGGAAAAAACAAACCCCAAATATACTATCCACACTCGGGAGGAAGAAAAAAAAACAACCAAATATACGATCTACACAACGTACGCTAACACACACACACACACACACACACGCACACCACAGAGGGAAGAAGAAAACCATTATACACTATCCACACGGAGTGAAGAAATAACCCTTTATATATATATACTATCAACAGAGAGTGAAGAAAATAACCCATTATATTCCATCAACACAGAGTGAAGAAGAAAAAGTTTTTTGAAAGCACCTAAGCCCTCACCTGCAATGACCAACTCTGCCAAACACCTACACCCCACCCCACCCCCCACTCCCAACACTACAAAACCCATTTAACCCGTTATTTTATGGCATCAGTGTGTGCTTTAGGAAACATCAAGACACAAAATGATGGATGAATAGACTGACTATTGTTTACGGACTTGCATGCCTAAAGAGCGTGCGTGAAGGAAAACATCCTTCCATTTCAATTCTAACTAAAACATGATCCAGAGGGATAGAGAGGTGAAAGAGCACAATTTCATAAAGTGTGAGTAAAAACAAAACACGCCATCCTTATTATACAATGTCAAGACCAAGAGACACTTACGTTTTCTTTCTGGTCTATTCTCTTTTAGAAGGTAGTATGAAATTTCACATCAGGGCCAACGCATCGGCTCACATTGTCAATTTTTCCATTTCCATGTCTTTACTGGCACAAGTTCTTCATCATCTTCAATTTCTTCTTCTTCTTCTTCTGAATCCCTCTTCTCTGTTTCGTCTTGTTTTGTTTTTTCTTCTCTTTTCTCGTAGGGCACTCTGAATTCCAGTGTCCTTTCCCCTGACAACGATATTAGGTATCTTGACTTTTGTCTCTCTTTCTTAGACGAAGCAGGTATTTTGGAGACAAATACCCATTTACCTTTGCAGATATAGCAAACTTAGCACACACTTTCGTATGACTCTCATCAAATCAACGACCAAAAGAGTAAGTTTTGTTGCCACTTTCGCCTGTGAATTATGCTTTCGTATGACTTTTAGCAAATATTTGACCAGCAGGTCGATCTGTGCTGACTCTTCCATCTTCGTGATCGTTTGAGAGCGGAATGAATACTCTGACGCTAAGATACTCTCCTTATATACAGGGACCTGCTGCGTATGAAACCTAGTCAAATGTAATTTTGCAATAAGATGAAACGATTTCATTGAGGAAGTAAAAGGCAATGATGTACCGTATCGCCTCACACAAAACCTGAAGTGTTAGCTTAGATCCGTGTCAGCAATTTCGAAGATATAACTGAGCTTTCATCAATGCTCTCCATTTATACCACAAAACCACGAGTCCTGATTCACGCCAAAAGAAATTTCGTTCGGTCCATAAAAAATAGTATCACATCCGAGAAACGCAAAACCGAACTTCCAGAAAACTGAGAACGACGGCTTACACCTACAACGTGAAATGTATGAGTTCAAGTAGTGCGTAAAACTTAGTCAAATTAAATTTTTATAGTCAAGACGAAACGATCTCTTTTCGAACAAGAAAGCAGACACCAAGCGACAATGGCGATCCGTGTCACACAACACTTTTCAAAATGTATATGATCAGAGGTTTGTTCTAACGATCTGCCCGGTTAAATTAAATGTTGATGTATTTTGCAATAAGACGGACACAATTTCCATGGGATCGCCCATGGAACCATTGTTCGTGCATTAGTTTAATTTTTTTAAATATTTTTTTATATAAATCGCCTATAGGATAGACCCAGTAAAGCATGGCCATTCTCGTCACTGTGTGAATAGCTACTCGAGTCAATTCGAAGTGAACGCGGTAAGAAAATAAGTATAGCCAATGAAATGGCTTACAACGGGTGATGCATTGTTTTGTTCTAGGCCTGTGTGGCATAATAATCCCTATGTTCTTGCGTTGTTACCATTACAGTGCAGACAGACTGAAATGTGAACTTACAAGCCCTCTTTGTGTGTGTGTGTTGTACCATTTCTTCTTACCACATCAAAATACTGAGCGTCACAGTATTGGTTCGCGTTTTCAAGCTGACCATTTTTTTTATATCTCACTTAAACATTTTAACATAAACACTCACACTCACATCGGTAGAGTCAGAACAGACGTGTTACAGTACTGAGGGGCATGTTATCTTTTGTTTTTGTTTGTTTTTTTTTTTTTTCAAACTAATAAATTTGGGGTTGTATGAAGTAAAGAACCGAAAGTACAGTGAAACTCAAGGATGATGACCCAATCTGTCTGTCTATTAATGCGTGTATTTACTTAAGAAGAAATATGACCTCTAAAACACAAAGAGATACAGCAAGCATGATTAGAATGAACATAAAGATGTTTTCCTTCACGCCCGTGTAATTTAGAGCTTCAATCCTCTTTGAAGACAAACTTGGTCTCCTTTTGTAGGGCTTGAAATAATAAAAAATCTGAAAAAATCTTAAGCACTTTGCTATAGATAATTTCATCAACAGACTAAACAACATAAAGACCGTTACAACACTAGAAAGCCTTAAATCTTCTATCAAAAAGAAATGCATAAAAAAATTAAAGATTAACGATAACTAACAAATGAAACCGAATTTAACAAAGGCAGTGACATGTGAAGAAATGGCTCTCACTTTGGAAAGGTAGGCGAACGTACTCTGTCATGCACCATCAACTTGAAAAAAAAATTATAAACAGAGAGAAACCTGAATTCAAAATTCATTTTTTTTTTCTTCAAAATTGTTTCGTTTCTTTTTTCTTTTTTTGGAACAAATCTAAGCACTAATATAGAGTGGAAAAGGGAAAATGCACATACAAGCTTTGATATTTCTTAAAAAAATGAGGGGATATTCCTAACGTTCATAATCACCTATATATGCTTGGACTTGTCTGTGACTTATCCACAAAAACAAGATGTACATATTTCTGGTCAAGCTGCAAGTGTGTGCGTGTTTTTGAAAATGGTAAAAATGATATACAATTTTCTCGTGACACTTATAAAGTGAAGAGCCTGTGCAAGTGTCAAAAGCCAAAGTCATATAAGTTTTGTATTTTGTACGGCTTGTAAAGATTTCCACTTTAGAAAATGTGAAGTATCACAAGTTATTATCACAAACAGAAGTAGAACATAGGGGCTTGCAAGAAAGAAAATAACCCAGACAGTTGGTGTCATCAAGAGTGCTAGAGACGGTACCCGAACTTGCTTGCCTGCTTACTTGAATTAAAGTGATTTTCGCTCTAATGGAGCATATATCACTGGTTTAATAACGCACCGCGTGATTTTTAATTACTCCTGGGGAAGGAAAGAGAGCCTCATCCCCAGGCTTTTATGTACTCACAGACTACTTTTAAATTTAGCCACTCAGGTGTAGGACTAACTAGTCCTTAACAACCTGACTGAAAGGCTTTAAACATGAGTGGGAATAGTCTCACCACACACTCATTTTTCTGTCCGAGCGTGGTAAAGGAGGAAAAAAGGTGCTCAAAAAGACAGCCATGGGTGTTAAGTACTCAACTGAACGCTAGCCCGTACTTATTTCAAATCAAGTCCCGTTTTTGCTAATAGACAGTAAAAAGTACCAATAATGTGTTAACCACTTGTGCAATTAGTTCAAATCTAACGAGTCTGTTAAATTTCCTACTTCCCAACATATCTATCTAATATTAGTACTTAGTGTAGTGTACATAAAAATAGCCATACTGATCTTATTTAAATTATTATGTCTAAGAGACATATACCAGTTTGGTCACTGTTAGGTTTAAAAAGTTAAGTTTGTTGCGGTGTTCCAATGGGTCAAGTTTGTTTCGAGAATAGTTTAGTCAAGGAGGGATACCAAGCCAAATATGGTTCCCTAGTTAATAAAAAGCAATCTTTTGGAGCCCTAAAAAAGGCTGTTTTTTTCTGTTAGAAGGTAACACGTCTCTCTTTTGCTTTCACGTTTTTTCTCGCACTCCTAGTCTCATGATTCTTGATATCAGGAAATGCGTAGCCATGATGGGCAGCAATGTAAGCAGCGGCTTCTACCAGTTGACTGAGGGGGTATCCAGCGTAGGTTTGTTTGTAGAATTGGGAAGAACTCTGACCCTGATCCCCATTGAGAAGGTCTTGGTTTAAAGGTGTCTAGAGATTTGTAGGCAACGTATTGTATGACTCTAATAAACTACCCTGCTTTGTTGACGTCATACAATGCTTGATCTAGTCCCATTTCGGTGTACTTCTCAACGAGTGTCAGCGTCCCCCTCCTCCTCCTCAACCGCCTCAATTTCCTCTTCTGGTTCTGATACTAATTCTTTAGTTGAGGTAGATAGTTTCAAGTCCGCTGCTATGGTGTCTGTCGCTGTTATTGTTGTTGTGGTTGTTCTTTCAGCTGAGATTGCCTGCAGTATCAGAGTGAGAAAAGAACGTTGTTGTTGTAGTGTTTAACGCCATTTTTCAGCACGCGATAGGCTATACATGGCGGCCAGTATTAATGGTGGAGGAAGAACCCGGGAAAAACCCGGAAAGAACCACCGACCCACGAGAAGCTACTGGCAAGCTTTCTCACATACCCACATTAGCCGAATCCGAGACTCGAACCCACGCAGACAAAGGTGAGATGACAGTGATCCGTAACGGAGAGCGCTTTAGACCACTCGGTCACTCGGGGCCCCATAAAAGAACGTAGTGCCTCCGATAATTACATTTGAGTTTGCCATACCGTTTGTCTAACATAATTGGCCCTTTGTTTTGCCACCACTCTTTCCGGGGCAGGTTGTTTGGTAGGTATAGTCGGATGTTGACTAGATGTTATTTGTGTTCTCGAGGTGGGTGGATTGCTAACTGGCTAGGTCTGCATTTCTTGCTCCCGCTACTGTTGCGTATATTTCTTCCCTCCACACCGAGTTCTGGGCCTAATTCTTTTAATTTCGTTGTAACCGAACTTACATTATCCATATTATCACCAACAAAAAAAAAAAAACGCACAAACCTAAAAGAAACACTCACTCACTTTTTTTACAGAACATTACTATTTTTTAAAATTTTGATAAGCGACGGAAACGAAGGACTTAGAGTCGCACTTTCTAACCAAGATAAAGAAATCATGTGCTGATAGACTCACTTCTGTATTTTTTCTTCTAACTGACTAACATATCATAGGCAATGGAATGTTTTTCTTTTCGAGAGCATGGGGTAGCCCTGAATTTTTTTTTTGGAACTTGAAGCTATGGCGGTCGCTTAGGTTATAAGATGGCGACCTTATCCTGTGAGAAAGCCTGTCGTCAGAGGAGGTCGCCAGAATAGGAGATGGCGTTCTGTTGAGTACTTAACACCCATGGCTGTCTTTTTGTGCACCTTTTTTCCTCCTTTACCACGCTCGGACAGAAAAATGAGTGTGTGGTGAGACTATTCCCACTCATGTTTAAAGCCTTTCAGTCAGGTTGTTAAGGACTAGTTAGTCCTACACCTGAGTGGCTAAATTTAAAAGTAGTCTGTGAGTACATAAAAGCCTGGGGATGAGGCTCTCTTTCCTTCCCCAGGAGTAATTAAAAATCACGCGGTGCGTTATTAAACCAGTGATATATGCTCCATTAGAGCGAAAATCACTTTAATTCAAGTAAGCAGGCAAGCAAGTTCGGGTACCGTCTCTAGCACTCTTGATGACACCAACTGTCTGGGTTATTTTCTTTCTTGCAAGCCCCTATGTTCTACTTCTGTTTGTGATAATAACTTGTGATACTTCACATTTTCTAAAGTGGAAATCTTTACAAGCCGTACAAAATACAAAACTTATATGACTTTGGCTTTTGACACTTGCACAGACTCTTCACTTTATAAGTGTCACGAGAAAATTGTATATCATTTTTACCATTTTCAAAAACACGCACACACTTGCAGCTTGACCAGAAATATGTACATCTTGTTTTTGTGGATAAGTCACAGACAAGTCCAAGCATATATAGGTGATTATGAACGTTAGGAATATCCCCTCATTTTTTAAAGAAATATCAAAGCTTGTATGTGCATTTTCCCTTTTCCACTCTATATTAGTGCTTAGATTTGTTCCAAAAAAAGAAAAAAGAAACGAAACAATTTTGAAGAAAAAAAAAAACTGAATTTTGAATTCAGGTTTCTCTCTGTTTATAATTTTTTTTCAAGTTGATGGTGCATGACAGAGTACGTTCGCCTACTTTTCCAAAGTGAGAGCCATTTCTTCACATGTCACTGCCTTTGTTAAATTCGGTTTCATTGGTTAGTTATCGTTAATCTTTAATTTTTTTATGCATTTCTTTTTGATAGAAGATTTAAGGCTTTCTAGTGTTGTAACGGTATTTATGTTGTTTAGTCTGTTGATGAAATTATCTATAGCAAAGTGCTTAAGATTTTTTCAGATTTTTTATTATTTCAAGCCCTACAAAAGGAGACCAAGTTTGTCTTCAAAGAGGATTGAAGCTCTAAATTACACGGGCGTGAAGGAAAACATCGTTATGTTCATTCTAATCATGCTTGCTGTATCTCTTTGTGTTTTAGAGGTCATATTTCTTCTTAAGTAAATACACGCATTAATAGACAGACAGATTGGGTCATCATCCTTGAGTTTCACTGTACTTTCGGTTCTTTACTTCATACAACCCCCAAATTTATTAGTTTGAAAAGAAAAAAAAAACAAACAAACAAAAAAAAAAGATAACATGCCCCTCAGTACTGTAACACGTCTGTTCTGACTCTACCGATGTGAGTGTGAGTGTTTATGTTAAAATGTTTAAGTGAGATATAAAAAAAATGGTCAGCTTGAAAACGCGAACCAATACTGTGACGCTCAGTATTTTGATGTGGTAAGAAGAAATGGTACAACACACACACACAAAGAGGGCTTGTAAGTTCACATTTCAGTCTGTCTGCACTGTAATGGTAACAACGCAAGAACATAGGGATTATTATGCCACACAGGCCTAGAACAAAACAATGCATCACCCGTTGTAAGCCATTTCATTGGCTATACTTATTTTCTTACCGCGTTCACTTCGAATTGACTTGAGTAGCTATTCACACAGTGACGAGAATGGCCATGCTTTACTGGGTCTATCCTATAGGCGATTTATATAAAAAAATATTTAAAAAAATTAAACTAATGCACGAACAATGGTTCCATGGGCGATCCCATGGAAATTGTGTCCGTCTTATTGCAAAATACATCAACATTTAATTTAACCGGGCAGATCGTTAGAACAAACCTCTGATCATATACATTTTGAAAAGTGTTGTGTGACACGGATCGCCATTGTCGCTTGGTGTCTGCTTTCTTGTTCGAAAAGAGATCGTTTCGTCTTGACTATAAAAATTTAATTTGACTAAGTTTTACGCACTACTTGAACTCATACATTTCACGTTGTAGGTGTAAGCCGTCGTTCTCAGTTTTCTGGAAGTTCGGTTTTGCGTTTCTCGGATGTGATACTATTTTTTATGGACCGAACGAAATTTCTTTTGGCGTGAATCAGGACTCGTGGTTTTGTGGTATAAATGGAGAGCATTGATGAAAGCTCAGTTATATCTTCGAAATTGCTGACACGGATCTAAGCTAACACTTCAGGTTTTGTGTGAGGCGATACGGTACATCATTGCCTTTTACTTCCTCAATGAAATCGTTTCATCTTATTGCAAAATTACATTTGACTAGGTTTCATACGCAGCAGGTCCCTGTATATAAGGAGAGTATCTTAGCGTCAGAGTATTCATTCCGCTCTCAAACGATCACGAAGATGGAAGAGTCAGCACAGATCGACCTGCTGGTCAAATATTTGCTAAAAGTCATACGAAAGCATAATTCACAGGCGAAAGTGGCAACAAAACTTACTCTTTTGGTCGTTGATTTGATGAGAGTCATACGAAAGTGTGTGCTAAGTTTGCTATATCTGCAAAGGTAAATGGGTATTTGTCTCCAAAATACCTGCTTCGTCTAAGAAAGAGAGACAAAAGTCAAGATACCTAATATCGTTGTCAGGGGAAAGGACACTGGAATTCAGAGTGCCCTACGAGAAAAGAGAAGAAAAAACAAAACAAGACGAAACAGAGAAGAGGGATTCAGAAGAAGAAGAAGAAGAAATTGAAGATGATGAAGAACTTGTGCCAGTAAAGACATGGAAATGGAAAAATTGACAATGTGAGCCGATGCGTTGGCCCTGATGTGAAATTTCATACTACCTTCTAAAAGAGAATAGACCAGAAAGAAAACGTAAGTGTCTCTTGGTCTTGACATTGTATAATAAGGATGGCGTGTTTTGTTTTTACTCACACTTTATGAAATTGTGCTCTTTCACCTCTCTATCCCTCTGGATCATGTTTTAGTTAGAATTGAAATGGAAGGATGTTTTCCTTCACGCACGCTCTTTAGGCATGCAAGTCCGTAAACAATAGTCAGTCTATTCATCCATCATTTTGTGTCTTGATGTTTCCTAAAGCACACACTGATGCCATAAAATAACGGGTTAAATGGGTTTTGTAGTGTTGGGAGTGGGGGTGGGGTGGGGTGTAGGTGTTTGGCAGAGTTGGTCATTGCAGGTGAGGGCTTAGGTGCTTTCAAAAAACTTTTTCTTCTTCACTCTGTGTTGATGGAATATAATGGGTTATTTTCTTCACTCTCTGTTGATAGTATATATATATATAAAGGGTTATTTCTTCACTCCGTGTGGATAGTGTATAATGGTTTTCTTCTTCCCTCTGTGGTGTGCGTGTGTGTGTGTGTGTTAGCGTACGTTGTGTAGATCGTATATTTGGTTGTTTTTTTTTCTTCCTCCCGAGTGTGGATAATATATTTGGGGTTTGTTTTTTCCTCTTCTGTGTGTGTGTGTGTGTGTGTGTGTGTTAGCGTACGTTGTGTAGATCGTATATTTGGTTGTTTTTTCTTCTTCCTCCCGAGTGTGGATAGTATATTTGGGGTTTGTATGCGTTCGCGTACGTTTGTGTGGATAGTTTATTTGGGGTTTGTATGCGTTCGCGTACGTTTGTGTGGATAGTTTATTTGGGGTTTGTATTATCTCCCTTCTGTGTTGATAGTATATTTGGATTTTGTTTTTTCCTCTTCCCTGTGTGTGTGTGTGTGTGTTCGCGTACGTTGTGTAGATCGTATATTTGGTTGTTTTTTTTTTCTTCCTCCCGAGGGTGGATAGTATATTTGGGGTTTGTTTTTTCCTCTTCTGTGTGTGTGTGTGTGTGTGTGTGTGTGTGTGTGTGTGTGTGTATTGGTCTCTGTTTGTCCCTATAAAACTCACTTTTTCCCTATCAGATACACTCTACCTACCTACCTACAGTAGCGCGTATTCAGGTCAGCCACTTGCAACACTGTTGCATTTATCCCCTAGTGTTCAGTACAGTGACGTCACTGAGGCTGGAAATTTTGAGACTATAAATATCGACTTGGGGATTTCCACATTTTGTAGCTATACATATATACTAGAATTCATAAACAGGAACGTCACTCAAGCTGATGCTATAAAAAGATAGTGGGATTTTCCAAAGGAAAAACCCACAAGTTGGAGCTATAAATAGATAGTGGGATTTCATAGGAATTTCAGCTGATTATAGATACATAGGTATTTATTCACGATCGTCACAGAAGTTGATATTGTAAGTAGTTACTAATTTTATCCATTTTAGTCTAAACCATTGTAACTTAATTTTCGGGGATATGTTTATTTTCCTTTAAATTCTGGGACAATTTCGTCATTTTAGCGTTACTTTTAGTCACATCCATTTTGTCGTTGAGCATTTCCTTGATTATAGCTATTTATAGCATCATTACAATTATGCAAATTTTTGAACATCCCAGCAAGATTTCAGGTCTTGGTAATGCTTTATATATAAATCTCACGCTTATACTAGTGTATGTATGTTTCTGTCTCTGTTGTGTTTGACCCTATACCATCATTGTCCCTAGACAATCCCACCATGTTCAATTCCCCTTGACGCTATACAGACCCACCATGTTCAATTTCCATATGTTAAATTCCCCTAGTCCCTAGATAGACCCACACTCTATTCCCATGTTCAATTCCCCTTGACGCTCAACAGTCCCACGATTTTTCTCCATGTTAATTTCCCTTGACGCTAATCTGACCCACGATTTTTCTCCATGTTAAATTTCCCTTGACGCTAATCTGACCCAGGGGTCTCTGTAATGCTAATTCCCATTGACGGTAAAGTGCCCCCATTTACTACTGAAGGTGTATTAGTCATATTTCTAGAAATCATGTGAATACATATCTAATTAGCAAAGTAAAGTAGTTAGGGCAAGAAGTGAAATTCAATAAATCGAATGTAATTTAAGTTGTGAATTCTCTTTAACCGAGAATCGAAGATTGCGTATCAACTGGCAAGGCTCAGGTGGTGATGTATTGCCAAAGCGGGGTATGTTTGTTGATCTAGAGATAATATAATTATGTCACGGTGTTATATGGAATGCGAGAACAGCTAGAAAGACACGATTAATGTTGAGTGGGGTTTTAGTAGGTGCGATATGACCAAAGTTAGTTCCTTTGAATTACGATAGACAATATCTGAGTGATATTGTTCATCCCAGGGTAAGAAAAGTGCCTGACATGTATCTAGGTGAGTATAATACTTTATTTTGAAGACAAATAAAATCAGTCCTAACCAGTAATACACACTGTGAAAAGATCACAGTCTGCAACCAAGCGGTTGATGACCCGAAGGGGCTAGTGGAGAGAGAGAGAGAGAACGAAAGCAATATAGAGAGACAGAGATACAGAGAGACAAAGAGACAATACGATAGAGACGCGACCATTGCAAGGAATGATATGGGAAAGCCCAGACTGACCAGATGATGATGTCATGCTGGGAATTGAGTTCGAACAGTCACTCGATCATCTGTTGAACTTTCTTAATAAGTATGACAGAACGGCTAGTTGAAATTTACATACGTTTTGCACCTATTTCTGCTCGAGAGCGAAACATTTACATGTTTTGTTGGATTTAATTTTGCTGATATAATTGATTTAATTTTCGTATTCTAAATATGGGGCTCCTGTTATTCTTTTCTACATCTCTGCTTATAACTGTGTTATCCCTCCCCTTAATTTCCTATTTTAATTTGATTGTTTGCTCGGTCCGGCCAATAAAACTATGGTCGATTCCAACATAACGATACTCAAAGACAATTAGGAGCGGAGGCCATCATACATATCCACCAACACATGATATTTATTCATCGATGTGTACATTTTACGTAATCACACAAAAACGCAAGTCCGAAGGACATTCTGTCAACTTTTGGATTGAGTAGGTAACACCATAAACATCGATACATATTTGAACATGATCGATTAGTCCTTGTAATTCCAATATACTTCCATTCTGACATCTTATCATTAGATAACATCAACAAATCATTCACATTTAGGTAGCTCGATGATTAATTTCCCTACCTTCATCATTGAATGCAAAACCCTATCTTCGCCAGCCAAGGATAGTCGATTCACTCTAAAGAAATATGGTAGAGTATAAGGACTGGTAATACCAGTGATTTTAGGAGTATTTTATGATTATGTATATATATATATATATATATATATATATATAATGTCTCGATATAATCGAACGGGTAGGCATTTTCATTTTCGTAATGTGTTCTATGCTGAAATATGTTATATGTCGTGATTAATAATTCATATCAGCCAGTTCTATTCACCAAAATCGCGAAAATATCTTATCCACAGATGGGGCATTATATGTTTGAATGCATGATTATATCACTTTTGATCTACAATAACGTCAATCATGATATTTTAATTTGAGATTATAATAGGTGCAGCCAGCAAAGGCAAAGTTATGATATGTGATGAGATCCGCTGTCAATATCAGCCGAACACATTTCATATAATCATAACATCAAACTCGTAGTGATGTACAATCGCAATTGTAGTCTCAAACTCTCTATATAATAATTAATCTTCTCCTGTGTGATTTTCATTTCCCATGTCGGTGTTATGCTTATCTGAAGGAAATAATTATTTTGCAAAGCTTGTTTTTGCCTGTGTTTCTGTGAGTTACGAAGATAATATGATATTACGCTATATAACCGAATGAAACAAAGTCTACATATTTATTTTATCTTTTTTGAAGTTCAACATAAAACGTATTCCCTAGAATACAAAAGTGAAAATAATACAATCTTACAGTATTGTGATTTAAATCACCAATAATCAAGAACGTTCCATGTCAAATCTAAATGTGAGCTATACTCTGAATGAAGTACACTGTTCTTGAAAACTGAATGTCCTTAAATTTCATCTGACTCATAACACAACATAATGCTATAGACACTGACCGTATTTAATAGTAAAATTGCATCAAATATTGTCAACACCCACGCAGAACATAATAAGATCCTGATTAGTGTCAGGTCCTGGAGTAAACTTCAAATACAATCTTTAAACATTATAATCGTCAGGTATGTTATAATACTACACTGATCCTCGAACAAAGGCCAATCACACAATCTAGATTAAAGATACATAAAACAGGGTACGGGCACTAAAGGGAGATTATCAATTTGCATTTTCTAATACTACCCCAACTCCCTATAAAAAGTGGACAATAACTACAGTTTCAAAGATCATGCGAGTTGTACGTAAAACAATTATATTTCAAATAGCTGGGGATGTAAACATGACATCATTTGAATTTACTATTACATTAATTTGTGTATACACAGTAAATATGTCGTCCTTGTTACGTCTGCCATTAAATAAAGAAAATATATGTTCTAGCTTATCCTGGAGTTCTGTATATAAGGAGTTTGTCATGGCTGAAAGATGTAGAATTCTCAACCGCGTACATTTCCCTCTCTATTCCGAACACAATAATCAATGCATCGTTGTTTGCAGACGTATAATAAAAAAATAAATAAAGATATCTGGTGATAGGTGAAGATAGAGTAAATATTTATAATTGTTTATTTATGCACTTCATAGTTTTCCTGAAGTGAAAATTTAATATAAACCGTCATGTGAATCGGTGTTGATAGAAATGTGCCCCTCAATGGTAGTAGTTGTCTCCGTTAGGCGGATCTTATTCAGAGGGTTCCCATTTTCCATTCACATTGATTTTAAAATGAAGTATTCGTTTTCTCGTATTTCTGATAAAAGAATGAGGTTTAGAGTGGCGTATTGTAATATTCAGCGTAATATGTTAGATGATGTTTAAACACATTCTAACTTTCAAAGAACAGTGTTTGTGTTGGATATTGTATTGTCAATATAGAGCATTTGCATTGTGCACGGCATAAATGTGAACAGGTGAAGTCAGCTCTTATCCATCAGATACAATCAGACAAATATAAAATTAATGATACAGACATCAACTCATCATTACAGTTATCCTTTACAAAAAATACTGAGAATATGAATCTCCGGAAACTTAAAATTGCAACAATGGTTTATTCAACTGGACATTAGTTAGATTAAGCAAGCCGTACATGTAACGAGGTAGATCGGCGCAGAAAAGTCTGTTTGTGCCACACGTAAGTACAAACCATAAATAATTTTTCTACGAAAATGGGTTCAGCTTAATGCTTTTTTTAGTATTGTGATATAATGCACAAATGGTGATCTGCAGGCTCTTGTACTTTGTGTGACGACATTAGCAGCATACGTTCATGATACAATTCGCGTTTAAGGAAGAATGCAATATTATGTACTGGTGCTTTGCCTTTGGAAAAACTCGGTGATACATACATACGAATGTGTTGAAAACTGATGATATTGAGCGGTAAAGTGCAATGAAGAAAGCAACTTTCAAGTCATCATAGGCGAGACACACGCTATCACCTTTTTGCAAAAGGTATATTTATAAATGAGATTGATATAAGAGAGAGAGAAAGAGTTTTAATTTTGTGATATTTGCAATAATTTATATAAACATATGTGTTCAAAATTATAACCAACATTAAGAAAGAAAATGTGTTTACACTTCATTAAATATTCCAGAGCAGTTGATTACGACATTAAATATGTTTTGATTTAATAATTGTATTGCCGTTCACAATCTATGATTACACAGCATTACCTCACTTACTGGATCATACATTAACTAGCACTTTCTGCGTCTCTTCCATTCAATGTATTTGCGATTGAAATTTTGTCTTGCAATCATTTAATTTCTACCTTGTGGCTGACAACTGTGCACGTTGCTGGTAATTTCTCATTGTTATTCGAAATTTCACTTTGGATATAACCATAAAGCAAGCATGGTGCTGAATGATTAAAACTATGCATAATAATTCGACTCTATGGTCTCAATTAAGTAACATGAAAGCAAAATTTGAACAATTACCACATAATATAAATATCTAACTTACAATAAGAATATTTAAGCAGAATTACAGTTTTGTGAACTAAACACACAGGTATCCGAATATTGTTATCACCAGTACCATTTAACAGAGTATTCCAAATGAATCCAAGAGCATGAATGTGATAATGTACCTTTATTATTTGGAAATATAAATAAATGTTCCATCAAAATGGCATAATTCAAGGCAAATTAATGCAAATGTTGCTTTTCGCAAGCAATATGAGTGTTTGTACTTTCAATACATAATTTAAGTAAATGTTTAAACTGAAGGTACACATAAACAATATTAAACAGTCTGGACATTGCTATTATAGCAAACTCAATATTTGGAAACCGGAAATTATGTAAGAATGTAAGTCCACATTTATCTTCGACTATATCCATACTCACAGCTCAAGTATAAGGCGAAAACGCAACTTAACCCTACAATACAAACCTAATTACATATCCTACGTGATTTACGCAGCAGTGGTTTAGTACATGATTCAATAATCCTAAAAATATGATCGAAACTAGTAAACGTGTTTATTATTGATATTGAAATTAAAGTTTTGGTCACCTTGATAAAAACCGTGCCTAGCTTAGATCCAACAGATACGTTTCAAAAGTGAAACATGGAAAATAAACATACATACATACATACAGACATACATAGCAGTGATTACAACACCTGTGGATATAATAATAATAGTAATAATAATAATAATAATAATAATAAATATTTAAACTTATGACATAATACAAATATTATTTTTAGCCTTATTGTATCCGTGGAATTAATTGAACAACACGTCTCATAAAGACTAAGGCTTTCGTGACAATTGTTGTGCCCTCTTAGACAATATAATGAATTTGAATCATTATGTTTATGACGGCCTCCCCGGTTATATTTGGATATTTAAAATACCTATTGAATTTCAGTTCTTTTGTTTGAAAAGTAAGCGCCTTTTTTCGGTAAAAATAACACACACATGCACACACACTCATGTGCAAAGAACCAACTTGATTGAAACGGAGCGTGAAAACCTGTATCAAATATTTTATTAAGTTTAAGTTCGCGAACGTGAATCATCATAAATACATGACGATTAACAGGCTTAGCTGTGTTCTGTTATATATGCAGGTAAACCTTTTTAAATATTTTACTTTTGGTTGTGTGTGTGTGTGCCAAAAATAAGGGAAATGTCTGTTAGGAATACGGAAACTGATAATGTCTTTGTTGTATAATTAATTTCTAAATCGTTAGCTTGCAAAGAATATTTGAGAGTAAATAAACAAAATTTCCAACCATACTCGTGTAACATTTATTAAGCCGACATACATTTCCACGTAAACTCTAATATTTAAAACTGTGACTCAGAACTTCTAATAATTGGTGATCTATGATATATGGCTGTATAAGTACATGCAATGCTTTACCATGAATATCAAACCTCATTCAAAAGATTAAGTTCCATAATTTTGATGTACTGTTTTCTAACGTTTGTGTTTACTTTTATGTTCTCAACGTAATGTTTACTTAGTTAGATTTGGTCCATGATTGTAATATTTAAACATAAACTGTATGCAACGTTTGAGTTCTAGAACAGTCATGTTTTCAGTTTTAATATTATTTTAAATACGATTTTTTTCATACTAATTTAAAGAAGTCGATAAAGAGAAAATATGTATCATAGGGGATTTGGAAATACAACAGAAGCGAGCAGTGTATTGTTTTGTTTTTCTCAAATGCACCTCAAACTTCGCTTTATATATTTCATTCTTAATAATTGTATAAATGGAGAATAGGTGTTTTACCTCAACGTTGACCAAAGTGGAAATATGAATCGTGTTTTGTAAACTATATCACCCGCCACGTAACTAGTCAGGAAAGATATATTTAACTCCTAAAAACTCTATACGATGGACAGAAATGTCAATTTCGATTAATAATATACCTTATTTTTAACAACTAATACCATATTTTCCCCAATATATTTGGAGAGTAGTGGATTGAATCCGTACATATAACATAGCTAGCACAATCGATTAGAGTCCTACAATCAGAGTGGATGTAATGATGATTACATCAGTATCCAAGTATCTCTCTTTCAAAAGTATGTTTATAAATATTTAGTATAATAAGGAAGCTGATAAAGTCAATATATGAATCTATACATCACATGTCTACATTTTATAAATGTATTTAATGGTCGAAATGTGTAGACTAAAGCGAAATAGAACATAATTCTCCACAAAACAAGTTGTCTAATATATTTCAGTAAAATATATATTAAGATGCGACCGTATATGGCATCTGTGCCAATCGCTTTTCCATTGTGAAAGGACCGAATACAAATAAACATGTTGTATGGAAGGAGCAGTGACAAGGAACATATTTTCTAACTACTCAAAACCATCAAAAAGGCTTTCTGCACAACTGGGAGAGTGAACAGAGTCAAAACGTTAATGTGCATCGAAAAAGCTAATACGAGAAGCATCATAACAATCGTGCAAACAGTTTTGGAGATGGACATCAGCAACTTTTTTTCAGAGAAGGACTGCATGCCAAATTTACGCGCGTAGGCAAATACAATATTTCAGCTCTAAGTAAATGTCTTTCAAGAATTAAAAAATGAAGTGCGCTCGTTTGCAATTTTTTTTTCAATTTATTATTCAAAATCTCAGTCCACAGATGATGATGGTTTAACCATGTGATTACTTATTTGCTCAGATGTATCGCGCCATATGTTGCAGATCGGTGTCGCAAAATTTAAATAGCGTGTATTCAGAAAGTTATAACAAAACGCCTTTGTAAGTATGGAATACACAAATTACCTCAATACCGAGAAAGGATGCAGGCAATATCACACACTGTTTTTAACATATCAAAATTAATTCTTTACAGTTGGTTAGAACATACGAGCAATGACGAAACAATCACGACAATTATTCAATTAGGAAATTATTAAATATACTGTCTGTATGTGGTTTAGTGAGTAATAATATAAAAGATGCATACATTATTACTGGTAATTAGTGAGAAACAAAATTAATTATTGAACATATAGAAGAAAAAAATCCCGGTTTCCAAATGCATTCCTTTCGATTTTGTGCGCATTACACATTTACGATATCAAGTTGTATTCCCACTCGATAAGTATAGTACCAATACAACGTTATCAGGATCTTGTAGAATGTCATGTTCAATATGTTATTATTTTGAGTAACATTACTAATCAATAATTTCAGACCTACAATATCTCCATCAAAATAAACTCATCGCAGTTTATAATTGAACAATATGATAATTGTGCAAACATGGCATATATAATATATGCATCATCAATCTGACATGTGATAATTTGTATTAGTGGTGAGAAAGAACAATACTAAATAATACAATGTTATCTAGCATACATGACCATAATTTTATCCTCACTGGTAGCACTACAGATCATAATTAGATTTATTGAGAATTTGAATTCTGGACCGAAACATGTATACATGACAATATCGCCTGGTCCAGAAAACTTGCAAACAATGAAATATTAAACTAAGTGGTCAAGCATACTAGTAAATCTCCCTATACGGATTTCCTTTAAGGCAAAACTATCTCTATCTCTATGTTTGGAAGCATTCAACATAATCGTATGCAGCATTAGCTCCAAATGTAATGGGTGTTAAGTATCCATCCTGTTCATATCCCGGTGATGAGTACGATGCCGTGGAGGTGGAGATATTACAGTGTGTGTTTGGTATTCCTCTGATCTCAGTGCTGAGCGCCACGGATATAGTGTCATATCTCTCTTCCTGATCTTCATGTGTCATATGACTTCGATGCCGTAGTAGTGTTGTCTTCTCCAGTTGCATGCTAAAAAAGACCGACACAACAAATGTGTATATATGTATATATATATATATATATATATATATATATATATATATATATTTATATATATATATATATATATACATACATACATACATACATATATTTGTATGTGTTCCAGTAAATTTCAGTGAATCAGTTCATATGTTCTCTTAAGATACCCAAATATGTTGTCTTTATCAATTATCTATTATAAACAATTATGAAATGGCACCATTAATTAGAAAATGTACTCCTAAAATTAGATTAGGACAGTGTTGAAACACGTTTGATAAGTAATAAACGAAATAGTGGACACCATGAAGAAGAAAGAAAAAAAAACGCGTGTTTAGAAAGATGTTTGGGCTAGCTTAACCAATGTGTAGGTCTACCCTATGAAGGAAAATGAAACCAACAATAATCTAGAAGTCATAATCTATAAACATAATAGCACTTTACAAGTTTTATATAAGTGGAACACTGGACCAACAGCATAGTTTAATTCTAGTTATAGAGTGAAAACTCTTGGTGGTATCACACTGCAATGGTTTTTGGCAAGAATATAATCTGGTTTCGAGCTGTAGATTAAATATCAACTTCCTTTATTTTCGCTGACACGTTTATGTGGAAACCTCAATAAACCTACTCATCTAGGCATCACCAAGGTATGGGATGGATATCAGCACTGAAACTACCCGGTATTTGACAAATTACCCGAGTGGCATCAAAAGAAAATAAGAGTTAATTTACCGAAGCTGAGTACATTAAAGCTGTTCAAATACATAGGTGCTAAAACCTCAAATGTAGGCTTAAAACCTGAAGTTCTTTCACTGATTGTAGTGACAACCACTGCACCAAGTAGGTTGAAGTCTGTTTGGTAGTACAGCAACATAAGGTCTGGGTCTAGGATGAAATGTGTGTGTTCGTATTCATGTGCGCATGTCGGACATGGACCCTGACACCGAACTAGATCAAATAATCAGTCCTTCTGAGATATAAGATGTTACCGAATGATCCCATAAATTCATACACAGCCACGCATCTCATGAAGAGTTTTGCATTTGATAGCATTGTGCAAATAGTCTATATGGCGATCTGCTTAAATCCTAAAGAAACAAAACACTAAGGTGCCACGGTGTCGTCTCACGCTCAGCTAGTATGCCAAAGACAATCCAACAGGCACAACAATAGGTACGAGAAGCACGAGGTAGACAGAAGCATATATGGGAAGAAAACATCAAGGAGGGGATATGCATTGGTGTGTAAAGTCTCCAATGACTGTGGAGAACAGGGTATTATGGAGAGAGTTAGAGAGAGAAGAAAGAGGGAGAGAGGGAGAGAAACACAATGGCATCAGTGGTACCTCTGCTGCCAACCAAGTTACGGGAGAAACTAACTAAGTCAATACAATTTTGCTGCAAGTCAGACATTCCAAATCACGACATACGTCATGGTATACAATATAATCTAATATGGTTCAAGTTAACTTGTTATAAATGAACTGAAAAAATTGAAATAAAAATACGTTTCATGCATTAAAGAAAGAGGAATGTTCGAATTATTATACGTCAGTTAGATTATCCTTGTCAGACTATGATTTATGCACGTCTGTGATTATTATAATAATTGTTGCTAGCATACAATGACTTACAGCGTAACGAAGAAACTTCATGTTAGCGCATGTAATATACATTATTATGTTCGTACTTAATTGTGTGGAGTGTACGTTACGGTACATTCATGATATTTTAGCTTTTTGGATGGGGAATCATATAACTTGGTGCGTTTTAATTTTGTTGACCATTCGACGAGCACATTGTAACCGAAAATTCATCATGTTCTTCATATGGACGCCACAAGATACACATGTTTCATTATTGAATCAAGAATATTAAATATTACAATATGAGTTAAATCAACAATCAAAAGTTGCTCTATGACGGAAAGTTAATAATGCATAAATCTTGTAGTTGAAACTTCTAATATTCTTTTTTTCTATCACCGTTGGTGATGCAATCATACGTTGTTAATAAGTGTTTATAATGTTTATCAGCTCTGTACATTTGTCATCCATGGTGATAGATCGATCTATTAGTTATGTAAGTTTATAACTTCCATACGTTGGTCTCTTCGGATTACTTGTTGAAGTTATATGCAATGATTTGTCCAATATAGGAACAATATCAGTAACTTCTGTGAACTGTTGAACTCAGGTGAAATAATTGTGCTAAATCAATTGTTGGACTTTATGTGCACGAGTGTTCTGTCAGATACATTTATCACCCGAATACATTTAAATGAACATCTCATTTACTGGACTACTTTGAACGTCTTATCTAGATACAACTGGAAACCGGCCTCATTATTTTAAAACAATTACACCTGAGAAACAGCGTACTTAAATTACACTTGTTGAGTCCGGAGGAGGGAATATTTTCAATGAGTGCTTTTAATATCCACGCACTGCAATCTGTATTATTCAAGTTAACTCTGGCCTAAAATTCAACAAACATGATACACATGTGAACTATGGCATAACATTCAGTACGCATGATATACATGTGAGCTATGCCTTAAAAGTCAACAAGCGTGATATAGATGTGAACTATGGCCTAAAAGTCAACAAGCAGGATATACATGTGAACTATGGTTTAAAGGTCAACAAGCGTGATAGAGATGTGAACTATGGCCTAAAAGTCAACAATCATGATATACATGTGAACTATGGTTTAAAGGTCAACAAGCGTGATAGAGATGTGAACTAAGGCCTAAAAGTCAACAATCATGATATACATCTGAACTATGGTTTAAAGGTCAACAAGCGTGATATAGATGTGAACTATGGCCTAAAAGTCAGCAAGCATGATATACATGTGAACTATGGCTTAAAAGTCAACAAGCGTGATATAGATGTGAACTATGGCCTAAAAGTCAACAAGCAGGATACACATGTGCACTATGGCCTGAAAGTCAACACACATGATATACATGTGAACCATGGCCTAAAGGTCAACAAGCTCGATATACATGTGAAATATGACCTAAAAGTCAACAAGCGTGATATACATGTGAACTATGACCAAGCAGTCAACAAGCATGATATACATGTGAACTATGGCTTAAAAGTCAACAAGCATGATATACGTGTGAACTATGGCTTAAATGTCAACACGCGTGATAGAGATGTGAACTATGGCATGAAAATCAACAAGCATGATATACATGTGAACTATGGCTTAAACGTTAACAAGCATGGTATACATGTGCACTATGGCTTAAACGTCAACAAGCATGATATACATGTGAACCTCCGGCGGTACAGCCTGCATTTCCTGTACTTTGCATGATGGATACAACTTTTATATTTCTTACATCTTACCTTAACCTCTTTCTGATCAAGTAGATATTCAAAAGTACACTGATGACAAGTAGACTCGTTAATGACACGACAACAGCAAGGACAAGGGTAATGTTTACAGTCGATTCTGACAAAGTTAATATAGATAACATCAGTCAAATTTGCCTTTAATAATAATAATAATAATAATAATAATAATAATAATAATGATAATAGCAATAATAATGAGGATTTTGTATATCGCCTAATCTTTAGAAGCTCTTAGCGCTATACATCATTGAATTGTACCTATATAGTGATATGATTGTTTTATAAAAAACACAATGAAATTAGAAAACAGAAAACGGGCTGAAAATATTTAAGGTAAGAAACATTATTAGGTCTTTAATTATGTCTTTGTAATGGAGATAGATGAGTTTTAAGAGCGCTCTTGAATGAAATCACTGTGTCTTTGTGTACAAGTTCAGTGGGCTATATATTATGTCCTGGGCCCTAGTATGAAAAATTACTGTGTATATATCACTGCATTTTCATAGTGGAAATAACGAGAATACAAGTGCCAGAAGAGGAGAGTAAGTATAATGCTCGTGTGTACTCATGAGTGACGTCGGATATGTATGTTGGACCAGAACCCGTGTGAGAAACGTAGGAGCAAATATTATGTATGATTATGCATCGAATGGATGTAAAGTGTGGGGTACAGAGCAGAGGGTACGTGTGCTCTGATCGTTGTACTCTAAGGATGATCAGATCAGCTGTGGTTTAAATTAAGCTAATTTATTGAGTATATATTGAGATGAACCTAATAAAACTGAATTACAACCGTCCGACATTGAAAGTACTATGGAACACAAATGTTTTTAGTTGCATCAACTGAAAGATATATGCGAATGGAGCTGATGCGTCTCAGCTCAAGGTCATTAGCATTGCATATGTTCATGTCAGGTTCGTGCAATGAGAGAGTAATGTCCATAGTAACTCCTACGTTTCGTATTGACGGTGTGAATTTAATGTTGGTGTTGCTGATATGTATTGTTTGAGGTAAATGATGTGAACGAGAAAGTATTTGTGTTGTAATCAGAATGGCCTCAGGTTTATCATGTTTCATCTGCAGCTTGTTTCATGTCATCCATGATTTTACATAGTTAATCCACCTATATACACCTTGAATGATGCATCAATTGCAGTTAGGTAGCTAGATTTTTTATCTTTGGGTGTGATCCGCGTACAATTGTTAAAGCATTGGATCATGATCTATGAGACTTAAGAGCTGCTGATTGTCCAGAATGAAGAGAACATGTCCAAGAACAGAACCACGTGGAACACCCATACATAATCATCTGAGCTAGAGTGCATTCCATTTACAAGCACAAATTGTGTCCTGTTTAACAAATACAATTTGAATCACAATCAGTTCGTATCGGGAATGCCAAACACAAGCTGGAGACGGTGAAGAAATGTATCATAATATATTGTGTCAAATGCTGCAGACAAGTGAAAGATGGTGCATAATGTAATATTTCTGCTATCCAAAGCAGAGAGAATGTCATTAAGTATTTTCAGAAGGGTAAATTTAGTACGGTGGGAAGGGCAAATGCAGACTGAAGATTGCTTAAAAGACAGTTTGAGTTCAGATGGGATGCAATTCGGGATATAACAACTTTTTCTGAGATTTTTTTACATAAAAGGGAAGTTACAAACTGGGCGGTAGTTCTTTAAATCGTTATGGTCGTGTGTTTGTTTCTTCAGCATAGGTTTTACAACGACAGCTTCCCAGATGAGAGAGAGAGTTGTTAATAATAACATCAGTTAGTAAAGACAATGTTAGATCCAAACACTGGATCAGCAGTGATGTCGGAATCGGATAAAGTTGACATGGGTGTACTCTTCATAATGACTGTACGTTATAAATTCATAGAGTGAAGTTCAAATGCTGCTAATTGTTACTGTTGAAATCCTATATTGCAACTGTATGGTGACGACGAGTATATTTAAATTTTGTTGCCAAGCTATCTCTCATGGTTTCTACTATGACAAGGAAACAATTTGCAAACAGGTTCGGATGATCGACTGAAGCGAAGGAAATTGGAAATGGTGTGTATTAGCGTGTTAGTAAAATCCAAGAGCTCTATGCAGCTGGAACTTTCACTAATATTAGGACTGTAGTGGGCTGTTTTCGCTCATTGGACTGTCTGTGACATTGTTCTTAGCGGTTTCATAGATTTGCTCATGTATAAGGTGTCGGTTGGAATGCCAAAGCATCTCAGTTTTACAGCGGTCTCTTGTAGCAGTGAGAAGGCAGTTATCAAGTTGTTCTACTATACGAAGTAACTAAATGTTAGATTTGCTTGGATGTCATGCATTGGTTGGGTTCAATTTATCATACGGAGGTTTCTCTTAGTAGCAAATAAAGGTGGAGGGTTAGGGACTGATACGTTAAGATGGCATACAATGCAGATGTGATCGAATGCAAGTTCGTGGGACACCAGGGAGGTCTGTAGAAAGTTATCATCAGGTATGTGAAGAATTCAGTCCAACATGTGATCAAAATATAACAAGAAACAAGAACTACATTTAGACACCTGATCAGAATTGGGGCATCTTGTGGTACTTTATCTCATGTAATAACCTTAATAGTAAGATTTTATTGCAACTTTTCATTAATTTCTCACTGACTGATTGTGTTTTGACGATAATATAAGAATTCAGTAATTTCCCATGGGTTGGGCTTCGTCGAATAAATTAGCAAAGAAATAGTAAGATGCGTCATGTGGGTTATATTGAGATATATAGCTGTACTAGTTTTCATGAGGATGTAATTGAACAATCTGATTCATTCCGATTTTGGATTCATTTTCATGTTATACGGGGACTTTATTTGAGAAGAAAAACTTTTTTTAGACTGTTCAGTGGAAGTAGATAGTACTCATGATTTTAACTATACTATTATTCTAACACTGTTGTGAATTATCCCAATGAAGTCCGCCATTTTAACAACGCCACGATTCTTGGCTTACCAGCACATTTTCAGTTTTGAATTTATACAGACATTTTCTTTATGATGGATTTCAATGAAGTTTATCTTGATTATTTTTGATTCGATTCATAATACTGTAAGTTCCTCTCATATTTTAATTTATAACTGTGATAGCTGAATTGTTTAAGTTTGAAAAAAAAAAAACATGTTGGTTTTGCTTCGTTTTATGTATTACTTGATGGAAATAGATTCGTAACATGCGGAAATAAAATTTCCTACAGTGAGCACGAATGCAATCATTTAAGAACATCAACGATTGTATTTTCAAATATTAGCTTGTTATCGACGAAGAGCAAAATTCCCATTACGCAGATTCGGTTGCCACGGATTCATGTTTTTAAAAAAAAATCAAATTCTTGCCAAATCTTGATAAACTTCCTGTGTTAGCGCTAACTAAATATTCACGCCGACAAATAGCAACACAGTGTGAACTTGTCCTATATGTTCATTGGAGAATTATAAAAGAAAAGGTAAGACCAATATATTTGCTAAGAATAATGCACCAGAAAATTATTCTTGCAACGATTGACTTGAATAGGTATCAATGCCTCCACCGGTAAAAGACCATGTAGTGCTTCACAAGCTGTTTGGTTGTAAATGACAGAAGAGATTGTAGTAAAACCAGAACCGGTTTAAAATTTCACTGTTGTGTTAATGTCCACACATAACATCTTCAGTGGCTTGGGCAAAACCAGATACGTTGAATCACAAACTTATTACTGTTTGTTCAGATGTCGAGGTGAGTCAATTTTGGATCCAGCGAGGATGAAAACAAGTGATGTAACCGGTTACATGTGAACTTCTATGCGTTGTCGAACTCCATATAGGATCAGTAGTTCTTTTTGTTCCTCTTCACGGCCTTAAGGCGCATATAAATATCCGAGTAATGGACTTACAGAACAGCCCAATATAGGTTCAAGATAACCAGTCAATGAGGCGCCCCACACTGGTCATACTTATGTTTGTGGTTGATCAGCGGTTTTATTTTGCTCAAAGCAGTCGCAGGAAGTCTTGCTACCAATTCACGTGATCGTGCACTTTTCCCAGTGCGCTTGCACTCCTTGTCAGTATTTTTTGTTAATTTTAATGTAAAAAAAAATAATTGTTCTGCGACGGTTCAATCGTTCCCCGCTTGATTTGTCGACATTAATTTCAGCATGTACATGGCGATTTTAAACCAATAACGTTTAGTCAACCCGATTACTTCTCGGCGAATTGTTTGACCTCGATCAACATGCAAAACAATACGGCCAACTTTATATTCCACCAGTGTATATGCATCTGAATGATTTTGCCACCGCAGTCGCTCTATTGTATGTCAATTATACAGCTCAGTCCTATAGACTAGCTTTCTCGACAACGTTCAGCGCGTAGTTGTGTGTTCGAGGATGAGGCGCTAGCACCTTGGGCTTGAATGTTGGTGTTGTATGAAATAAACAAAATATCAACTTGTGAATAAATCTGCAACGATGCCAGTCACGCCAGCCGATCTCTGGCAACTTTTTCATCATTTGCTGATCGCTCTTGTACCCTTCCAATAATCACTGGGACAATAATGCACTGATTCCGTATTGACAATGAAGCATTTAAATGAGTTTAATCAAATGTTAGCATGTCAATGAAGGTGTTACCATAACTGCATTGTCATACACTTTACTGTGCCACTAAATACTCTGCCATCATTGAGTCTCGTTAAGTCGCTCTCGCAATCAGCTTTCCCTTCCCGGTGAATGGTGCCATTTGGCACGTCAACCATGTTTCCGGAGCGAGCGATCGTTACTATAACAAATGGTGTCTAGTCCTTGCCTTGTCCGAATTCTCGCGCCATGACTGACAAAATATACTATCGAATCGAATGTCCCTTCAACTCCCATGGCCACAGTAATTATACACCAGTACATTCTTCTCTCTCCTGTATTTTCCCAGTGGAGTCCATGGTAAATCCAACACAAATGATTTGATATTACAGCCGTAGATAATATAATATCCGGCCGCAGTTGTATATCTGGCTGACATAAATGTACAATCTCGTATATTGTTTAATAATAGTCATTACATCGCAGACAATGTAAAATTACTTGATGGCTAGTATTCCAATAAGTCAATAAATTAACTACTGACAATGAGTTCAACATAGTTGACTTTTCAGAGACAAATCACCCACGTTGGTAAAGCATCATAAAGCCGAGCCAAAAAGTATACACGCAATATTCACATGGTTGGTACAACGTTACTTAAAATTGTGATTTGAATGCTCAAATGGAACAATTGATATCTGGTCGGGCCCACTGCCGATGATCGTTGATATTATAACGTCACTGGTGCTACAACGAGGCTGCCGAGAAAATAGCACACGAAGACATTGCTAATTTCATCGTCACAGTTGATGACACGCTGCACATCGAGTAAATCGGTGGGGGAATTAATAATCGCTTGATGTAAGACGATGTTGTATTGAAGCGACAATCTAACCCAGTAATTTATTTTTTCACATGAAAACAGTACAGCGATACTTACTAACGAGTGAAATCAAACAATAATCGCAATCTCGTTCGACAACCAACGAAACTATGATTTTATGTTATCGATGATTAAACCCACGAAACAACTTGTTGAAATCTCAGATCTCGCACGCAAAATCGAGGCAATCATAACATGAATTTCAAAGAAGAAATCATATTTGCATAAGACGATATTTCTAAGATCAAAATTATTGTCAAGGAGCCAACGCTAAGTTTGGCCATTGGAACAACCACGGTGAGGTATGCATTGATATAGGGGCATTTTCGATCAAGACCGTGACTATGTGTGGACCCGCCGACGCCGACATGTTAACTTTAGACAATGCTCAAGAACGCGACGGGCATCATACGACCTCATGCGCCGTTAGCATTACATCGACGATCGGGGTAAAGTTTAGATGTGGTGCCATTCCTGGCACATATATAAATGAGCCGAGTGCTGCGTATCTTTTGACTGAGGCAGCTACGCAGTTGGTATATTTGCGATCCCACACTAATATTGGTTCCCATATGTCATTTACACGAACAGAGCAGAATTGATATATACTTAATTCACGCTGAAGAACTGTTGGAAATTGAGCGACAGTTAATAATTTTACCACCAGAGAAGAAGTAGGATTGACAATGTATTGCGACTTTAGTTGAACAAATATCACGAACGTTTATCGTTGCACTGTTACAATGGTACATTCATGAGTGCCTGTGCACAACGCGTAATGCGGAAATTGGCTTGGCGATGTGTCCCGGGGGTTATGTTTTGTGCAGTTCTCTCCGTGATAAGTGAAAATGGTTTTTCGTTCGCTAAAAGGCAATCGAGGATATAAAAATTCAAGATCATGGGCTGATCGATAGTCTTGGCGTGAGGAAGCTGGCTAGCAGATTTTCTGCGGTTAAATATAGATAATCTAGATTAGTTTCTTAATATCTTAGTGGCCAGACAACTAACATTCTACCGATGTCACTGTCATGTACCAAGTAAATGGCTGCCGATGTCATTAAAATAACATATGCGGTCGCAGCAACACAAATAAATAATTTTGCACGAGACCAAATTTGGTTCGGTAACAACGACAATACCCCCCTTACTCTTAGTTTGGCAGGTGGTTCCAGACTAGCACAGCCCGCAAGCAATCCCGTTGGTAAGTCACCGCTAATTTAATCAACTTCAATTCTAGCATTCTAGTAATATAATGTGTTAAAATATGTATTAGATCATACATTTGACATGGACGCTCCCGTGCACAAAGATGAGGCCGTTCGTGAGTATCAAATTATTCATATGACGCACGTATGCTAAACAAACAAGGACGTTTAAAACTACAAGATCGAAATACAAGCAGATATGTGTCGCAAGCAGAGGCATTTGTTGAAGTCGATGGTAAACTTGTAAAAGCTGATAGGACACATAAGCCGATATAAGGATCACTACACTGTATTCGGTAGCCAATTACACAGATGAATGCAGCCAGTTTTGGCCGATCTGGACAACAACAGACTCTCTATTACCCAAGAATATTCTGTTTGTCACAATTTAATGATATATGCCTAGAAGATGACCGTCTTCTACACATGCAGATAAATCAACAAAGCCTTAAATAATCAGGTACACCGAGACCATAGTGAATACATGACCCGTAACACTAATCTGGATAATAATGTAACCTTTACTGGATAATCTTAACGTTTGCGTCAACGAGAATTTGACGTGCGTTCCCTAGATATATTATCAAGAAGTTATTAATTCCCTTTGATGATATGTTTGAAATATTCGTGGCTGTTATTTGGTGTGTGACGAAGGCATATATAGGCAGTTGGGAAGATTTTTTCCAGACCTTCCGTCGTATTTACCCACCCCATATGAGCATTGCACAATGCACAACCCCATTTTGGTTACGTGGAAGAGGACCGAAACCTGGTCATACACGATCGGCACGTATCCAAAAATATGACCGGATACTTTGTTGATCAAAGTGCTTTGGTTCTCCATGTGGAACCATTTGCGTTGATCCTTTAAAAATCGTATGTATTCATATTACATCCTTTTCAATTATATTGAACGTGCAGATGTCAGTGCACCTCAATGGACGCTTTCATTGTTTCATGCATGCTGGGAAAGATTAATCTCGGGTCGCGAATATTATATTAAACCTCGATGTATAATAATTTTAGGCTGGAGGGGAAATAAATTGTTTTCATCGAATCATGTGCTATAGTGATTGTTTCAATATTGATGGTGATTTATGAATATGCAACAATATACAATATCCTACAAGATAATAAAAGCATTTAAATCAAGTTATACGCACGCACAGACTCGCAGCTAATATCAGATAGGTAGATTTTATAATTCGTGCATATTTGCACTTTATTCGAGAGGAAGTCTTAATAACTACAGTACTACAACCATTATTATTATTATTATTATTTTTATTATTATTATTATAAATGCACGGTTAATAATGCTAATAGGCATACGGAAACTTTGAGATCAATCCACATTGCTATATAAATAACATATTTGATGTCGGCACTAGAGTGTACCAAAAGCTTTGGCAGCTATATTAATCATTTATTGTCCCAGTAAATACTCTGCCATTTTTAAAGTTTAAAAGGGATTGAACGAATACATACTTCGAAATATATTACAATGCATTATACGTAAATATTTCTATATAAAGTGTGAGTTACAGGTGATTTAGCGGTGTCAAATGACAAAAGTGGGATATGTGACACATATATTTGGAGAATGATAGTATTCAAGTCCCACAAGTATACAACTATACCATATCAAACCACAATATTAATCCCATCGGTGCAATATGTACATAGGAAACAGATGGAAATGCATGGTTTGCTTGTTTATTTGCCCATGGCACACTTTTGTATTATGGTTAGGATGATGCCCGAATTATTGCATAGCACTTAACTTTACCCACTGATCATTTCGGAAAATAATTGAGCTGCAGTTAATGTTTATCTTATTTTTTTTTTACTCATGAGCAATGTTCAACTGATGGTACAGTTTGGGAGGTTTATTTTACTTCGGAGTGGATACATTTGATGACGTTATGTTACTTTGGAATATATATACCAGATGTCAAGCACTCTCTCTTTGTTCCTGGTGTCGTAGTGGACATCTCGGTACTTGCTGTTCCAATTGATCTAGTCGCTGATCCCGCTTCTTTCTCATCTGGTACATAGGCTTTGTTATATTTACCTATTGCATAAAAAACATCAAATCGAATTAACATTTTGTACATTGAATGCAGTTGACTGATACTTGTAAAGTCAATAGTTGCTTGCTAAATATGTAGCTATATATATATTTTGCTTGAAAGCTTTTAAATAGGTTTTCCTAATAAACAGTGTATTTAATAGATGTGTAGTGCTAAGACGAGTTAGAGGGAACAACTTTGTGTTTTTATATGTTATAACTCATATTAAATTCTGAGCATCAAAATGTTGAGACCTTTGAAAATACCTATATATATATATATATATATATATATATATATATATATATATATATATATATATATATATATATATATATATAGCCCTAGTCCACTTCATGGAGCGTGTCCTAAAACTTAATAACTTTGAAATTAATGAAAAAAATCGACATCCACGTTAATGAAACCGCAATGGGTACCAAAATTTCATATTCATATGCTAATATGTTTGCATGAAAATGGGAGGTCAACTTTTAGCATAGGTTGAACTAACACCATACCAGTTGGTAACGTTGATATATAAATGAACTGGCTACATGAGACAGAACACAACAACCAGACTGGTAAAAAACAAACTCCATACAGACATATATTTGAAACCAACCAACAAACACCAGTATCTCCTGCCACGCATCTGTCATCCGAAATACTGCATATTATAGAGACCTGGACATTTTTTTCCACAGTCACTATAGATAAACTAAACATACATGGTCCAAACAAAACGTGCAAAACAGAGAATGTCTCTTATCTAATAACATGTAAGCTCTGTGTCCTCCATTATGCCAAAGAAACTGAACACTACAAAAAAGGATCACCCTTCATAGATCCGATTGCATGGCAAGGAAGCTGTACAGAAACACGGTCGCATACCACCTCTCCCCTAGCTACACTTTCACTGACATAACACGTATTGCAATTGCCCGTAACCCGAACTGGAGTTCCCAAACCAGGAAAGGAATGGAATGTTACTGGATACGCCGAATTAGACCATTGAAACCAATCGGTTAAAAGCAAGAAGACTACAAAAAGACGACCATGCAGAAACAAAATTATATTTTTCATCTGACATACTTACCTTTAAATAATTCTCTAAATTTCCTTAATAGCATGTAACTACAATAATAATGAAGTATCTGGGATATTATTTGCGCTCGCATAAATTTACATCAAATAACAGATGTCGCTATGATTCATCAATTTCTGGGTCAATGCAAACATTTTCCAGTATCCGCAACATGCTGAAATAAACTAGTTGAAACATAATAAAGTTAAAAGATTTAATTCCTGTAGAAATAGCCATGTACATTTTCGCAAACATTACCGTTTTTCTGTTTTATTTCTTTTTGTCGTGTCTATGTTTGGTACTTACCTTTGAAAAGAGACTCATTAGATAATCAAAAGCGCTCAGCTTCTGTTTCGGTACATAGCTGTCAGGTAATACAAGTTCATATGATTTATATGGTTATATTTGTAATTGAACATTTGCATATTCTGTGAATCCAGTATCTTGTCCACAATTTAAAACAATACTAAGAGTAAACAACACGTGCTCTATATTCAATAGTATATCGTGGTATAGTGAGTAATTTTTTGTGTAAATATATTTTTCAAAATTCACGTTACATAATAAATTTATTCAATAGTGTCATGAAGGATCCATAACATGCTACAATTGTATCGTTTAACAATTTCGCATTGATAATGATGTAGTTGGTATGACCCAAACATTAATGGAAACAACTTTGCTGTGCAAATCATTACATTAACTCCATTTATATATTACCTGAGACAAGAAAGAGTGCATATAAATCATTCTTCTAATTCGGACTTCGCTTTCTCAGGCAATATTTAAAATATCGCTCGGTCAGTAATCTTGGTGTAATCTCTGACAGCAACCCACCATCAACAACCACGTGTAGAAACTTGTCGAAACTACTTTGAAAAGGAAACATCCTTTAATACATATGTCCCTGTTCCAACATGTTACATTTTATGTTTAAATTTATAAGATATCTCAAAGGAAGAGAAAATGTACTATGTAGTCCGCTCTGTATTAATGTTCATAGAAGTAAATATATACGTTTAGTGCCAATTTTATGTGTCTGCTTAAAAGGCTTTATACTTTTGTTTTACGAAATAATCAACGTTCACTTCAACAAACATTAGGCTTTCTGTTCTCTTTTTTTCCCTCCCAATCCCCACCCTTTTCTATTTTTTTCTCTCTCTCTTTCTTTCTCTCTCTCTCTTATTATTTGTTTTATATACTTACTAATGTGTACCACGCTGAAAAAATAGCAGTTTTTGATCCAACAGAAAAATGCGCGAAAAGGTAAAATGAAATTGTAAGGATAAAAATTATGGTCCTCAAGGTTCAACGATTTATATGGTACTTCTGCTAAGTTTCGAGTCCTTGTATTATGGCTCCCATTGTCCTGCTAGCACTCGCTAATATAGTTATCTACTAAACCAAGCACCCGTGCGTAGCCAACATGCCTACACAGTCATTATCTCTTCTCAAAATATGTTTCACTCTAACGTCCTCTTACTTCGACCATATGATACTATATTTTAAGCATAATGCCTTTAAAGTGTTGGTATCAAACAATTTGATACACCAATAATGTTGGTGCATCCAAATATGATCCGCCCATAGCGCGTTAAAAATACAATGCCGCCCCCTACGTATATAGCAAATCGTCTGAATACTACTGCATTTTGACAGATATTGGTTCTACACATAGCCGTGTTCCATGAAAACCAGACAATAGCAATGTCTTTTCACACTGTGAGCCGGGAACTGTCTCATCGAACAGAGATGCTCAGCCATTTTCACCATGGAAACTGACATGCCTACACAGTCATTAACTTTTATCAACATATGTTTCACTCCAACGTCCTCTTAAACCAATTTGTCGAATCGTCTACAGCCCATGTTCACCATTCGGTACATATTCCATTTCATCAGCTCATTGCTAATTTATTCTGAGTCTTAATTTCATCTAATGCATGTTTTTACGCCTCGTGTCAGCTTAAGTAAAACTGGCGTGTCTGTTTTAATTCCACCTCGAATCAATCTGTACGAATGTTGATATTCACAACTGAATATATAAACATCGTTTAAACCTTACATATTAATTACTTAAAAACTTTACGCTTTAACAAATAATGTCCTTCCTTCCAAACCTTAGATAAATGGAAGCATTTTGGCTTTAATACACATATATACATATTGTTTTAACTGTTGGGCATTATGAAGAGTATGATATTGTTTCTATACTCTCTAAATGTGTGACGAATTTCTACTCAATAATCATTAGCGACGAAGAAATAAAAAGGGACAATATTAATACATCCCTTTTGTAAATGAAATAAACACGGTTCACCATTTCATCGAAATCCGATATACTGTCCAATCGAGATGTCTCTTTAATGAATAACGACAAAATACGGGAAAACATGTGGAGTGAGAGGGAAAGAGAGAACAATGTAACCTACAAGAGGATTCATCTACATATCGGTTAGGTGGGCACATCAGTCTGTTCATCACACCACTGATTCAAAGTTGCAATGGCCAGACATTCCTTGGTTACAAGGAACAAACATACTATACTATTTAATACTTATTTGCTTATCCTCTATTTTATCAAAACACATTGATATTATTCTAAAAACATTATTTATATTAAAATATCCAATGTAATATCACCCCATTCGCCTTTCGCTCCCATTATTAGGTACGGCAGCAGACAAATCGACCAACAAAGAAACGTATGGATGGGGTCAGAAATAAATACATACCTTTATGGTAAGTCTGCAATACTCCAACCCACCCCATCCCACATTTCCCCATCAAAACCTAACCCACCCCACCTGACCCCACCACACCCAACCCAACCTGACCCGACCCCACCTAAACCAACCCCACCTGTCTCTCTCTCTCTCTCTCTCTCTCTCTCTCTCACTATGTGGGTCTGTCAGTATAATTGTTGTACCACTATACTAGACAGAGGGTGAGGGATAGTAGAGCAGACACCCGAAATTTTAATATGAAAAAATATGCATATAGACCCATATTAAAATTTTCTTAAACATGAAGAAAGACATAAAAATAAACAAATCATTAAACGAGTATGATATGTGTATTCTTCCTTACACACACACACACACACACACACACATATATATACATATGCATAATTTCATTATAACCGTTACGCATCAAATCGTCAATTATTTTTTAAAGAAACTCAGCAAATTAAGGAAGAAGTGTTTTATGTCGTATTATAAAAGGTAAAAGATATTGCTGAAGCAAGCGAAACACAAGCACACACATGCACACACACAAACACACACACTCTCACACACACACACACACACATATATAAATATATATATATATATATATATATATATATATATATATATATATATATATGCACACGTAACATAAATAAAATCTGACAGAGACTACTTGTATACAGGAGAGGGAGATTTAGATAGGCATACAATGTAACGTTGAGAAATGGAAGTAGCCTTCATGTATGTGGTGCATTGATCCATATTTACAAATTACAATCGCTCGATCTGTGGAAGATAAATTTATATATATTAATACTTACCATTTAAAAGGAGACTAAGTATGATGAACAGTAATCCGTTGGTCATTTTCGTTCCCCTATGTTGTGTATAAACGACTGCTCTGTTATGCTAATTCAAGTTAGGTTTATGTACTTAACAGTCCTATTTACATTTACTGAGAGCACGTACATGTATCATGTCCGGCTGTGTTATTACTCAGATGTAAGTAAGGCAAAAAACCCTCATTAAGTTATGGTGCTTTTATCCAAGTTGTTTCTATATATATATATATATATATATATATATATATATATATATATATATATATATATATATCATTACGACAGAGGAGTGGCTTTATAGATAAGACCATGATTAATCACTTTCCGAGCCTGATCGTGGTAACCAAAGTATATGTATAGCTTTCTCAAGTGTTTTCATGCTTTGATATGATCATGATTCTGATAAATATAATGATGATGTTGTAGTTTTTGACGATGATGATGATAAAATGACGATCACAACAACGACGAAGACGATTATGAAATAGTCAGCTAATGATTTGCAACAGAATGCCGCGAATTATATTAATATAGGTTGCTCATTCCCTTTGCAAAGCTAATAATTACGCGTAAATAACTAAGGTATGTGTATGTATGTTTGTATTTGCATGTCTTGGGTTTATCACCATGTGGTGGGGCCCCGAGTGGCCGAGTGGTCTAAAGTGCTCTCCGTTACTGATCACCTTCATCCCATCTCCATCTGTAGGTCGAACTACAGAAAAACATGCAATGTATACATAGTATTGCAATCATTCAGTGAAAGAAAATATATTAGACAGTGAATAACAATATTATTAATGTTCGTTAGGCCAAGATATTGCAACCAGAGAATAATATTACATCAACGGCCCACCGGAATCTAGTTTATGAAACTGGAGTAGGTCACCACCACCTGGTGTTGTTTTTGTTGTTGTTGTGGGGTTCAACGCCAAGTTTCAGCACACGATAGGCTACACATGGCTGCCAGTATTGATGGTGGAGGAAGAACCCAGGTAAACGTCGGAAAGAACATCGACACACGAAAAGCTACTGGCAAGATTTCTCGCATACCCACATTCGTCGAATCCGTGACTTGAACCCACGCATACAGATGCACTAGGTGATTCAGTGGAAGTATGGTGAGGATTTACAAGTTGCTGACGGCTAATACATGGCCTGATGGTTATCGCAGGATTTCTGTGTTGCCCCTTCCACCTATACAAGTGGATAATGGATGATACACCCAGTGAGCAGCAGGGGGGGGGGGCGAATCCGACATTTTGTCCAAACGTTATTTGGCTTAATTAGTACTTTCTGCACTCAGCGGATCCGGTGTCGTCAGCGCCCGGTAAAAAAAAAACGACGTCGTCGTCGTTGTCATCGTCGAGGGGCCAAATCGACAATTGTCCGGACGTCATTTGGTTTAATTAATACCTTCTGCGCGCCGATCCCAGCGTCGTCAGCGTCCGGTAAACACAGCGACGACCGCGTCGATGTCATCGCCCCCCTGCTGCTATGATCTTACAAACAGAGTGATCACTAACTCCTCCTCTTGTAAATCAATTAGGTTATTTGACTGATCGGTAAGTCTGAAATTAATTCTCGTTAAAAGCCGATTATGGCATCGCATATAGACCGGATTAATCGGACTCTCAACGATTAAAAATCCCGGAGGGGCTGTTGGTGAAAATGAATAAAGGATATACCCATGTTGAGCTTGATTTGATTGCTTGGTATCCACCTGGTAACTCCCTTCGATAACATCACACACTAGATTAATCGCTATCACCGATGCAATATTTACGTTGTATGGAGCAATATGCCTACCACCATCTCCGTTATCGTGTCTGAGGACAGTTGATGGGGGGGGCGTCCGCGGGCGGATTCTTAGGCCATCCTAGTATGGTTCTTATTGAACTGTTATAAATATCAACCATATACCCCGGTGTGCTTATTTCAATCGTCGACGATAACGTCGGTTCATGAACCGTAATAGCGATTTTTGATTCCTTTCCTGTGATCGATTTTATCCTGCGTTGAAATTCTTTATTGATTTGTTCTATTTGGTATGACCCAGTTGGTATTGTAACCTCATTCCAGTCTGGGGTCCCATCGGGCTTATTTGTCCATGCAAAAACCAGCGAGTTGTTAGGTTGTTGTCCGTTAAATGCGTCCGCTCGGATATTAGGCCAACTGTGATATACTCGCAATTTTGCCAGCGCTATTTCCTTCACTGGAACCGGTGATGGGAAGTTCACACTGAATTCGGGTTTCGTTGACGTTATCGATATCATATTTGTTTGTACCGGAGTGGTATTCTCCGCGATCCGCTCAAGTAATTGAGACCCTTCGGGGTTCAGCGACATTATTATTATTCGTTGTTTTTAGTGTCTAATTTCAACAACCAGGTGGTTCCGGCTTCCAGTTGAAAATCCTCGATTTTTGACATCGCGGAGCTATACAACTGGACCATCGTGGAGAATTCAACATCGGATTTGAACAAACTATCAATCGATAATGAGATCAACCCGGATAATTTCGAGTACGCGTCGGATACTATTTGATGTTTTACTGTATACGCGTCGAGTTTTTTCTGAAAACACGATGATATCTTTTTAGTGATTGCGTTGGCGACTCCAGCAATTGTTGTCATCGCGGAGATAGCGATTGGAACAGCGATCGGGGCTATCGTGGTTACCGTGGATAAAATAACACCGGTACCGGCTACTATACCCGACACCGAGTACACGACCGTGTCGATGGTGGTTATTTTTCTGCGGTATTTTTTTTATTTTTGCGCGGTATTGTTCGGAAAGCGTTTTCAAATTCGTGGAGAATTCTTTTGCGGTATCGAATCGATATTGATGTGACGTCGGTGATACCTCTGATTCAATTACCCTGGTGGTCATTTTTATTTTAAAAGAGCTAGTGTTTTTAATTAATTAGATTCGCTACAAATTCCACATACCATGTGATGTTTGCCCCGGCTAAATTTCCATCAACGGCATAAATTGTAAACTGTTCAGTTGCGTTCCTGTCTATAATTGTTGATATTGTATTGTTAAACCCGGATGAACTCGACGATAATATATTAAACTGCATCATTGAAACCAGTGTCAATCGATAAATGCCCTTAACAGTTGCGGTAATATTTACTGTATTCTGTGTAGGAGTCCAATCGAATGATCCATGCCGAATTGTGTATACTGTGTTGATGATGTTCTCATGAGGGATTTTTATTTTTTCGAATTGTTCTGCTACTCTCGGTAGTTCGTCTTTAATCGCTTCAACATCAGTTCTGATTGTTCCTATTTCCTGTGTATGCCCGTCTATACTTTTTTTGTTCGCTGCAACCCTAGTAACGAGTATATCTATTTCCTGTATATGCGCGTCCACATCTTTTTTGTTCGCTGCAACCTTAGTAATGACTGTATCTATTTCCTGTGTATGCGCGTCTATATTCCTTTTGTTCGCTGCAACCTTAGTAATGATCGTTCCTATTTCCCCTGTATGCGCGTCTATATTCCTTTTGTTCGCTACAACATCAGTTTTGATTGTTTCTATTTCCCCTGTATGCGCGTCTATATTTCTTTTGTTCGCTGAAACATCAGTTTTGACTGTTTCTATTCTCCATCCATGCGCGTCTATATTATTCTTGTTCGCCACAATATCAGTTTTGATCGTTCCTATTCTCTGTTCATGCACGTCTATACTTTTTTTGTTCGCTACAATATCAGTTTTGATCGTTCCTATTTCCCCTCCATACGCGTCTATATTCCTCTTGTTCGCTACAATATCAGTTTTGATCGTTCCTATTTCCCCTGTATGCGCGTCTATATTCCTTTTGTTCGCTGCAACATCAGTTTTGATCGTTCCTATTTCCCCTGTATGCGCGTCTATATTTCTTTTGTTCGCTGCAACATCAGTTTTGATTGTTTTTATTTCCCCTCCATACGCGTCTATATTCCTCTTGTTCGTTGCAACATCATCTTTGACTGTTTTTATTTCCTGTCCATTCGCGTCTATATTTCTCTTGTTCGCTGCAACATCATCTTTGACTGTTTTTATTTCCTGTCCATACGCAGTGATATCATTTATAGTTGTTGTAATCTCATCCAGCTTGGTATTTTTTTTACCAAAGAATTTATCAAAGTTGTTATCGATCCTGTTAACATTTTTTCGTAACGTGTAAAATTGGCCCGACAGCGTTGTAAACTCCGAAATAGTAGTTTTTATCCCCGCAAGATTCGGTTCGGTTACCGTCGGGGTCCCGAAAAAACTAGCGGTAGTGAGCTGTATATCGGTGATAGATTTTTTCACCTGCGCGTCAAGTTCGGTCACCGATTTATCCAACCTTGTAAAACCGTCTCGGATTAATGTTATCGTCGATAGATGTTCACCCGGTTTGAGTCGTCCGTCGCCGGTATACAACGCGATAGCGTCCTCGGCGGCATCACGCTGTCGTATTAAAACGTCATCCAGCGACACATTACTGGATTTCAATTTACCCTGGCGGTCTTGAAATACAACTATTTCGCCTGGGTCAACACTGGTTAAATTCAACATATCAGCGATTTCATCCTCGATTAGTTTTTTTTATGTCATCGGTGGCGGGCGTTTCCGTGGATCCTTTCAGCGCCGAAATAGGTCGTCCCCAAATATCAATCATCGTTATTGTAAAAAAAAACAGCGTTTCTAATTAACCCGCCGGGCCTCTACGACCCCACTAGTGTATTCGTTTACAACCACATGAGGTGGTTTTCGCGATGATGAAATCGCCGCTAGTACGTTCAATACTTCACGGCCGCATATCGGCGGGTCGCTTAACTGCTGTGTTGGCAGCGTGGAATAAAAAACCCGGGCTGAACACGTCCGGATATACCGCATAAACTCGTTCGGCGGGGCTAACCCGTATGAATCAAAATAGACGATCGCACGCGGATCAATCGCGTATGCAACCCAATGAGTTCCCGCTCCGGAGGACCCATCGAGGTTAATTATGCCGGTTTCAATATTCCTTGGTGCCGCCGGTAATTGATCCCTCATAAAAACACCTCTGAAGTTTTTTATCGCTAGCGCGTTTGCGGCGTCTATTAAATCAAAATTAGACATGGGAGTCATAGACTCCTGAGTCAATAAACGGTTCCCGGTAGTCTTAGACCCTTTCCCGAGTACCATGAATACGGGGTTCCCGGTAGTCTTAGACCCTTTCCGGCCACGGATCGTTTTTTTTATAGCCTTTCCCGGTTGCCTTCTTCAATGCCATCCCCGCCGCGGTACCAACGGCCCCTAACGCAGCCGCCTTAGCCACTGCTGGGGCCGCCGCGGCAATCAATGCCGGAATCGCGGCTAACAACGGAAATATCCCACCGGTCTTTTCCATGTTTTTAATCGCTGCGGCCGAGAAATCTATCTGAACACCCTTTTTATTCTTCATCGCATTATTGAAATGTTTTATTTGACGCGTCGTCAACGATATCTTATGATTACCACCCGCCATCTGCGACGGCTTCAGCGTTATTGTGGTCCCGCATTGCTTAGCCGACTTTGATCGTAATTTCTTGACTTGACCATCAGTCAACTCTACACTGACGACACTATACGACATTTTATTGTAAACGTGCTTGTCCTTTCAATTACATGTTTTCCACTGGCGCATCAACGATTCTCATTCGTCCACCAACGCCTTCTAGCAGCATTGATTTATCGCTGAGAATGACAGCAACCGCTCTATAATTAACACCACCCGGGGCTATACGAGCTCGGAAGTGTATATCAACGACGGATTGTCTCGTTAAATCAAGATGTTCCAACGAAAAATAATAAATCGGATACAGCTTTTTAAAATCAAGTTGTGATATTTGCAAACCAGTGTCGACGTTTTGATCACGACCCATATATGACAGCAATCGATGGTACACACGTGCGACATGGTTGTCGTCGTAATTAAGCTGTATATCCTCGGATGGTTCCTGTTGTCCGTTTATTCTCAGCGAAACATCCCTGACTCCTAATTGATCAAATATCATATGGCTGCGTTCTTGACTGCCCAATCGTTCCCTATTCTGTAGCGCTATGAATATACGACGCGGGGCTGAAACACCCTGTTTTGATGCCAGGTGCCATGTAAACGTATCGGTGACGTTATCCTCTTTAGCATCAGTTGTTACCGCTAGCCAACTCAACAACGATTTCCCTCCCTGTTCCATAAATGCTAACAATCGTGCTTCCGTGGTAACTGATGGAGTCAGCACCGGCATCCACAATGCCATTTTAGTTAAAACGACTTTACCGGCAGCGACGCCAGCAGCACGCCATATTGCATTGTTATCATCGCCCCTTCGCGTCAGCGCGATTGTATGCTTAGCCCCATAGATGACTTTTCTAACATTTCTGCAGAATCCAAATATGTGATGGAGTGGAATCGCGCATGAAAACTGTCGGCGTGGTCTTTTTAGCATCAATATTCGTACTGCGAATCCCATATTGTAATTATCGTTAAGACTTTTTATAACAGTGAAATCAACGTCCGGTTTTGCTCTGCGGTCTGGATTGGCTGCTTCAGCCTGATCACCTGCGATATCTTTTTTCGTCAGCACGTTAACGTACTGAAAATGATCAGCGTTATCGGTGGTGTCCTTTGCAAACATCATAGATGGGCCCGCCGATCTCGTATAATCGTCCGAGTATCTCGCTAACCCAATTATCGTCGTTGCAACATCAACCTCGCGTTCTATTGATTCAATTTCTCGCCCGTCAATAAGATATCTGGCGCTCTCAAATAACGCCATGATACCGTTGTTAACGAAGCCAACTCGAACACGATCGTCATCTGCGTATGGTGCATTATCGGCGGCATTTGTCACGAGTTCTCCCTCAATTTCGATAAACGCTTCACATGGCAGAAAGTATCTACTGGTATCTTGGACTTAAAGTTCAATTCGCGATCGTAGGTCAGGTTGCGCTGCATAATAAGAATAATATTGATAATCACGGACAGAATCATCCCTGCGCACTGGGGCATCCATATCAAACGCGGGATCAGCGGTTCGCGCAAACATTTTATTATTTATCATGTTGATGTTTTCAATTGCGATTTTCTTTGAATTCTGTTTAAGACCACTCTCCCGCTATTGCGTTCATGGGCGCGTTGGTGGATGACTGAGCCGCCAACGACTCTAGTTTTTCTTCCACGGCGTTATTTATTACTTTACTGACATTTGCAGGCATCACTGTCGTTGATGGCATCACCGGTGGTTTTTGCTTTTTTCTCCTCACCAACGACATTAGTTTGTCCCGCGCGGCTGAAAGCGCCTTTCCGGCAACGTCTCCAATAGCACTAATACCCTTATCACGAATAACATCAATAGCCTTCATTCCTAATTGTTTGGCTAACGGCGCTACTTTTGGAGCCATTCTTGTAAATAACCCCGCAATGGTGCTACCGAGACCATCTCCATAGTACGCGCGGTAAACAGGCAATCGCGAGTTTACCACGTAGACGAGTACTGGTTTATCGTGGTTGTAGTGTATAATCATCTTTATTATAAAAACACCGGTTTTTCAATTAGTGATTGTGATCACCACCACCACCCCCCCACCGCCGTGTGGAAAACCGGAATAAATTTTATCAAAATTTCCTGGGGTTTTTGCCCTCGATAAAAATCCGGTCTTTTTCCGGTTTTTTCCTGATTTCTAGTCATTTTTGGTCGTTTTTTGTTGCCTATAGTCGTTTTTTTTCGATTTTTCAGCAAAAACATCGATTTTCTCTAAATGATTTCCTGGGGTTTTTGCCCTCAAAAACCAACCAAAAACGGCCAAAAAACGACCAAAAACGGTCAAAAAACGACCAAAAACGGTCAAAAAACGACCAAAAACGGTCAGAATTAACAAAAACGATAATTTTTTTAATCATCCACGAGTTCGTCTATGAGCGTTCGATACGCACTAACGTCCATGATACCGCCCGTAAATAACCGCTTGCAAATATCAGCGGCCTCATTGATTATTTCCGGAGAGTTATTTCCGGCTCGTTTTCCTCCGATTAGTACCTCTAGCCGTGATATATCACTGAGAACACTGTTAGGACAGGTAACGCCGTAGGATTCTTTGCCAACAGAGTATCCTTTTCCTTTTTTTTGTTTTACCCTTTTTTCAACTTCCTTGTGGAATGCGTCGTTATCGGGACCATCACCACGTAGTAATACATCTTTATGTTCACTCGCTAAATACACTATTCTTGTCCAATCCTTTAACGACTTTATATTTTTCTCGTAACCGCTATTGATATGCTCCTTATCTTGTGTTTTCTTAGCAAAATTGTTGGCAGCAAAATCAATTAATTCTTCCCTCCTGCTGCTGAGGTCTCTAGTTTGATCTATTGTGGACTTTCTAAGCACATTACGGGGTATATTCCCCCCTTTCTCTTTTTCTTCCGGTGTTTCTTCCGGTGTTTCTTCCGGTATTTCTTCTTCTGGTTCTCTTGCGGTAGCACCTAGTTCTTCTTCGTCGGCCATTGTAACATAAGGTTCTTGTGGTTCGGTTATAGCGAGTGGTGGTGGCCTCCGTGTTGTAGCAGCCGCTAGTGTTTCTAAAGACCTTTTTGTTTGTTCGGTCTGAGCCGCTATCTTTTCAAGCGCATCGAGGACGGGTACAGTTGCCGCCGTAACATCTTTGGTCGCTTTAGTTACCGGGGCAAAGAGTTGTTCGCTTCCAACAGTAAAATCGGTTTGTAGTTGCTGCCGCGTTTGAAGTTGTTCTCGGACCCTGTCTCGTAACGGTATGAACTTTCTAAGCGCTGCTAGCCGCTCTCTGGCTAGCCGAGTAGTGAGTGATTCACCTACCATTATTGCAATTGCGAAGCAATTTCTAATTTCTCGCCGAAGTTTTCGTCTATAATCCTTCTAATGTTTTTGATCTTACTAGAAATCTCCCGGCGTCGTTCATAAACACGTCCGAGTTTTTTTCGTATTATTTCAACGGCAGTGAATAGTCCAATGAATGCATTTGCGTCATTGTGGTACAAGTTTTCATTGATCGTATGTTGTAATCGTTTTATGAAAAAGTACTCGCGGGCCAGGGTAAAACGCCCCCGTTTCGACTGTTCGTTAATAATCTCATAATCGGATAATATTTTTTCACTGTCGAGACCATCAGATAATTCAATTCCTTGATTTTTTAATTTTGAAATCTCGGCTAATATATTATTGATGTCTTCGATATTCATTATTCTTATAGAACATCTTGTTTTTAAATAAAAAAAAAAATGAAACCCCGTGTATCAATCCCGAAGGTGTTTAATAATTCGTTTTCTTCCGGAATGGACAATTTATTGTCATGGCGACTTCGTCAGCGCCATGGGCGCCGGTGACTTCGTATCTATATATGAAAATCGAATTCTATGCCCGGTCTTTTTTGAGATTGCTGTTTGATATACTCGTTCTGCTACTTTTCGTATTGAGGCGATACAAATGTCAAAGTATCTACTGGCTTCATTCATCGACTGAAATATTTTTTCCTCGTGAGTTGTTGTATCAAATGACTTTACGGGTTTTGCTTTCTTTGGGTATTTACCGGTTTGGCCTTTTTTGGTATTTTGACTCTGCGAGACAGCTTGCAAGTTTATAAGAGAATTATCAGTCTTATTATTATTAATATGATGAATCACAAGTCCATTTTCGATTAATCCGTTGAATACCTCAAATACCGCCCTATGAACATGGTACTTCTTCTTTCCGGCACCAAACACCAGATACCCCTGATTACTTACGGTACCAACCGGCTTCTTCAGTTTGCGGTTTCTAACAATGCCGTCGCGAGATGCCTCGTAATTGACGAGCACAGGATGCGGCTGAAATTCTTGGTCCATTTGTATAATAATACTATTTGTCTAATTTATTATTTGGTTTAATTATGAATCTTTCAACGTAGTCTTGGGGGGTTTTGATGACGAAGTCGGCGGTGGGGTCAATGACGGCGTTTTTAATTCGCTTGTCATAATAGCGTTTTAGTTCCCTGTATCGCTTTCCGCCACAATTGATACACAACTGCGATTTTCCTCTTACACCGACGTGACAAACCAAGCACGGGAGGGGGCCAAGAGAACCATTACGAACGCTTTGTAAATGATACCCGCAGAATTCGCCTCTACATGATTTATTGCACGGGGTTGTCGACCCAATCATCAACCATTTGCAGTGATTCATTATACTATATTCTTTCATTTAAATACTTGTTTTAATTATATGGATGAGTTCGAGAGATTAGCAGCAATTAAGCCCTGGAAAAATATTAAGTTCAATCTCGATAGAGTCCTCAAGGACGCACCAAAAGCGTTAATAAACGATAGAACCCTGTTGAGTAAAATACGCGATTGTATCGATGAATTCAAGCGTGATGGCGCATCTCATAGTTGGTCAACATTTCGAATTGATGGCGTTGTTGATGCTACCATGAACGACAACCGCGCAGCAACGATAATATCACAACTTGACGGTAAAAAGTATTTCTTCAGAGTAAAATTCATTGTCCGGGTGGAATCAGGTAATTGGATCATACGTGATAAATTTGAACCAGTTCTCAGCGACAAGAAAACGGTCATTGTTAGCCGCGACTCCAAGCCGGGGCTGTTAACCGGAATTGACAAACCATACTATGAACGAGCGTATCCTGAAACAGCAGTTGTTTATGGAATATACCCGTTAAATAAGAAACCTGATATCGGAAAACTGAAACCAATGAAACAGTCAACGGGGATAAATTGTGTAGCAGAACGAGTAATAGAGCATTTTACAAATGCGTGTCGAGGAAACAAATTGACTGATTTACGACGTAGCAAAATCAACCAGTGGGAACTAACCGTAAAAGAGCGTGGAGCAACCATCAACGACATAGCGAGATTAGAAACGTCGTTGAGATTTCCAATAACCGTTACAACGATAACCGGTGAAGTATTATACGAATCAAAGTATAAATCAAATGGAGCCCCAATCAAAATTATTGATCATAACGAACACGCATGGACGCCCGCGATCACAGTGTTTCCACGGGATAAAACAGTAAAGTATATCCCGGGGGAATTCCTGGAAGAGAACGGGTTTCTCGCGGAGAGGAAACTATTTGATGCTATTGCTTGTTTGTGTAAAAACGACCCTGTATCAGTGTGGTTACTTCGCAGCGCTGATACCTTTGATCAGTTTGTAAGACCAAACGGTGAATTATACCGCACTGAAGCGTTTCACAACAAGATAAAAAAAACCGCCATGGACTTTGAAGAGCATGATGAACAACTGCTAACAAATTGTTTTACGATTCCATCGGTTGCGGCTCATGTTGCAGCGAGGAAAAATGCGTGGAGCCCAACGCGCAAGGAATTTCTACCAGATGTACAATCCAGTTGTTTGGAATACTATCACGGTGGACTATGGAACACTGAATACAACCGCGACGCTATGATTTCCGTTGATATGGTTGCCTGTTATCCAGCGAGTTTTCTCGGGTATGGATCCGCCGCTGAGTACTTTAGACGATTTGGACACCCCATACATGAAATGACTCGTGTTGCTATTAATGGACCACTGCCTGATTTTGATTTAACCGGATTCGCTCGCGTAGTATCATTTGAGTTCGCGGCAGGACTTCATCGCTGTTGCTATATTTGGATCGGTAGACACATGGCTGAAAAGAAGTGGTTGCCAATAGCGCTGCTACGGTATATGATTGATTGTAAAATGCTAGTTTCGTTGATTGTCAGTGACGCGATTATATCATATCGGGCGCAGACTGAAGTCTGGTTACCAGAACCGGAGCGTCTAGATAGCATAATTGACGAGTCCAGAAAACACATTGATGCCGACGAGGAATATATCGTCGAATGGTCCAGGAGGATATTCAACCAACGAAACCGCGAGGCAAAAGATCTCGGTAGAAGAATAATTGGTAAGTTCACACAAGGTGGAAAAAACTGCGACTACAAACGATATTGCTCACGGCTGATTATAGATGACGCAGAATATGATTTCGTAATCAAGGACGCAGTGGCGAAAAATAGATACGTGAACTGCGAAACAGCTTTCTTGTCCAATGGAACAAGGTTGGGTACAGTTGTTACCTACAGCGATGGAGACAGCCCGGCATACCCGCATTTGAGGGCGTCTATGCTGGGTTACGCCGCTATCAATTTATTCTCGATGATAAATAGATTCCCCGACACCGCGGTTAGAGTAGCCGTTGATTCATTTTACATAGACGCGAAGTATAAGGGAAACATAGCCGAGTTTACTAGTCCGGACGAGAGATGGGGTACATGGAGAATTAAAAATGAAATACGACGCGATTATTCCCCGTCAGCAGATGTCACCGTTGAGAAAACTACTTACGCGGTAATAAATTGTCAGAATGGTCTAATGCACCACCGTGTTCTGATCCAATTTGTAGACATAAAACAGTTTATTTAAGCGGCTGTGGTGGGTCAGGAAAGATGACTCGGGCAATTGAATTATTTCGAACGCGGGCAAGTATAATCGTGCTTACACCGACCCATAGACTAGCGCGAGAGATAAAACAACGAAATGTTGACGCCGTTACTTATCACAGCTTTTTTCGATACAGCGGCGGTGAGTGGACTCCTGATCGAATGGGTGAAAAATTTATTCCTGAAGTTATCATCTGGGACGAAATATGTACTGTTTCGTTAGATGTTTTACAAATGTTTCTTGAGTGGTTACTGCGCGCGAATACAGCGGTGATCATGTGTGGCGACCATGGCCAACCACCACCATTTGTCGGCGAGGGTCCACATAATTGGTTGAGCGGGTTCGTGGACTATTATGAAGAAACCGATACTGATTACCGGGCACTTGATGAACAACTGCGCGGGGTTAAAAAATTAATCAGATTACAGCCGGATAGAATTCAATGTGAAATAATCCGCGAGGTGATTCCGGAAACGCCGTTAAATGAATTCTGGGAAACATGGAGACCAAACGATTTGATTGTAGCGAGTAGAAAGATAGTCAGGGACACACTTCAGCGGAAGTTGTTTACGTTGCATAAGGAAAAGTTTCCAACGCGTCCAGTGCCGTTATGTTATAGACCCGCGGTTACACGGCGGCAGAACATTGAAGTTGAAATTCCAGGCCGGACAAAAAAAACAAATTCTCGTGCTGAATGATATCGTGCTCGTTGATATCAGCGTCGTCGAGGACGCGCTACGTGCTGATAAATCCCCGTGGACGCTAGGATACGCAACGACAATACATTCCTCGCAGGGACTGACTATCACGGACACAATTGTTTGGATGGTTGATAATCGCATCGAATGGTCAAATCTAGTCTATCTTGCAGTGTCCAGAGTACGGAGGATAAATCAGCTTCGAAGAATTGTTATTGACGAAGCCACCGACGAAGCCGGCGACAACGACATCATCGATGCAAGCGTCATTGATAGAAAACTCTCGGGTTACCGCCAACAGGATAAAAAAAAAACAACGGCGTTTTGATATTGATGCCGAATTAATAATTGCGTTACGACAACAACAGAATAATCACTGCGCGAGTTGCAATTGTATAATGAGTTGGCGTTATTCGGATAAAGACGCTCGCCAATTTACCGTGGACAGGATCGATAACAGTCTCGGTCATGTCAAAACCAATGTGAGGTTGACCTGTCTTGAGTGCAATAGACGCAACGGCGCTAGTTAAGACCACGCGGGAGTAATTGAGTATCGTCAGGTATCACTTGTAGTTGCTCTCGTGTAAATCCGCGCTGAGGAGCAGTTGAATCCAGTCTATAGATCGGTGGTCTATTAGTTGATCGTGTTATCGTTGATATGTTATGTGTGGTAACACTCCAGATAGGATCAGTAGCTCTTTTTTTACCGCCTTCAAGCTCTCCTGGTTCATACAGATATCTAACAGTGACATCGCCGACAATCGGCTTGGAAACGCTATCTATTTTTGATCTTCCGGGTATATACTCGTATTTAATCGCGTCGCTGGGCTTCATGTTGATTGCTCGGGTAATCTCGTTATTTAACGCTGCAATTACGCCTGGCAACCTTTTGACCCATTCACGAGATCGTTTTTCTTGGATGAATTCCTTCGCGTATTGATATCCAAATAACCGTTCAGCGAGAGTCCGATTGAATCGTTCAACAATTGCCTGATCACGATGTAGCGCAGTATGACCTCGTCGTACCGCGACGCTATGATGTTTCAGCGTTGATAGAACAGCGCCGCGAAATTCACTACCAGGATCAACTTGTAATAGATTTGGCCAGCGCAGAGGACCTCTTCGATAAATTCGCTCAAACGCATCGGCTACTTCAGTTGCTGACTTTGTTTTTAACGGCTCTGCTTGTTTGTATCGACTCGCAACATCAACTACGGTTAGCGCGTATTTGTAACCGTTGTCATGCGGCAGAAATAGTATATCAGCCTGATGAACTTCATTAGGTACGCTAACATCAAAGCGCGAAAAGTTGATTTGTTTAGGTGGTGGTAGATAGATTTGCCATATAGCCTGTTTGGATAACCAATTAGCCGCAACGGCCTTTGTTACCTTTGCAGCGCTTGCGAGTTTACCAATTGCGGCCTTCCCCTTCCAGTATCCTCTCGGAGAATAATAGATGGATTCCATGTTGTTATTATAAACGCTAGCGTTTTCAATTACCAGCGCGAGAAGCTCCGCTTCCAATCATTAATTTACCTTTCATAGCCGATTTTACCAACCATGAGGCCAATTTTTCTTTGACGGATTTATCAGGAATAGCATTTAACGCGTGAATTAATTTTACGTCCGCGATATGACGCTGTTGCAGATCGCTACTTTTGTAGTAGGCAACATCATGAGCATGACACGCCTTATCGATAGCGTTTATTGGATACTCACCGGGTTTGGGCTGATTTTGATCATCGAGTCTGATATCTAATCGCGTTCCGGGGCCACAGTAGTTATATCCTGGAAGGTGCTTTTCTCCTGGATACTTTGCCCACGGGGTTCCGGGGAGTTTTGATAACTTGGCTGCAATATCACCTCCTCGCTTTTTTTTAAAACATCTCCGGGTCTAATAGAAATAAATCTAAATTTCTTTATACCGCATTGTACACACTTGCCAGTAAGCGCCGATCTGTTATTTCTTGTTGTAACGGTTGTCATATCATTTGTGCCAGTACGCACTCTACACTTTACACAATATAGATCCATAATTTATGTATAGAGACATGAATATAATTTACTTTTCAGCGACTAAAACAAGAGAACCAGTTAAGCATGTTGCAGCGTTACCAAACTCGATCCGGATGATTATCATCGGACCATCTGGATCCGTCAAGACGCAATTGTTACTCAATTTAATAATGAGATGGATGAAGTGGGATAAGTTGTATTTGGTTGCTCCTAGCGTAGATGATCAACGATGCTACGAGGTGTTAAAAGATTTCAACGAGAATGCATCAGCGATCGCTAAAAAAAATGTTATTGAGTTTATTACAGATATCAATGATGCACCGGGTATCGATGATATTGATGGCGACGTTAACAATTTAGTCGTGTACGATGATGTTATGTTAGACAATCAGAAAAACCCAGCTAGGATATTTTCCAGAGGCAGGCATAAAAACACTGACGTGATATATGTCACTCAACGATACTCTCAGATTCCAAAAGTAATCAGAGACAACTGTACTATTCTTGCTGTATTCAACGGCGTTGATACACACACGCTACGAAATATTTGGCAGACATGGTGCGGCGGTGACATGGACTTTAATGTTTTTCGAAACTTTTTTAGTCATGCTCAGTCGACCCCACATGGATTTGTAACGATACATTTACATGACCCTCGGACACGATATCGTATCGGACTTGACCAAATATTTGGTTAAATTGTAAGCAGCAGGGGGGGCGATGACATCGACGCGGTCGTCGATGTGTTTACCGGACGCTGACGACGCTGGGATCGGCGCGCAGAAGGTATTAATTAAACCAAATGACGTCCGGACAATTATCGATTTGGCCCCTCGACGATGACAACGACGACGACGTCGTTTTTTTTTTACCAGGCGCTGACGACACCGGATCCGCTGAGTGCAGAAAGTACTAATTAAGCCAAATAACGTTTGGACAAAATGTCGGATTCGCCCCCCCTGCTGCTCAGTGTCCACATTGACTGGTACATTCTGGAAATTATAGTGCCATATGCCAGCTTTGTATATAGTTGCTTTCATAAAGGCCTCTCCATGTACTTTGCCATAGAAAGCAGTTCTCGATTTGATTTTCTTCTGCTGATTAGCAAGTGATGTATTATATTTCATTTTTGGAGAGTATATCAATTACCTCACCATATACAGTTTGGAGATGTGAACAAAATTGTTGAAAGTGTTCTGCTCATCATTTGTAGCATCTGTCTTTTTTCAGTGAGCGTTGTATCAAGCGATGCAGATCTTCCTCATTTGTGTGACCCGAAGATTGCACTCAAAGCAACAGAGACTCATAAACGTAAACGTATATACATGTCTGACTTTTTGTGCAGGGACGAGTCTTTATGGTCTCAAAATTAGACTGGGCCTTCATATTGCGGTTGCTGTAGGCTGCCGTTTTAGTTTGACGTAATGCAGTCTTCTGGAAATGTCTTTTGGAGCGGCAGGGAAGGCGAACATACCACATGGTTGAAATATAATTTGCTTAAAACAAAACATCATACGAAAGAAAAAAAGGTCCCGGGTTATTCTTATTATGAACTTTGTTTACATATATGAGATTCGCGCCTTCCCTGCCGCTATTAATTTAAAACAAGTATTGTTATAATAAAAAGGTACATCCGGAATCTTATGCAGCAAGAATAGCTCGAGAACGATTAGAAGCAATTGAGAAATTCCTTCCTGTTAGAGATTCATTTAGAAAAGACTACAAGCGCAACAGGAAGCACGAGTTGAGTACGAAAAAGAAACTAAAACATTATTTAAACCCGTCACTACAGCTACTGGAAAAGCTACAGCGGCTGCTGAAAAAAACTATATGGGGAGATATTAAGGAAAAGGATAAGAAGAGGAAAAGGGGTATTTTTCTTAGTATTAAATAAACCGCTGAGCAGACGGAACAAATAGCAGAGAGAAACAGGAAAACAAAAAAGATTTTACGCAACCTTTAAACTAATATAGCTGCAGTTCAACCTCCACCTCTCGGTGAAGAAATACGTAAAGATATTGAAACATAAGCCAGGGCTAGGGTTGATACAAAATATAAATTTACCGAAGATAGTATTAAAGTTTTAAAATCAATTATATATATATATATTGCATAATTACAACAACGCAAGTACAATGCTCTTTATCGCAGCAACAGAAAAACAACAACATCTTCATCCTGAGCAAGATCCATGTCAACTTCCTGCACCTTTGCAAAAAACAGAACAACCCAAACCTCAACCCAAGAAATTACCATTACAACCTGAAACGATATTTACCGACGAGGCTCTTGATAATTGTACTGACCGGGATAAATTAATTGATATTGCTGCGTATGATTATAAGTCTAGAGAAAAATATATCAAACCTGAACGTTGATAAAGTAACACCTACAAGTTGGTTTTCTGCATCATATTTTGCTTTTAAATGTTCGCGTGTTAATATAAACGACCCGGATTACGTTAATTTTAGACGCAATGTAGAGGACAAAATAAAAGAAGATAGACGTCAATATCAAGGAAAAAACCAGGTGCTACTGGTAATGGCTTGGGAAATAATTTTCTTTGTCCTGATACTATCCTCAACGATGTGTTACGGTTAGAACTTCTCATATGGGGAAACCGTGCGGGAATAATTCACCAGAAATAACTAATGACGCAGCTGATATTTGTCGGCGAGTATTTCAAGGTGGTATCATGGATATCAGCGTTTACCGAGAACTTGTCGATGAACTTGTTGATGATTACAGTGACTCTAGTCACCATGATTAGATAAATGGTAAATAAAAAAAAGGATTATGTACAATAGACACTATAGACCCGTACAGGTCAGAGCGGTAAACTCGTGATTACCAATCTACAGAACAACTTACGGAGATGGCCTTGGTGATGTTGTTCAAAGGTTATTTAGAAGATTAGCTTCAAAAGTAGCACCGGTTGCAAAACAATTATCTATAAAAGATATTGGTGTCGTTCGTGAAAAAAGCTCCTGGTGCAATTGTCAATGTTGCTGGCAAGGCGTGTTCGGTGATCAAATATATAATACCACGATTAATAAGACGAAAATCACAACTAGTAAAATTACCAAGCACTACAGATATTCCTGCAGAAGTCAGTAAAATAATAAATCAAGCCTCAAATAGAAAACTAGCAGCCTTGATGGATTCATAATCTGATGAAGTACAAATAAATATTACTGCAAGTTTGATAGCAGGAAGTGACTACGTGTTCTTCGATAATTGATTTAAATCGAAGATATATAATAAAATGTTTAAACGTATATATGACTCAGCATTTAAAATGGGCGAACCGGTCTTCAAAGATGAATCGGTACGTGACTATCAATTGTATTCCTATGATGCAAAACAACCAAATCAACAGGGGCGTATCGAACTTCAAGTTCAGGATACACGTATATATTTCTTACCCGCTGAGGCATTTTTGAAGTAGAAGGTGAACTTGTAAAGGCGGATGGTACAGCATACGATGTCAATGCACGAGCTGGTTTTGTCAACAACGGGATCATGGCATTATTTGATAGCGCCACATACATGACTGATGGAAGAAATACCGAATCGATTCTGAAGGATGTCGATGTTGCTACAACAATAATTGGTCTAGCAAGATATTCTGATGATTATACAAGATTAGCTGGCGCATCAGTGATGTTTGCTAAAGATATTACCAACCGCGCTGATGATGTTCAGTATATTAAGGTACAAACACCACGAAATGCTGCATCTGGTCCACAACCAGCTGAACCTGGATACGTAGATAGACCAGGTGCTGCTTTTGATATTATAAAAAGTATTAATGGAAATTACAACTTAGGATTTGTATACCATGGGGAGGAGTTAGGCACACAGTTGTACTCGTAAGAAAAGGTAATGATAATGATGCGATCTGGCTAGGGGAAAGTGTTGCTGATGCTGGTAAAGTAAATATAACGAAACTCTCATAAATATAACGAAACGAAACTTTCACTGTGGATACCGGTATTAACTCCATTGGTCACAGAAGAACATAAATTATTGTCACTTAAGGATCAAGGTGGTAAATCATTACTATCATGTTTAACAGTAACCACATATATTGTTCAAAGTACCATTAAGGGTATATTTACATGTCATATAGCATCACAGCAAGGTGTTTCGGCGCCACGACCTATTTTATTGCGCTGCAAACTGATAATCGGACGGGTAGTCAAGAATGTTCACATATGATATTTGACAATTTCGATGTTAAAGAGGTTTCGTTGAGGATAAAAAGAAAACAAGAACCATCCGAAGATATATCGTTAGATTATACCATAAATCATGTGGCACGCGCATATCATCATTTGGTGACATTTATGGGACGTGATCAGAACATAGAAACAGGGCTGCAAATATCACAGTTAGATTTTACAAAACTGTATCCGATTTATTACTTTGCGCTGGAGCATCTTGATTTATCAAAACAATATGTCGTTGATATACACTTCCGAGCTCATGTTAATACCTCGCCAGTACTCGCGGCTGGTCCACCAGTTGTTTATGCTCTTACAGAGCAATCGAAGTTATACTCAGCGACAAAACCATGATACTTGAATGTGGTAGTGGTCGAATGAGAATCGTTGATGCACCAGTGGAAAATTTAGAATCATTATTTGGAGCGTGGCAAGTATTTATCATAAAATGTAATACAATCTCGTTAATGTCACTCTGACTCCTGGTCAGATGAAACAATTGCAATCAATTTCAATAAAAAAACTCCGGAACAAAAATAACGTTAAAACAAGATCAGATTTCTAGTGGTGGTCCAAATAAACTGTCACTAACCAAGTATCAGATTAAACACTTCATTAAAGCACTGAAATCAAAAACTGGAGTTCAACTTGTTCTTTCTCCGAGTGCCATCAAGGACATGGTTAAAACAGGTGGTATTTTTCCACTACCTGCAGCAATACCTGCGTTAATAGCTGCTGCCGCTCCAGCCGTAGCAAACTCAGCTGCGTTAGATGCTGTTGGAACAGTAGCTGCAATGGCTCTAAAGGAGGTAACAGGAACAGGATATAAAAAAGTGAAGGGGTCCAAGATTACCAGGAACGTACCTCGGGAGAGGCCTAAGATTACCAGGAACCTATCTAGGAAAAGGTCTGAGGATTCCAGGAACCTAAACTTTACACCGATGTCAACTTTGATTTACTTGATGCTGCTAAACAACTAAAAATAAAAGAATTGAGAGGTGTTTTTTTATGTGAAATCAAGTATCTAAACAACCGAATGAACTCGAAACAGCTATTATTAATCTCGACTTGAATTCAGGACCCGGAACTCATTGGGTATCATATGCGGTTGATCCACGTGGAATCGTTTATTTTGATACAGATGGGTTAGCTCCACCGCGTGAGGTTATCGAGTGTCTCGCCACTTCACGAGCAGTTTGGTATTCAACGTTACCCACACAAACAATGACAGATCCGCCAATATGCGGCCGTGAAGTTATTAATGTACTTAACGCTATATCAAATCATCCAAACCGCAACATAAAGTCGTGCATGATTATACAAGCAACCGATTCATTTTAATCTTAGATCTTATATAATGGTTCATATTTAGGGAAGAAGATGTTCTTCTACCGGCGTTGAAAAAAAGAAAGATGCCATTAATATGTCGAAGTACGCGACTAAAGATGAACTCGCTGATAGTATGAATTTTGCTTGAGTTGACCCAGATGAGGTTGTTAATTTTTAGTATGGATATGGCAAACTAAAATCTAGCAATATCAAATGGAATGATATAGTTCGACGAGTTCTCGGTGCGGTCACGGATAATATCCCCCGTGTTTACTGCCAGCGAAAAAATCAGGGATTCAAGTTTATCGTTTACAACCATCAGAGATGAATTCGCAAGAAACATTGCTAATCGCGTGAAAATTTCCCGGTGACATAATGACGGGAGAACACAGCATGAACGGGAATACGATAGTGGTTTTAGGAGACCCAATATCCGACGTGGACGCAGCAACGAAAAATATGCTGACGTTAACAACAACACCGTAGATGGTAAACACATAAAGCACATAATAACAATAACTCGTGACCTTATTTATTTTTTCTTCGTATGATGTTTTGTTTTATGCAAATTATATTTCAACCAAGTGGTATGTTAGCCTTCCCTGCTGCTTTTTGAGCTGATTTGTTCTTCTTCAAGTAACTTCTGCATATGAACACCATTATTTTCAGACCAAGTTTTTGTTGCCAAACCGAGGGTTTGGATGCGGCCGAGCACAACGAGTCTTTAAAGAATGATAAGTTTATTATAAATCCTCAGAGTCCCCGTCAGTTGTTTTATTTTAGTGTTACGTGCTTAGATAAATGGTTATTTTATTTCACGTTTAAGACATTTGAGTTTTCTGAGCACGCTCTTCCTCGCTCTCTCTCTCTTTCTCTCTCTCTCTCTCTCTCTCTCTCTCTCTCTCTCTCTCTCTCTCTCTGTGCGCCCGTTTATACGTCCTACTTTTCCATCAAATATGATTTATTTTTGTTCAGATTATATACTTTTTCACCCTGAATGATAATTAAGCATTCTTTTATCTGTTATTTCTTAACATGCATCGTCCTAGGTGATAGATTCATACATCAATCTTATCTGTTTAATGTCTATTCCTCAGGGTTTGTTGATATATCGTTTCAGTTCCAGTTAGTGACACTATCATTTCCTTTATATCATATGTTCAATTCAGTGCGCATCATTTTGTAAAACACATTATTGGAATTCATGCGCACACCTTTAAGTTTCAGATTTAATCAGTTTTCAATCACATTGTACATTAACATTTCATTTGTTTGTTTCCTTTTAGTGTGTAGGTTTTGATCTAATTAATGTCTTCATCATCAATATGGTTTGACTATATGTTAAACAAACATCAATTGTACACTATATGTTAAACATCGTCATCAATATGGTTTTATGCTCTAAATCTAGTATTGAATGGCCACATTTGATGTGATCATTCACAAGTATCGTTTACCCAGCATGTGAATGAAAATGATACGCATGAAGCCGGCTGAAAAAGTTGCAATTTATCCGATGCTGCTGGTCAAACTGATATATATATATATATATATATATATATATATATATATATATATATATATATATATATATATATATATATATATATATATATATATAAACATACCAAACAACTTAAGCTAATCCGTTTTATGATGGAGATAACAAATATGTTTTTGTCGTTCAGCGTGAGGCAACTAGTATACGTTTGCACTAAATATGTGGAACGCATACTTCCATATACCGCTTCAGACGGCATCATCCAAGTATGTTATGTATCGCATATTAGGGATATTATACCATTTACACGACCTTTCATTAGGCCCATTCGTAGTTTTAGGTCATGACTAAGAGGCAACAAAGACCTCCTCACTTAATCATGTGGTGACGAATCAAACGGGTAGGCATTTTTATTTTCGTAATGTGTTCTAAGCTGAAATATATTATATGTCGTGATTAAGAATACATATCAGCCAGTTCTCATCACCAGCGCAGTGACCCATTGATCGCAGAAATGCCGCAGATGTTGCATTATATTTTTGAAAGAAGATCATGTCCCTTTTGATATACAATAACGTCAATCATTATATGTTCATTTGAGATTACAATAGGTGTAGCTAGCAAATCTTAGCCAAGGAGAAGTTATGACATATGATGAGATCCGCTGTCAATAGCAAGCGAACACATCTCATATACACCTAACCTCAAACTGGTTGTCTCAAACTCTCTATATAATACTTAATCTTCTCATGTGTGATTTCGATTTCTCATTTTGGTGTGAGGCTTATCTGAAGGAATACATTTTTTTTTTGCAAAGCTTGTTTTTGCCCGTGCTTCTATGAGTTCCTTAGATTATATGATCTAACTCTATATAACCAAAGAAGCAAAGTCCAGATATTTATTTTATCTTTTGTAAGTTCAACATACAACGTATTCCCTAGAATACAAAATGAAAATTTAAAAAAATTACAGTATTGTGATTTAAATCCCCTATAATCGTGAACGTTGAACGTCAAGTCCAAATGTGTGGAATACTCTGAATGAAGTACAATATTCTTGAAAACGGAAAGTCCTTAAATTAATTTACAACCATGACAAAGTCTTGTTAAAGTCCGAAATTCATCTAGCACCGTGTAAATCAAATGACTAATTTAAATTCTAGTTACACATGAACAATGCTAAAATGATTCTAACAGCGGATATTAATATAAATATTAAATATAAATATGGTTTCCTTGTCCTTTATATACAGAATGTCATCTGACTCATGATATAGACAGTGACCATATCTAATAGCAAAATTGCATCAAACATTGTCAACACGCACCCGGAACATTATAATATTATTATCCGGGCCAGGTCCTGGAGTAAACTTCAAATAAAATAGTTAAACATTACAATTGTCAGATAGGTTAGACAACTACACTGATCATCGAAAAAAGGCCAAGCACACCATCTAGATTAAAAATATATAACACAGGGAACGGGTACTAAATGGTGATTATCAAGTTGTATTTTCTAATACTACCCCAACTCCCTATAAAGAGTGGACAATAATTAGCAGCAGGGAGGGCAAATCCGACATTTTGTCCAATCGTCATTTGGTTTAATTGATACTTTCTGCACTCAGCGGATCCGGTGTCGTCAGCGCCTGGTAAAAAAAAAAACGACGTCGTCGTCGTTGTCATCGTCGAGGGGCCAAATCGACAATTGTCCGGAACGTCATTTGGTTTAATTAATACCTTCTGCGCGCCGATCCCAGCGTCGTCAGCGTCCGGTAAAAAAGCGCGACGACCACGTCGATGTCATTGCCCTCCCTGCTGCTAAGTGGCTACTTACAATGATTTTACAAACAGAGTGATCACTAACTCCTCCTCTTGTAGATCAATTAGGTTATTTGACTGATCGGTAAGTCTGAAATTAATTCTTGTTAAAAACCGATTATGGCATCTCATATAGACCGGATTAATCGGACTCTCAACGATTAAAAATCCCGGAGGGGCTGTTGGTGAAAATGAATAAAGGATATACCCCTGTTGAGCCTGATTTGATTGCTTGGTATCTACCTGGTAACTCCCTTCGATAACATCACACACTAGATTGATTGCTATCACCGATGCAATATTTACGTTGTATGGAGCAATATGCCTACCATCCTCTCCGTTATCGTGTCTGAGGATAATTGATGGACCGAGAAAATCATTAAGAGATTTTCTTAGTTCTGGCGCGTTGTATCCTGGAAACTTGAAATCGGGTAAATCGGCTTCTGTGATATTATACTCGGTTAGAAATTTTTGTTTATTATCATCGCTGTTAGCGGATATTGTTTTAACGATTCGTTCATTGATATATTCCATGTCTGATATAAGTTGATTTAACACCTCAACGTGTTTTCGTGCTTTCGTTTTCCGTAGCTGTTCTAGTTGTGATTGGTAATTACGATTAATCTCGGCAAACGCACCAGTGATATCATTTAAACCAACTGTGACCACGGCGGACGATTCAGGAGTTTGCTTATACGGAAAATACCATTGCATGGTATTCCTGTTTTGAAATATAAACCTACTGGGTAATAACGCGCTTTTTATAGTAGACAAATCATTTTGATAACTGGGATTAATTCCATGATACGATTGCGCATTCGTGTGCAAGTCCGCGGGGATTTCATTAGGTGGATTCTCAGGCCATCCTAGTATGGTTCTTATTGAACTGTTATAAATATCAACCATATACCCCGGTGTGCTTACTTCAATCGTCGACGATAACGTCGGTTCATGAACCGTAATAGCGATTTTTGACTCTTTTTCTGTGATCGATTTTATCCTGCGTTGAAATTCTTTATTGATTTGTTCTATTTGGTATGACCCAGTTGGTATTGTAACCTCCTTCCAGTCTGGGGTCCCATCGGGCTTATTTGTCCATGCAAAAACCAGCGAGTTATTAGGTTGTTGTCCGTTAAATGCGTCCGCTCGGATATTAGGCCAACTGTGATATACTCGCAATTTTGCCAGCGCTATTTCCTTCACTGGAACCGGTGATGGGAAGTTCACACTGAATTCGGGTTTCGTTGACGTTATCGATATCATACTTGTTTGTACCGGAGTGGTGTTCTCCGCGATCCGTTGAAGTAATTGAAACCCTTCGGGGTTCAGCGACATTATTATTATTCGCTGTTTTTAGTGTTTAATTTCAACACCGAATCTTGTTTTAAGCCCATTGAAGTGGTTTCCGGCTTCCAGTTGAAAATTTTCGATTTTTGACATCGCGGAGCCATACAACTGGACCATCGTGGAGAATTCAACATCGGATATGAACGAATTATCAATCGACAACGAGATCAACCCGGATAATTTCGAGTACGCGTCGGATACTATTTGATGTTTTACTGTATACTCGTTGAGTTTTTTCTGAGAACACGATATCTTTTTAGTGATTGCGTTGGCGACTCCAGCAATTGTTGTCGCCGCGGAGATAGCGATTGGAACAGCGATCGGGGCTATCATGGTCACCGTGGATAAAATGACACCGGTACCGGCTACTATACCGGACATCGAGTACACGGCCACGTCGATGGTGGTTATTTTTCGGCGGTATTTTTTTATTTTTGCGCGGTTTTGTTCGGAAAGCGTTTTTAAGCTCGCGGAGAATTCTTTTGCGGTATCGAATCGATATTGATGTGACGTCGGTGATACCTCTGATTCAATTACCCTGGTGGTCATTTTATTTTAAAAGAGCTAGTGTTTTCAATTACTCACTTAGATCCACTACAAATTCTGCATACCATGTGATGTTTGTCCTAAATAGACTGCTATCAACGGCTTTAATTATAAACCGTTCGATTGTATCCTTGTTAATGATTGTTGATATTGTATTGTTAAACCCAGATGAACTCGGCGATGATATACTGAACTGCATCGCCGAAATCAATATCAATCGATAAATGCCCTTAACAATTGCGGTGATATCTATTGCATTACGCGTAGGAGTCCAATCGAATGATCCGTATTGAACCGTGTATACGCTATTGCCGATGCTCCCATGAGGTGTTTTCATTTTTTCGAGTTGCTCTGTCATTCTAGGTAGTCTGTCTTTAATCGCTGCAACATCAGTTTTGATCGTTCCTATTTCCGGTGTATTCTCGGTCATACTTTTTTTGTTCGCTGCAACATCAAGTTTGATTGTTCCTATTTCATATGTATTCCCGTCTATACTTTTTTTGTTCTCTGCAACATCAGTTTTGATTATTCCTATTCCCCGCCAATACGCATCTACATTTTTTTTGTTCGCTTCAACATCAGTTTTGATCGTTTCTATTTCCCCTCCATACGCGTTTATACTTTTTCTGTTCGCTTCAACATCAAGTTTGATCGTTCCTATTTCCTGTGTATGTTCGTCTATATTCCGTTTGCTCGTCATAACATCAATTCTGATCGCTCCTATTTCCTGTGCATGCGCGTTTACCCTTCCTTTGTTCGCTTCAACATCAAGTTTGATTATTCTTATTCCCCCTGCATGCGAGTCTATATTCCTTTTGTTCGCTGCAACATCAGTTTTGATTGTTTTTATTTCCTGTCCATGCGCGTCTATATTTCCTCTGATCGATATAACATTTAATTTTTCCGCTTCAACACCAGTTTTGATTGTTTTTATTTCCCCTCCATACGCGTCTATATTCCTTTTGTTCGCTTCAACATCAGTTTTGATCGTTTCTATTTCCTCTCCATACGCGTCTATATTCCCTTTGTTCGCTGCAACATCAGTTTTGATCGTTCCTATTTCATATGTATTCCCGTCTATACTTTTTTTGTTCGCTGCAACATCAGTTCTGATCGTTCCTATTTCCCCTCCATACGCGTCTATACTTTTTTTGTTCGCTGCAACATCAGTTTTGATTGTTTTTATTTCCCCTCCATACGCGTCTATATTCCCTTTGTTCGCTGCAACATCAGTTTTGATTGTTTTTATTTCCTGTCCATACGCAGTGATATCATTTATAGTTGTTGTAATCTCATCCAGCTTGGTATTTTTTTTACCAAAGAATTTATCAAAGTTGTCATCGATCCTGTTAACATTTTTTCGTAACGCGTAAAATTGGCCCGACAGCGTTGTAAACTCCGAAATAGTAGTTTTTTATCCCCGCAAGATTCGGTTCGGTTACCGTCGGAGTCCCAAAAAAACTAGCGGTAGTGAGTTGTATATCGGTGACAGATTTTTTCACCTCGGTGACAGATTTATTCACCTGCGCGTCAAGTTCGGTCACCGATCTATCTAACCTTATAAAACCGTCTTGGACTAATGTTACCCTATCCGTCACCGTCGACAGATGTTCACCCGGTTTGAGTCGTCCGTCGCTGGTATACAACGCGATAGCGTTCTCGGCGGCATCACGCTGTCGTGTTAAAACGTCATCCAGCGACACATTACTGGATTTCAATTTACCCTGGCGGTCTTGAAATACAACTATTTCACCTGGGTCAACACTGGTTAAGTTTAACGTATCGGCGATTTCATCCTCGATTAGTTTTTTTATGTCATCGGTGGCGGGCGTTTCCGTGGATTTTTTCAGCGCCGAAGCCGGTCGTCCCCAAATATCAATCATCGTTATTGTAAAAAAAAACGGTGTTTTTAATTAACCCGCCGGGCCTCTACGACCCCACTAGTGTATTCGTTTACAACCACATGAGGTGGTTTCCGCGATGATGAAATCGCCGCGAGTACGTTCAATACCTCACGGCCACATATCGGTGGGTCACTTAATTGCTGTGTTGGCAGCGTGGAATAAAAAACCGGGGCTGAACACGCCCGGATATACCGCATGAACTCGTTCGGCGGGGCTAACCCGTATGAATCAAAATAGACGATCGCACGCGGATCAATCGCGTATGCAACCCAATGAGTTCCCGCTCCGGAGGACCCATCGAGGTTAATTATGCCGGTTTCAATATTCCTTGGTGCCGCCGGTAATTGATCCCTCATAAAAACACCCCTGAAGTTTTTTTATCGCTAACGCGTCGGCGGCATCCATTAAATCAAAATTGGATAACGGAGTCATTAAACGGTTCCCGGTAGTCTTAGACCCTTCCCCGAGTACCATGAATACGGGGTTCCCGGTAGTCTTAGACCCTTTCCGGCCACGGATCGTTTTTTTTATAGCCTTTCCCGGTTGCCTTCTTCAATGCCATCCCCGCCGCGGTACCAACGGCCCCCAACACCGCCGCCTTAGCCACTGCTGGTGCGGCCGCGTCAATCAACAATGGAATCGCAGCTAACAGCGGAAATATCCCACCGGTCTTTTCCTTGTTTTTAATCGCTGCGGCCGAAAAATCTATTTGAACACCCTTTTTATTCCTCATCGCATCGTTGAAATGTTTTATTTGACGCGCCGTCAACGATATCTTATGATTACCACCCGCCATCTGCGACGGCTGCAGCGTTATTGTGGTTCCGCATTGTTTAGCGGACTTTGATAGTAATTTCTTGACTTGACCATCAGTTAGTGTAACGCCGACAACACTATACGACATTTTATTGTAAACGCGTTTGTGTTTTCAATTACATGTTTTCCACTGGCGCATCAACGATTCTCATTCGTCCACCAACACCTTCTAGCAGCATTGATTTATCGCTGAGAATGACAGCAACCGCTCTATAATTAACACCACCCGGGGCTATACGAGCTCGGAAGTGTATATCAACGACGGATTGTCTCGTTAAATCAAGATGTTCCAACGAAAAATAATAAATCGGATACAGTTTTTTAAAATCAAGTTGTGATATTTGCAAACCAGTGTCGACGTTTTGATCACGACCCATATATGACAGTAATCGATGGTACACACGTGCGATATGGTTGTTGTCGTAATTAAGCTGTATATCCTCGGATGGTTCCTGTTGTCCGTTTATTCTCAGCGGAACATCCCTGACTCCTAATTGATCAAATATCATATGGCTGCGTTCTTGATTACCCAATCGTTCCCTATTCTGTAGCGCTATGAATATATGACGCGGGGCTGAAACACCCTGTTTTGATGCCAAGTGCCATGTAAATGTATCAGCGACATTATCCTCTTTAGCATCAGTTGTTACCGCTAGCCAACTTAACAACGATTTCCCCCCCGTTCCATAAATGATAACAATCGTGCTTCCGTGGTAACTGATGGAGTCAACACCGGCATCCACAATGCTATTTTAGTTAAAACGACTTTACCGTTATCGACGCCAGCAGCATGCCATACTGCATTGTTATCATCACCCCTTCGCGTTAGCGCGATTGTATGCTTAGCCCCATAGATAACTTTTCTGACATTTCTGCAAAATCCGAATATGTGATGGAGTGGAATCGCGCATGAAAACTGTCGGCGTTGTCCTTGCAACATCCCTACTCGTGCTGCGAATCCCATATTGTAATTATCGTTAATACTTTTTATAACAGTGAAATTAGCGCCTGGTCTTGCCCTGCGGTCTGGGTTAGCTGCTTCAGCCTGTGGGTCAACTGCGGTATCTCTTTCCGCCAGCACGTTAATGTACTGAAGATGATCAGCGTTATTAGTGGTGTCCTTCGCGAACATCATAGATGGGCCCTCCGATCTTGTATAATCATCCGAGTATCTCGCTAACCCAATTATCGTCGTTGCAACATCAACCTCGCGTTCTATTGATTCAATTTCTCGCCCGTCAATAAGATATCTGGCACTCTCAAATAACGCCATGATACCGTTGTTAACAAAGCCAACTCGAACACGATCGTCATCTGCGTACGGTGTATTAGCGGCAACATTTGTCACGAGTTCTCCCTCGATTTCGATAAACGCTTCACACGGCAAAAAGTATTTACTGGTATCTTGGACTTGAAGTTCAATTCGCGATCGTAGGTCGGCTTGTGGTGGTTGATAGGAATAAAATTGATAATCACGGACAGAATCATCCCTGCGCACTGGGGCATCCATATCAAACGCGGGATCAGCGGTTCGTGCAAACATTTTATTATTTATCATGTTGATGTTTTCAATTGCAATTCATCAACGTCGTTTTCGTCGTAAATTCTTTGAATTCTGTTTAAGACCACTCCCCGCTATCGCGTTCATGAGCGCGTTGGTTGCCGCATCGGCGGATGGCGGAGTCGCCATTGGCGGAGTCGTCATCAATGACTGAGCCGCGAACGACTCTAGTTTTTCTTCCACGGCGTTATTTATTACTTTACTGACATTTGCAGGCATCACTGTCGTTGATGGCATCACCGGTGGTTTCTGTTTTCTTTTTCTCACCAACGACATTAGTTTGTCCTTTGCTGCAGAAAACGCCTTTCCGGCAATATCTCCAATAGCGCTGATTCCCCTATCACGAATAACATCAATAGCCTTCATTCCTAATTGTTTGGCTAACGGCGCCACTTTTGGAGCCATTCTTGTAAATAACCCCGCAATGGTGCTACCGAGACCATCTCCATAATACGCGCGGTAAACAGGCAATCGCGAGTTTACCACGTAGACGAGTACTGGTTTATCATGGTTGTAATGTATGATCATCTTTATTATAAAAACACCAGTTTTCCAATTGGTGATTGATCCCCCCTCCCCACCACCGAATCATAAATTTTGTCAAAAACATCGATTTTCTCTAAATGATTTCCTGGGGTTTTCATCGGCGGTAAAAATCCGCATTTTTTGTCAATTTTTGTCAATTTTTGTCGTTTTTTGTCAATTTTTGGTCGTTTTTGGTTGGTTTTTGCCGGTTTTTGGTAAAAAATATCGATTTTCTCTAACTGATTTCCTGGGGTTTTCACCCGTAAAAACCAACCAAAAACGACAAAAAAAAAACGACCAAAAATTAACAAAAATTAACAAAAATTAACAAAAACGACAATTTTATAATTTTTTTAATCATCCACTAACTCGTCTATGAGCGTTCGATATGCATTAATGTCCATGATACCGCCTGCAAATAACCGCTTGCAAATATCAGCGGCCTCATTGATTATTTCCGGAGAGTTATTTCCGGCTCGTTTTCCTCCGATTAGTACTTCCAGCCGTGATATATCACTGAGAACACTACCAGGACAGGTAACGCCGTAGGATTCTTTACCAACAGGGTATCCTTCTCCTTTTTTTTGGTTTTGCCCTTTTAACCTCATCGAGGAATGCTTTGTAATCGGGATCACCACGTGGTACCGCATTCTCATGTTTACTCGCTAAATACACCATTTTTGTCCAATCCTTTAACTCATTTACATTTTCCTCGTAACCGCTATTGATATGCTTCTTATCTCGTGTGCTCTTAGCAAAATTTGTGGCAGTAAATTTAACTAATTCTTCCCTGCTGCTGAAGCCTCTAATTTTATCTATTGTGTCCTTTTTAAGTACATTACGGGGTATATTCCCCCCTTTCTCTTTTTTTTCCTGTATTTCTTCCGGTATTTCTTCCGGTATTTCTTCTTCTGGTTCTCTTGCGGTAGCACCTAGTTCTTCTTCGTCGGCCATTGTAACATAAGGTTCTTGTGGGTCCATTATAGCGAGTGGTGGTGGCCTTCGTGTTGTAGCAACCGCTATTTCCGCAGGAAGTGTTTCTAAAGACCTTTTTGTTTGTTCGGTCCGAGCCGATATCTTTTCAAGTACGCCAAGCAGTGACGCCTTTTTCTTTCTTTCTTCGTCGGGAATATCCCCGTATATCGCTGTTTTCACATCCTTGGTTGCACTCGTTATCGGAGCAAAGAGTTGTTCACTTCCAACAGTAAAATCAGTTTGTAGTTGCTGCCGCGTTTGAAGTTGTTCTCGGACCCTGTCTCGTAACGGTATGAACTTTTTAAGCGCCGCTAGCCGCTCTCTGGCTAGCCGAGTAGTAAGTGATTCGCCTACCATTATTGCAATTGCTCCGCAATTTCTAATTTCCCGCCGAGTGTGGCGGGGGGGGGGGGGGATATGTATACCATCGGGGGCTCCACGGAGTTTTCGTCTATAATCCTTCTAATGTTTTTGATCTTACTAGAAATCTCCCGGCGTCGTTCATAAACACGTCCAAGTTTTTTCGTATTATTTCAACGGCAGCGAATAGTCCAATGAATGCATTTACGTCATTGTGGTACAAGTTTTCATTAATCGTATGTTGTAATCGTTTGATAAAAAAGTACTCGCGGGCCAGGGTAAAACGCCCCCGCTTCGATTGTTCGTTAATAATCTCATAATCGGATAATATTTTTTCGCTGTTGAGACCATCAGATAATTCAATTCCTTGATTTTTTAATTTTGAAATCTCGGCTAATATATTATTGATGTCTTCGATATTCATATTCTTATAAAACATCATGTTTTTAAATAATAAAAAAATTATTTTACAAAATGAACCCAGCGCAGTGTGTTATTTATTGCTATTGATAGTATTTAAACATAAAAGAGGTATTACAGACAATCGTCAGCTGATATTTGTGTACGAAAATCGAATTCTGTGTCCGGTCCTTTTTGAGATCGCTGTTTGATATACTCGTTCTGCTACTTTTCGTATTGAGGCGATACAAATGTCAAAGTATCTACTGGCTTCATTCATCGACTGAAAAGTTTTTTCTTCGTGAGTTGTTGTATCAAACGATTTGACACCCTTTGCTTGCTTTGAGCACTTACCAGTTTGGCCTTTTTTAGTATTTTCGCTCTGAGAGATAGCTTGCAGATTACACAGTCTGTTATCTTGACAATTAGAATTAATGTGATCAATGACGAGACCATCCTTGATCAATCCGTGGAAGCATTCATAGATGATTCTGTGACAGAAATATTTCTTCTTTCCGGCACTAAACGTCAAATACCCCTGATTATTTACGGTACCAACCGGCTTCTTCAGTCTGCGGTTTCTAACAACGCCGTCGCGAGATGCCTCGTAATTAACGAGCACAGGATGCGGCTGAAATTCTTGGTCCATTTTGTATAATAATACTACTTGTCTAATTCATTATTTGGTTTAATTATAAATCTTTCAATGTAGTCCTGAGGAGTTTTGATGATTTTGTCCTTGACGGAGTCAGCGGTGGGGTCAATGACGGCATTTTTTATTCGTTTATCGTAATAACGTTTTAACTCTCTGTATCGCTTTCCGCCACAATTGATACACAACTGTGATTTTCCTCTTACACCAACGTGGCAAACCAAGCACGGGAGGGGGCCAAGAGAACCATTACGAACGCTTTGTAAATGATACCCGCAGAATTCACCTCTACATGATTTATTGCACGGGGTTATCGACCCAATCATCAACCATTTGCAGTGATTCATTATACTATATTCTTTTATTTAAATACTTGTTTTAATTATATGGAGGAGGAGTTCAAGAAATTAGCAGCAATTAAGCCCTGGAAAAATATTAAATTCAATCTCGATAGAGTCCTCAAGGACACACCAAAAGCGTTAATAAACGATAGAACCCTGTTGGGTAAAATACGCGATTGTATCAATGAATTCAAGCGTGATGGTGCATCTCATAGTTGTTCAACATTTCGAATTGATGGCGTTGTTGATGCTACCATGAACGACAACCGCGCAGCAACGATAATATCACAACTTGACGGTAAAAAGTATTTCTTCAGAGTAAAATTCATTGTCCGGGTGGAATCAGGTAATTGGATCATACGTGATAAATTTGAACCAGTTCTCAGCGACAAGAAAACAGTCATTGTTAGCCGCGACTCCAAGCCGGGGTTGTTAACCGGAATTGACAGACCATACTATGAACGAGCGTATCCTGAAACAGCAGTTGTTTATGGAATATACCCGTTAAATAAGAAACCTGATATAGGAAAACTAGCGCCGATGAAACAGTCAACGGGGATAAATTGTGTAGCGGAACGAGTAATAGAGCATTTTACAAATGCATGTCGAGGAAACAAATTGACTGATTTACGACGTAGCAAAATCAACCAGTAGGAGGAGACAGTGCGCGAGCGAGGAGCAACCATCAGCGACATAGCGAGATTAGAAACGTCGTTAAGATTTCCAATAACCGTTACAACGATAACCGGTGAAGTATTATAAGAATCGAAGTATAAATCAAATGGAGCCCCAATCAAAATTATTGATCATAATGAACACGCGTGGACGCCCGCGATCACAGTATTTCCACGGGATAGAACAGTAAAGTATATCCCAGGGGAATTTTTACAAGATGGTTTTCTCGCGGAGAGGAAACTATTTGATGCTATTGCTTGTTTGTGTAAAGATGACCCTGTGTCAGTGTGGTTACTTCGCAGCGCTGAAAACGATGCGGATACCTTTGATCAGTTTGTAAGACCAAACGGCGAATTATATCGCACTGAAGCGTTTCACAACAAGATAAAAAAAACCGCCATGGAATTTGAGGAGCATGATGAACAACTGCTAACAAATTGTTTCACGATTCCATCGGTTGCGGCTCATGTTGCAGCAAGGAAAAATGCGTGGAGTCCAACACGCAAGGAATTTCTACCGGATGTACAATCCAGTTGTTTGGAATACTATCACGGTGGACTATGGAACACTGAATACAACCGCGACGCTATGATTTCCGTTGATATGGTTGCCTGTTATCCAGCGAGTTTTCTCGGGTATGGATCCGCCGCTGAGTACTTTAAACGATTTGGACACCCCAGACATGAAATGACTCGCGTTGCTATTAATGGACCACTGCCTGATTTTGATTTAACCGGATTCGCTCGCATAGTATCATTTGATTTCGCGGCAGGACTTCATCGCTGTTGTTATATTTGGATCGGTAGACACACGTCTAAAAAGAAGTGGTTGCCAATAGCGCTGCTACGGTATATGATTGATTGTAAAATGCTAATTTCGTTGATTGTCAGTGACGCGATTATATCATATCGGGCGCAGACTGAAGTCTGGTTACCAGAACCGGAGCGTCTAGATAGCATAATTGACGAGTCCAGAAAACACATTGATGCCGACGAGGAATATATCGTCAAATGGTCCAGGAGGATATTCAACCAACGAAACCGCGAGGCAAAAGATCTCGGTAGAAGAATAATCGGTAAGTTCACACAAGGTGGAAAAAACTGCGATTACAAACGATATTGCTCACGGCTGATTATAGATGACGCAGAATATGATTTCGTAATCAAGGACGCAGTGGCGAAAAATAGATACGTGAACTGCAAAACAGCTTTCTTGTCCAATGGAACAAGGTTGGGTACAAATGTTACTTACAGCGATGGAGACAGCCCAGCATACCCGCATTTGAGGGCGTCTATGCTGGGTTACGCCGCTATCAATTTATTCTCAATGATAAATAGATTTCCCGACACCGCGGTTAGAGTAGCCGTTGATTCATTTTACATAGACGCGAAGTATAAGGGAAACATAGCCGAGTTTACTAGTCCGGACGAGAGATGGGGTACATGGAGAATTAAAAATGAAATACGACGCGATTATTCCCCGTCAGCAGATGTCACCGTTGAGAAAACTACTTACGCGGTAATAAATTGTCAGAATGGTCTAATGCACCACCGTGTTCTGATCCAATTTGTAGACATAAAACAGTTTATTTAAGCGGCTGTGGTGGGTCAGGAAAGATGACTCGGGCAATTGAATTATTTCGAACGCGGGCAAGTATAATCGTGCTTACACCGACCCATAGACTAGCGCGAGAGATAAAACAACGAAATGTTGACGCCGTTACTTATCACAGCTTTTTTCGATACAGCGGCGGTGAGTGGACTCCTGATCGAATGGGCGAAAAATTTATTCCTGGGGTTATCATCTGGGATGAGATATGTACTGTTTCGTTAGATGTTTTACAAATGTTTCTTGATTGGTTGCTGCGCGCGAATACAGCGGTGATAATGTGTGGCGACCATGGCCAACCACCACCATTTGTCGGCGAGGGTCCACATGATTGGTTAAAGGGTTTTCTGGACTATTATGAAGAAACCGATACTGATTAACGAGCACTTGATGAACAACTGAGTGAGGTTAAAAAATTAATCAGATTACAGCCGGATAGAATTCAATGTGAAATAATTCGCGAGGTGATTCCCGAAACGCCGTTAAATGAATTCTGGGAAACATGGAGACCAAATGATTTAATTGCAGCGAGTAGAAAGATAGTCAGAGACACACTTCAGCGGAAGTTGTTTACGTTGCATAAGGACAAGTTTCCAACGCGCCCAGTGCCGTTATGCTATAGACCCTCGGACACACGGCGGCAGAACATTGAAGTTGAAATCCCGGCCCCGACAGCGTCAGGGACAAAAAAACAAATTCTCGTGCTGAATGATATTGTGGTCGTTGATATCAGCGTCGTCGAGGACGCGCTATGTGCTGATAAATCCCCGTGGACGCTAGGATACGCAACAACAATACATTCCTCGCAGGGACTAACCATCACGGACACAATTGTTTGGATGGTTGATAATCGCATCGAATGGTCAAATCTAGTCTATCTTGCAGTGTCCAGAGTACGGAGAATAAATCAGCTTCGAAGAATTGTTGTTGACGGAGTCAGTGACGAAGCCGGCGACAAAGTCACCAACGACATCATCGATGCAAGCGTCATCGATAGAAAACTCTCGGGTTACCGCCAACAGGATAAAAAAAAACAGCGGCGTTTTGATATTGATGCCGAATTAATAATTGCGTTACGACAACAACAGAATAATCACTGCGCGAGTTGTAATTGTGTAATGCGTTGGCGTTATTCTGATAAAGACGCTCGCCAATTTACCGTGGACAGGATCGATAACAGTCTCGGTCATGTCAAAAACAATGTGAGGTTGACCTGTCTTGAGTGCAATAGACGCAACGGCGCTAGTTAAGACCACGCGGGGGCAATTGAGTATCGTCAGGTATCACTTGTAGTTGCTCGCGTGTAAACCCCCGCTGTGGGGCAGTTGAATCCAGTCTATAGATCGGTGGTCTATCAGTTGATCGTGTTATCGTTGATATGTTATGTGTGGTAACACTCCAAATAGGATCAGTAGCTCTTTTTTACCGCCTTCAAGCTCTCCTGGTTCATATAGATATCTAACAGTGACATCGCCGAGAATCGGCTTGGAAACGCTATCTATTTTTGATCTTCCGGGTATATACTCGTATTTAATCGCGTCGCTGGGCTTCATGTTGATTGCTCGGGTAATCTCGTTATTTAACGCTGCAATTACGCCTGGCAACCTTTTGACCCATTCACGAGATCGTTTTTCTTGGATGAATTCCCTCGCGTATTGATATCCAAATAACCGTTCAGCAAGAGTCCGATTGAATCGTTCAACAATTGCCTGATCACGATGTAGCGCAGTATGACCTCGTCGTACCGCGACGCTATGATGTTTCAGCGTTGATAAAACAGCGCCGCGAAATTCACTACCAGAATCAACTTGTAATAGATTTGGCCAGCGCAGAGGGCCTCTTCGATAAATCCGCTCAAACGCATCGGCTACTTCAGTTGCTGACTTTGTTTTTAACAGCTCCGCTTGTTTGTATCGACTCGCAACATCAACTACGGTTAGCGCGTATTTGTAACCGTTGTCATGCGGCAGAAATAGTATATCAGCCTGATGAACTTCATTAGGTACGCTGACATCAAAGCGCGAGAAGTTGATTTGTTTAGGCGGTGGTAGATAGATTTGCCATATAGCCTGTTTGGATAACCAATTATCCGCAGTGGCCCTCGTTACTTTTGCAGCGCTTGCAAGCTTACCAATTGCAGCCTTCCCCTTCCAGTATCCTCTCGGAGAATAATAGATGGATTCCATGTTGTTATTATAAACGCTAGCGTTTTCAATTACCAGCGCGAGAAGCTCCGCTTCCAATCATTAATTTACCTTTCATAGCCGATTTTACCAACCATGAGGCCAATTTTTCTTTGAAGGATTTATCAGGAATAGCATTTAACGCGTGAATTAATTTTACGTCCGCGATATGACGCTGTTGCAGATCGCTACTTTTGTAGTAAGCAACATCATGAGCATGACACGCCTTATCGATAGCGTTTATTGGATACTCACCGGGCCTGGGCTGATTTTGATCATCGAGTCTGATATCTAATCGTGTTCCGGGGCCACAGTAGCTATATCCTGGGAGGTGTTTTTCTCCTGGATACTTTGCCCACGGGGTTCCGGGGAGTTTTGATAACTTGGCTGCGATGTCACCTCCTCGCTTTTTTTTAAAACATCTCCGGGTCTAACAGAAATAAATCTAAACTTCTTTGTACCGCATTGTACACACTTACCAGTAAGTGCCGATCTGTTATTTCTTGTTGTAACGGTTGTCATATCATTTGTGCCAGTACGCACTCTACACTTCACGCAATATAGATCCATAATTTATGTATAGAGATATGAATATAATTGATTTTTCGGCGACTAAAACAAGAGAACCAGTTAAGCATGTTGCAGCGTTACCAAACTCGATCCGGATGATTATCATCGGACCATCTGGATCCGGCAAGACGCAATTGTTACTCAATTTAATAATGAGATGGATGAAGTGGGATAAGTTGTATTTGGTTGCTCCTAGCGTAGATGATCAACGATGCTACGAGGTGTTGAAAGATTTCAACGAGAATGCATCAGCGATCGCTGAAAAAAATGTTATTGAGTTTATTACAGATATCAATGATGCACCAGGTATCGATGATATTGATGGCGACGTTAACAATCTAGTCGTGTACGATGATGTTATGTTAGACAATCAAAAAAACCCAGCTAGGATATTTTCCAGAGGCAGGCATAAAAACACTGACGTGATATATGTCACTCAACGATACACTCAGATTCCAAAAGTAATCAGAGACAACTGTAATATTCTTGCTGTGTTCAACGGCGTTGATACACACACGCTACGAAATATTTGGCAAACATGGTGCGGCGATGACATGGACTTTAATGTTTTTCGAAACTTTTTTAGTCATGCTCAGTCGACCCCACATGGATTTGTAACGATAAATTTACATGATCCTCGGACACGATATCGTATCGGACTCGACCAAATATTCGGTTAAATTGTAAGATCATTGTAAGTAGCCACTTAGCAGCACGGACGGCAATGACATCGACGCGGTCGTCGCGTTTTTTTACCGGACGCTGACGACGCTGGGATCGGCGCGCAGAAGGTATTAATTAAACCAAATGACGTCCGGACAATTGTCGATTTGGCCCCTCGACGATGACAACGACGACGACGTCGTTTTTTTTTTACCAGGCGCTGACGACACCGGATCCGCTGAGTGCAGAAAGTATCAATTAAACCAAATGACGATTGGACAAAATGTCGGATTCGCCCTCCCTGCTGCTTAATTACGGTTTCAAAGATCATGCGAGTGGTACATCTTTCATCGTGAATTCAGGTATCCTTACAAATAATACTGAGAATATGAATCTCCGGAAATTTAAAAATTGCAACAATGGTTTATTTAACTGGACATTATATTAAGCAAGTCGTACATGTAACGAGGTTGATTGGCGCAGAAAAGTCTGTTTTTACCGCACGTATGGACAAATCATAACTGATTTTCTACGAAAATGTGTTCAGGTAAATGTTTGTTTTGAGCATTTGATATAATGATCGAATTATGATCGGCAGGTTCTTGTACTTTGTATGACGACATTAGCAACATAAGTTCATAAAAAAAAACATATCTGGTGATAGATGAAGATATAGTAGATTTTTCGAATGTTTTTTGGGTTCTTTATAGTTTTACAGAAATGAAAAGTTAATATAAACCTTCATGTCAATCGGTGTTGAGAGAAACGTGTCCCTCAATGACACAGGTTGTCTCCGTCAGGCGGATTTTATTCTGAGGGTTCCCATTTTCCATTCAAATTGATTCAAAATGCAGGATTCGTTCTCTCGTATTTCCGAATAAAATAATGAGGATTAAAGTGGCGTATTGTACTATTCATCGTAATATTTAGATGACGTTTAAACACATTTTAACTTTCAAAGAACAGTATTTGTGTTGGATATTGTATTGGTAATGTAGAGCATTTCAGCTGTGCACGGCATAAATGTGAACAAATGAAGTCAGCTCTTATCCATCAGATACAATGAAACAAACATAAAAGTAATGATATAGACATCGACTCATCTTTACAGTTACACTTTACAAATAATACTGAGAATATGAATCTCCGGAAACTTAAAATTGCAACAATGTTTTATTTAACTGGACATTAGTTAGATTAAGCAATCCGTACATGTAACGAGGGTGATCGGCGCAGAATAGTCTGTTTGTGCCTCACGTAAGTACAAATCATAACGTTTTGTCTACGAAAATGTGCTCAGGTTAATGTTTATTTTGAGTATTGTAATATAATGCTCGAATGATGATCGGCAGGTTTTTGTACTTTTGTGTGACGACATTAGCAACATAAGTTCAGTGTCATGATACAATTTGCGCTTAAGGAAGAATAAATGTATTCTGTACTGGTGCTTTGCCGTGCAAAAACACGGTGACACATAGATACGAATGTGTTGAAAAACTGATGATGTTGAGAGGTAAAGTGCAAAGAAGAAAGCAACTGTCATATGCGAGACACACACATTCACCTTTTTGCAAAACTTCTATTTCAAATTGAGATTGATATAAGAGAGAGCGCTTTCATTTTATGATATTTGCAATGATTTATATAAACGTATGTGTTCAAAATGATAACTAACATTAAGAAAGAAAATTTGTTTACACATCCTTAAATATTCCTAAGCAGTTGATTAGCGACATTGAATATGTTGTAATTTACTAATTGTATTGCCCTTCACATCCAATGACCACACAATATTACCTCATTTCCGGGATCATACGTTATCCAGCACTTTCTGAGTCTCGTCCATTAAATATATGTACGATTGAGCTTTATCTTCTAGTCATTTAATTCCTACCATGTGGCTGGCAACTGTGCACCTTGCAGAAATTCCTCATTGTTATTCGAAATTTAACATTGAATTATTTAAACGATGCATACCAATTCGAACCTATGGTCTCAAACAAGTAATAGAAAAGCATAACGAATAGGCTTTGTAGAAATTAACATATGCTATAAATATCTAACTTTCAACAAGAATATTTAAGCGGAATTACAGTTTTCTAAACTAAAGACACATGTATCCGAATATTTTTTATCATAATGCCGATTTAATAGATTATTCCGAATGAATTCAAAAGCATGAATGTTAGAATGTACCTTGATTATTTGGAAATAAACAAATGTTCCATCACAATGACATTATTCAAGGCATATTAATACAAATGTTCCTTTTCTCAAGTAATATGAGTATTTGCACTTTCAATACATACTTTAAGTAAATGTTTAAGCTGAAGGTAAACATAAACAATATTAGACAGTCTGGACATTGCTATTATAGCAAAATCAATATTTGGAAAATGGAAATTAGGTAAGAATATAAGTCCACATTTATCTCCGACTATATCAATGCTCACAGCTCAAGTAAAAGACGAAAACGCAACTTAACCCTCCAATATAAACCTAATTACATATCCTACGTGATTTACGCAATAGTGGTTTAGTACATGATTTAATTATCCTAAAATTATGATCGAAAATAGTAAACCTGTTTATTATTGATATTGAAATTAAAGTTTTGGCCACCCTGTTAAAAATCGTACCTATCATAGATCCAACAGATACGTTTTAAAAGTGAAATATGGAAAGTAAACATGCAAACATACATACATACATACATACATACATACATACATACATACATACATACATACATGCATGCATACATACATACATACATACATACATACATATATACATACATACGTACGTACATACACACACACACATATTTACATACATACATGCATACATACATACATACATACATACATACATACATACATACATAGATATACTGATAGGCAGACAGAGAGGGAAATGATGTTTGTTACTTTCTCTGGTCAAGGCCACAGCATGGTAACCGATCTGACCTGCCCATGGCTTGTATGGTATCTACAAACAAGACTGCTAGACACATTTAACCAAGAAAGGTCGCAGTAATAAAATCCGGTATACACTTACATGCGTATATGTACTTTAATCTACATGTGCAAACAAAAAGAAATCAGTCCGTATATATGAGGATGACGGTTTAAAGATAAATATATATTATTTAACGGAAGACCAATGATACTCTTAAAAGTAGTCCCCTAGTATCTTTCGTTCAACAATGTTGTGTAACAAAAACGTCATACTGACTCAAGTAAAGTTAACTTTCTAAACAAAGGAGCGTGTGTATGTCGCAGTTCATTGAACGGTTACCGTTATCACTTATATTTATCATTTTAGCAGTGTTGTTACTCATCTTCAAACAGGGAGGAAAGGTGTTTATAGCTTTATACGAACATAATCTGTATTAAACGTATGGATATATCATTGTCTTTATATGTACGGTCTTGTTCCATCCCTTTCTCGGTATCGTGCATGACGGAGTAGATTAAGATACATGAGCACATGAAATGAGGGCAACATCCGCAGTTGTTTCGTATACAAATGTACTAAAACATACAATCCAATCCAAAGATACATATTGTCTATCCTGTGTGATGTGAAATGATCTCATCGGCCAAATCTGCAGCACTAGTGATCATACACTTTAATATTTTGCCCTATGTCGCATATATAAATTGAATTTATAACAATTTTTAGTTGTGTTTTCTTTTATATGCGTGTGACTCAAGATCAAGCGAGAAAACTCCTAATTTCGTATCTGTTGACACCTTACTGCCCCGTATCAGAGGTTTTATAGCTTATATCCAATGTCATTTGTGTACTGGGAATTCCCTAAAAACAAAACATTACTTTCACTAGGATTATTGTCATTATAATTAGGTTCAATTAGCTGTTGTTCTATGTTTTGCCAAAGTGTGGATGTTTGGCTCACGTTCCCACCTCCCACTAAGAGGTTAAGATCCCAGTAGGAGTGTTTAATTTCCCTATATTAGTGTCTACCTCAATCCTCACACTCGGTTACCCTGGAATGATGCCATCTCCCTCATCCTGGAGGGTACATTTCGCTACCATCCTAGTTCCACACTTGTAATCTTTACTCTAGCGGTCTTTTACACGGTCTTCATGTACATTTCGTGCTGTAATTCATGCATGTGCTCATATTGGTTGTACCTTCAATGTATGTTTGTATAAACAAATTGACACCATTATTATAAAAAAAATTATATCATGTTTGATGTAAATGAGATAGAAAAGTACTACAAATACAAAGACAGCAAGCGGAAACAGACGGTTTTGGTCTATTACATGCTAAAAAGAACAAACCGTGAAATGCTATATTTATAAACATCGTTAATTAATAATGAATACTCGTATGCCATATTCGTGCAAAATTTCAAAAGTATTCATAAGTTGTAATATCAACTCTAATATATGTAACTGTAACTCTGACCTTGTATTAATTGGTCAACTTGGTTTTATTTGTGGTTGTATAAGTAAATGGAATGATATTATACGATTCATACTGGCTCATTCAATAGATACAGTTCCCGAATGTTTAAACTGGCGTTAATAACGACTATTTATTATGTGATGTAAATTTAATTTGTATTGTGTGCGAGCATTTGTGAATGCTAGTATGTTCTAATCGTAATGTTTACGTAGCCAGTTTTTGTAAATGGCTGTAAGTTGCAAACATAAAGGTTACTTAGAGTTTGAGTTAAGGAACAATCTTGTTTAAATTTAGAATATTGTTTTCCTTTCGAATTATTCATACTCTCTTACGATGTGTTCGAAAATTAAACCCGTAGACAACCTAAAGAAACAGCGTAGCCTAGAAATGAGAAAAACGACAAGCGCAGTACGCTATTGCGCATATTTTAATTCAATTTATCAAGCAGTGAGGCAGAAGAGTCGATAAAGGTTTCAATTTCCAAATGCCTCTTTCTAAGAAATAAAAAAGGGTTGTTTACCTCAAGGCGGAACGTAATGAAGAGGTACATCGTGATTGTTAATATAAATAAGTCACGTTCCTAGTCAAGAATGATGTATTAAACTACACAAAACTTTATAGTAAGGATAGCAATGATAATCTCAATTAGCAATATACCTAATTTGAACAATTAAGACAATATTTTCACCAATATATAAGCAAATGAGTAGATTGAATTCGTGCCCAATGTATAGCTATCACAAACAGTTTGAGTCCTACAAGCAGCGTGATTGGACTAATGACTAAATCAGTGTCGTCCTAATATCTTTCTTTGCAATTTTGTTTTCAGAAATTGGAGGGAAACAATGGGATACATTAAATAGATATAGTGTGTTACTACAAATATCACGTTTCTACGTTATACAGATGTATTAAATTCACAAAGATATGCAGACGAAAGTGATATATAACGTAATTCTCCCCACCACACGTCGTCCATAATATTTCAGTATCATATCTTTCCAAATGTGGCCTTTCATGGCATCTACAACAATCATTTATCCATCTTAACAAGAGCCCCACCTTAAAATACACCAGCTAGTACTGAAGGAGAGGTTACACGGAAACCAACTCACACATACCCCACCTTTACCCCCAAAAGCCTGGGACAATGGACAGAAGTAAATCGTTACTGACAATTGAAGCAGGTAGTACAAGAAACTTCATTATGATTCTCCATACAGTGCTGGAGGATATCGGAAGCTTTGTCAGAGAAAGACGGTCTGCCAAATTTACGTACATGGTCGTCAACATTATCTCAGCACTTCGCAAATATTTGGCAGGGATTCAAGAGACGAAATACGCCCCACTGCCATGATTTGTATCGATTGTTTAATCACTCCACACACTGCGTCCTTAAGGATGATGATGGGTGAACCAACTACTTTTTACTCTTATGCTGCGATTTAACGCCTCATATGCTGAACATATGTGTCATCAATAGATGAAGAGCGTGAACTGAGAAAGCTAAAACAAAACGTCTTTGGAGTTATTGATACGAAAAGAAGTAAACACTCCAATTCATTGGAGTTATTGAAGACACAAACTACCTTAATACAACTACATACAAATGCACGCAAAATCAAGGAAAGTCTCTAATATATCTAAATAAATTCGTTACAGCCAATTATAATGCTACATCGCGAAATCACGAATTAGCGATCTTCAGAACTTATAACACAATTATTATACTAAGATATAAATAAAGTCTTATTACTTTTCAGAGAGTAAATCTATATGCGATGAATACATAAATAATGTTAATTTGGTGAAAATAGCATCAATTGAAAAAATCTTTAGAAATAAAAACATCATAGTTCCCAAATTCGTTCCTTTTGATTTTGTGGTCATCACTCTTTACGTTAGCAGACTGTATTTTTCGTCCGTGTCTATATTACCAATACAACGTTTTCAGGGTAATGTAAACTTTTCTTCGCAATACTTTCATGTTTACGCACCAATAACAAACAATGCTCTCATACCTAAAATGTAATCAATCGAAATAAAATATCACTATTGTATAATGCAACATAAAGATTATGGTACATAAAAAACATAAATAATATAAATTAATAATTAACATCACTTGTCACTGTTTGGATTAGGGGAGAGAACACTTTAATGTATTTTTTCAAAAGATAACACACATAAAAAGGTTATATAGCATACATAACCATACATGTAATTTACACCATTAGTAACATTGCAGTCATTAATTAGACTTGTTGTCAATTTGTACTCAGAAACGATAATAAATACATGAGCATTGCGCTTGATACTGAAAATGTGGAAAGAATGCAATATGAAACTAATAGTGCAAGCATCAGGAAAAATCTCACTGTACAATTTCACGTCAAGGAGGTGAAGTTACAGTTTATCTCAGGCGAAACACACACACACACACACACACACACACACACACACGCGCGCACATACACACAGGAAAAACATCTTTTGGGGTGAAATGAGCCAAACTTCGTTCCTAGGTACAGGGTTCAACGACCGATTACGTATCTATCTATCTATCTATCTATCTATCTATCTATCTATCTATATATATATATATATATATATATATATATATATATATATATATATATATATATATGGATGGATGTATATATTCAGTCGTTGGTCCTTGTATTTGTGAACGAAGTTTAGCTCATTTCCTAAAGATACAAATGAAAACTTGTATTGTTATGATGCTTCAAAATGTTATCCTAAAAATTAGGTAGGTCTTCAATCAGTGGATGATAAGAAACAACCAATATCTTATTGCACATCTACAACAACGGAACGACTATCGTATATTGTTTAAATACAGTTGTCAACAGCGGAGGATGTGCATAAATGAATGAGAATTATATTGGCTTTTGTAGACAAATTGTGAACAAATCTAAACGTTAATGTCCAATTCACACCAGTCTTATATCTAGCTTTATCATAGAATCAAAATGCACCAAGTCTAGAAGAATTTGAGACCAAAGTAGTGAATTACATTGAAAGCCTCTGCACAGCTACCAGGATCATTTCCTCCTCCGACACGGTAAACAACCCACGGTAAACAGGTTGCCTCTACTTAGCCGCCTGAGACGACACGTAGTGAGGACACGTCGGCACAATCCTACAAACCTGGAGCCGCATTGAGGTGGGGGGGGGGAGCTTGGCTGATGTATTTTTTCAGAAAACGATTTATATTTCCATTCTGGTCCACGTCGGGGTAAAATACCTTTTTTCCATCTTAAAAACATACATTTGGAAATGCATTCCTTTAAAGACTCTTTAGCCTCACTGCTTGAAAAAACTAAATTGCAATATGTGCAATAACACACCGCCCTTGTACTCTGACTCATTTCTGAGCGATGTTGCTTCCTTTTTGTTGTCATAGTGATTAGTTATAGAACAGAGTTTCTATGTAGTTCTCCCTTCAGTCAGTTTGGGTAATTCTTTTGACTATTTTGATGTTAGGTATATGGTTATTGAAGATTCTACCACATTCTTATTTTCTTGCATGTCCACTTGGACAATTGTTTGAAAAAGGTAAATACGGATATATGAAGTTTGTATTCGTTGCATTTTCACTACCCACCCCTACGAGTATACCACCTGCATATCACTGGCACTTGAAAAGTGTCCCCTTGTTGGACTCCGTGGTGAGGGGGGAGAACGGGTGACGAAAAAACACAAAAACAAACATGGAGAATATTAAAAAAATCAACGCAAGAGAACATAAACCGTTTCAGCCTCTGACGATGAACGATGTGGCGTGGAATATTTTCCTCGCTTCATGGTAATCCAGTCACAAAAAAAAACTAAACCACTTGCTGGCACTATCGCCATTTCTAGTTGAAAAGAATATACCAGGATTAGTCGTAAAACACAAAAGCGTTAAAAAGCTTAAATCGGGTGGTCTACTCGTGGAGTGAGAACGTAAAGCACATACTCAGAATATCCAAAACGTTAAGACCTTTCATGACATTCCAGTAACCTGTTTCGCACACACATCACTTAATACATCAAAAGGCGTCATTCGTTGCGATGGCTTAGCTGGAGTCAGTGACAACGAAATCATCGAAAAGATGAAGCTTGAAGGTGTCGTTACAGTCTGTCGAATTCTTATCAAACGAAACAACAACCGGCAGAACACAAATAATCATTATACTCACATTTAACAAACCAACAGTTCCTAAAGTAGTCAAACATGGATTTTTACAGGATATATATATAGCAAATCCCCTTCGATGCTTCAAATGTCAAAAAGACGGCCTTCATGAAGACCGATACTCAAGAAGCCAAGCAATTGGCCGATGCGATGTCATCATGGTGGTTCTCAAGGTATATCCGGAACAACAAACAAACACGTGACTCCCGTACTTCACCCAGAGACATAACCTCATAAATCGCCTCTGCTGAAGTTCTAACCTAGCTCAACAATCTTCTATTTAAATATATAATGAAGAACACCATACTACAATGGAACTGTCGAGGACTTACCGCCAACAACCATGATATTATTCTGCTTTTAAACGAACACAATCCTGCAGTATTATGCCATGATGAAACGTTCTTGAAAGATACGGATAACATAACACTTAAAAACTACTCCCTGTTTAACGCCTACTACCTAAATGTTAACAGGGCATCAGGAGTTTCTGTTGTTGTGAACAATAAATCCCCTCATAGCGTCATCCCTATAACACAAATCTGCGCGCCATTGTTGTAAGCGTCACTCTACATCGAGTGATTACCTTTTGGTCTATTTACTTACCACTTAACACCAACGTAGTACCAAACCATTCAGACAAACTTGTTAAGAATCTTCCCTCACCATTTGTTTTACTCGCGGATTTTAATGCACATAACAATTTATGGGGATCAAACCACATACCTGACCGAGGCCACAAAGTAGAAGACTTCATTTCTAGACAAGATTTGTGTCTATATAACACCAAATCACCGACATAGTTACACCCATAAAAGGGTACATACACATGCATCGACTTGACAATTTGTTCTCCTTCGCTGCTTTTAGACTATGAATGGACGGTCGCTGATGACCTTCACAGCAGTGATAACTTTCCAATCTCCCTTCAAAGAATTAACTCTACTATTGATGACGCAATTCCACAATGGAATATTAAGAAGGCCGACTGGTCTAAGTTTGAAACACTCTGTCAAACTAGGCTGAATGAGGATACAGTTTTCAACGTTAATGATCGTATTCAGGATTTTAATTCAATTTTAATCGAGATCGCCGAAGAATCCATTCATATGTCTTCAACGAGTTGTAAGGGAACCCCATAATCTTGGTTCACTAAGGAATGTAAGGAAGCAATTATTCAACGTCGAGAAGCACTGAAATCATTTAACAATCGTCCGACACCGAAAAAAAATATAGTTTTCTAACGTATTGGCCGGGCCAAAGCTCTCCACGCAATGAAAGAAAGTAAATAAGCATCATGGAATAAATATTCTTCTTCTTTAAACTCTTGTTCCTCTAATACGAAAGTTTGGGAAACTATACGCAAAAAAGAAAGAGAAACCACAAATCACTTCGACATCTGAAACTGAACAATAAAAAGTTTAGTTCAAAACGTGACATAACAAATATTCTTTTGACAGTTTCTCTACAAATTCGTCATCTAATTATTTAGAAGCCTTTTGAAGAATAAAACCTCAAAACGTCACGTCTAGAATTCACGTACAACAGCTCAGAAAAGTATAACTAACTGTTCTCACTACTGGAGCTTATGGAGCCTTTATATAAGGCCCATGATACATCCGCTGGGTCTGACGAAACACATTTTCAGTTTTTGAAACACCTTCCATAATCAACTTTAAATCTCTTATAACAATTTTCAATGATTTATGGATTACTGGTAAAGTACCTAACATTTGGAAAGAAGCAACATTAATACCAGTTCAAAAACCAGGTAAAACTAGCGCAGATCCTAACAGATATCGACCTATTGCACTCACAAGCTGTGTGTGCAAAACAATGGCACGAATGCTTAATTCTCGTTTTGTAGAATGATTTAATATCTCCTTTCCAAAGTGGCTTTCGATATGGCCGGAGCATCTATGATCATATAGTTAGAGTGGAAAACATTTCTTGGTGATGCATTTATCAAGACGGAACATTTAGTAGCGGTTTTTTTTTTTGACTGAGAAAAGGCTTATGAAACGACATGGAAGTACAGGATATTAAATGACCTGCATGATCTGGGTCTAAAAGACCGTCTGCCCTCTTTCATATCAAACATTCTCTCAGTCAGATAATTTAAGTTACGAGTGGGCTCTACCCTCTCAGATTTGCACGAGCAAGAGATGGGTGTGCCCCAGGGCAGTATTTAATCTGTGACGCCTTTCAACATCAAAATTAATAGCATCAACAAGAATTTGACTCCTGGTGTGGATTGCTTGTTATATGCTGATGATTTTCTAATATGTTATCGATCAAGGCACATGCATACAATCGAATGACATCTACAGCGAAATGTAAACAAGATTCAAAATTGGGCCAGTACCAACGGTTTCAAATTCTCGAAATCAAAAACGGTATGTATGCATTTCTGTCAGTTTCAAAGCTGCCACGATGAACCTAAACTCAAGCTGGACGGAATACCTATTCCAGTTGTTGAGGAAACAATGTGTTTAGGTATTATCTTCGACAGAAAACTGACTCTTATTTGACACCCACAGAACCTGAAAGATAAATGCTTAAAATCTCTAGATCTACTTAAAATATTAACTCACACTATTTCAGTATGGCCGATGAATTCGATGTACGCGATGTTATGATAATACATCATTACTCTAGCATATAACAATAAGAGCTGATGCCTACAACGGCATGCTAGTAACGAAGGGAGATAATATAGGGTCCATGGGACTTCTTTTTTAAATCTTGGTGTTGGGACTATAGTCTATGATAATTTAACATGGGTGGGATACTGTAGAGCCAATTTTGAATGTTGCTTAGGGAATATCGCGTATTCAGGTCAGCGCCTTACAATAATGTTCCGCCCGACTGAGGTCAATCCCTTGCAAAAGTGTTGCCATTGTTTCCCCAGTGTCAAGTACTGTGACGTCACCCCTGTTCAATTCCAATTGACGCAATACAGTCCCAATTTATTGTCGCTATACATTCCCTGTGTTAATTTCCAATTGCCCTAGATTATCCAACTTATGTTAAACTCCCATAGACCAGATAGTACAAACATCGATATAATACAATGAATTCCCATAGACTATATAGTATACCCATTCACTACTCATTTCGTCAACACGAACAACTTCTCAGTTGTTTCCAACTGGTTGACTTCTGTAGAAGCACATACTTTAGATTATGGTTTCGGTTATTGACTCCAGTGAACAGTCGATAAAAAAGACCACTCGACGGCGCCAGCACAAGAGGTTGCTAACAGGACGACATAGTTATATCCTTTATATCGATGGATCAATTTGATTTTCTACACCTTTAGACCTGTTTAACGTGGGGTCCTAAAATAAATTACTTAACGTTTCACGTAAGAAAAAGTCATGCGTGTGTTACTTAGAATGTTTAATAGGCTGCAACAATTTTAGAAACACAATAACAAAAAAGCAAAGATATATTTAAGGAAATGCATATACTCGTACTGTAATCCGACATTATATTGTACAAAGAAAGAAAAATATTTTGACGTTTGGTTGATCTATACTAAGATAGGAGCCCACAAGAAATAAATAAACTTAAATTTATTGCTACAAAGAGTCCTTAATTGCCATACAAAATGCTGGAATGATGGGAAGGTTGACTAAACGGGAACAACCACATCTCAGAGAACCATTTGTGCTGCTAATATGGATAAACGTATTTTTAATTAAATAAAAATGTAAATTCTTTCATTGACCGAACCATAAGTCTTTTTGTGGTAGGTGGATGTTAGAGTAAACATGTTGGGAATATGTTTGTGTGACAGAAACTCCGCAGGGGCCATGTTGATACAATTCATTGAGACTCCTGCATTTTCTGAGTTACCAGGGTATAAGATTAACCATTTAAATATAAAACAATTGTATGTTGGTTGTTACCCGTTCAACTTATTTGTTGGGTTGTGAGAGCACCCGCTCCATGTCCGCCTGTACGTTTATCTGCTAAACGCATGGATTTAGACCAACTACTAAGTATCAATAGAATCCTTCAGGATTTGACGGATAAATATGGATGGCAAATATTTTCGATAACTAAGAGACGAAAATATATCAAAAAAGACATACGCTCGCTTGAGTGTTATTACAATTTCCCCAATTGTCTTTTAAATGTAAATATAATAAATAGTTTACTATTTGAGTGAAAGCTATATATATATATATATATATATATATATATATATATATATATATATATATATATATATATATATATATATATATATATATATATGTGTGTGTGTGTGTGTGTGTGTGTGTGTGTGTGTAAAATTTCAGATAAACTGGTTGTATCGTTAATTTAACTTTGCACATTAACACCCATAACAGCTGAAATGAAGGTTTTCTGTGCTTTATGATAGATTTAATTATATAACATTTTCAGACAACAGCATACATTCCTCAGAACACGACATAAAGCAAAAATAAATATAGATCATTCTCGTAAATGTACCAGAGACAAAGGAAAATATGTACAACTTAATCCGAAGGAAGTATTGCAGGATGATATTACAGTATTTCAGTCGTTTCACAATGGCTCAAATATAATATATGCATATATAATCACATTGTTCTGCATAAGACTGCAGTTATATTTTTTAATTTATTAATTAAAGAACTGATCACGTTCAACATTGACTTGATTAAAAAATATACAAATAAAAACCAGCTAATTAATGCTAGTGAAATGATATGTTCCAAGGAAGGCGAATGTTTGTGGCTGATTATGTGCAATGTTTCAAGGAACATCCCATTAAAAAGGTATCGAAACAAGGCTGCAAAATGTGCTGCTGACAAAGTGTAATATGTATTTACATCGCACACCTCTCCTATAGACAATTCCATATCTTTGAAATTCATACCATTGTCAGATTAACACTATCTATAATTATTTTAGTTTGATTAGATTTGCTCCAAGGTGCTCCAAACAAATATCCCTTAAGTAATCCCAATGAATGGCACAACTATTTAAGAAAAAGCAATTAATGTAGTTATGCTCTACATGATATTTGATCAATATGTGTTCCACAAGAGATATTTTAATAGTTAACAAGATTTACAAGAGGGTAATTGATTTCATTCCAATAGTTTTATTGTCAATCAAAGTGTCTGGGCCAATTTTCTAACAGTTACAAATTGTCCGTCCCCGAAAAATCATAAATCCACGTATTGAATTCACAAACTATAAAACAAATATAGCAAATCACGATGCGGAAGCAAATGCATATAATTGGGATAGCAAACATAAGGAAATAAAAATATAGTAGTGACTATATGTCTCAACAATATGAAGCAAGAATATACAGATACATGTATTTCTTGATATGTACATAAAACAAAATGATATAACGTGATACTTGCTCAGTTCATAAATGATACGATCTTATAAATCTCTTGACATAAACTAGCAAAGAACATGTGCTATTGGGCGAAGCGATTAAACGATGAAATTAAAATAGATATACGGAAATGTGAATTTTTCAGGAGTATTTTGCTGCTAACATTTAATTTGTTCAAATTCAAAATCTTGTTGAGATGCCAGTCAAGTAAGTTTTCTTTGCCTCTTGAAAATGTTTATAACATCTATTATATCCTACATCAGCATAGAACTCCAAAAAATAAAATTTCATTAAAATCTTAAGCATAGGTTAGAAAATATCAGACACACCAGTAGCATACACTCTGTAGGTGCGGTGCCCTTATGCATCTTGTGATTTTTCTTTACAAATGCAAACGTGTACTTATAACACACTTGACAACAGAGACTTGTTCATGTTCATATATCTTCTTGATGGATTTTCAATAATAAACCTCAATAGCGTTTTCAATATCATAATCTAGAGCAGGGCAATAGCGCATGTCTTATATCATGGTTACTTTAAATAATGAAACATGATTTCAAAATTAGTTCATAAAAATGGATTCAAATCTCCATATGTCAAGGACAAAATAAATAAAAACGGAATTGTCACGAAACTGATAGTTACACTTATCAATCGTCACAAGAATATAACAAAAGGTTTAATAAACTCACCAAAAGTATATTTGCATAAACTTTAAGATAATACTTAAACTTATAAAGAGTGATGTATTCTGTCCACTTAATTATGCCTCATATTGCATTACTGAAGATGATTAAGATAATGAGCACGTCGAAACGTGTTCATTGCTTGACCTACTAAATTCTAAATAAAGCAAGTCACGGAATAGTTTCCTTATAGGAATATATAAAATAGCTGTATAAAGAAACGTTAGTAACGACACTTGATATAGGTACTGCATTTTATATAGACATGGAAATGGCTGCGATAAACACACACACACACACACACACACACACATATATATATATATGTGTGTGTGTGTGTGTTTATCGCAGCCATTTCTATGTCTATATAAAATATGGCAAAATGTTTAGATGCATATGCAACATTTGGTAGTGATATACTAGAATGTGATCACGTCTTTACGACGAGTGGAAAGCTTCAGCAAATATTGGTAATTATTTCTTTAAATAAGTGAAAAGTAGCAATAGTCTAGCTTGAAAACAAAAACAAGGAACGCCTTGTCTTGGTTTCATGTTAACATTTGCGATAAGCGGTATCGACACGCCATGGAATTTGATCTAGAAATGCGTACCGAATGAAAGCTCTTTGTTCACAAATATACCCATAATCGAAGGCCAAGTCTCCGGAGATAGAAGCGATGATGGATATTATCAGAATCATTTTAGAAACAAACATAACCGTTTTAACCAAATGTATTAGTTTCAATAAATATCTATTTATTTGACTAGAGTTGATATATTTGCTATTCTTACTTGGAGTCTGTACACATTTCGTGTTATCTTATTCGATACAGTGTTTTCCAAATGCATTTTTGTCATTGTAATCAAATTGTGTTTAGCATAATATATATTTGTTTTCATTTAATTAAATCCTCTATAATTATGTTTCGTGATATCATATATTGTTGAGTACCCTTTTAAAATTAAATTGTGTATTTGCATTAATAATATAATGTAATCTGCGATCAATCTGAGTTTTGGATTCTTTTTAAATTATTGTTATACACAATAAGTCTACCAACTTCCATGGTCTTGTTATTAGCTACTTTGTCAGGTGAAAATGTGCCGCATCATATACATTTTTAACGAATTGTTGATGCAGCTTCAGTTTTTCTTGGAAGTTGTCATAATAAGCATTGTCTAATGCTAGACCATTTGCTTGGTCATATATGTTCCTCTCATGCACTGTAATGTTTTGTTCTTGAAGATCGACATGGTCATACTTTTCATCATCTGTTGTTGTTAGTCTTACATGGTCATAAGAATTCGCTTGGACTTCCTGTCTGGGATTGTTTTCTGAAAATGCAGCATCATATGTTTCATCTCCAATGTTGAAATTGGCTGTATCATACAGGTTCCCCGTCACAGCAGAAAGAGGTGCATCATGTTCTTTAAAAGTGTCGTACTCAGAAGAAACATGACCTTGATCGATTTCTTCGTGTTGATTTAATTTTTCATTATCATGTTCATAGTACCTTTGATGGCTTTCTGCGTTACGCTTTACAACGGCTTCAGCAGTCATCTGTTTCGGGGCTTCCACGGGGATAGTTGTCTTCTCTTTACGCCTGAAAATAGTAATTATAACCTCTCTGATTGATATGCCTAGCACAACTAAAATAAACTATTTATGCATTGATTCAATTATTATTTCTTTGGTGTCTCTGTATGTGTTTATTAACATATATTTATTAAAAACCGTTGATAAAGCCAAACATAATTATTTCATTTTTAGCCAAATTTGCTAAAATATATCATATCTATTTAGAGAAAATATTTTTTATTATATATTGATGTCTAAATAAATAAGGAAAGGAGTTTGTTCATGTACTGTGACAGTGCATGCATTGTAGGAAAAGTGAAACACTAAGACTAAACTAGTGCTTTAGAAACCAGTTCTTGACTTGAACTGTATCATTCAGCCATATTTTAAAGGTACCGATCTCGCAGGGTACTAATTTTCCCGATATATACCATTCCCTACCTCTAAATCCAAGAGCGCATTCCATTTATTGTGTTGTTGAGTAGACTGCGTCAGTGAATTTTTGTTCAAAGTCAATTACTGCTGGTAATCTGTCGGGGCAATGTAAAACATGATAAGAATTTAGCTCTGTTTCTGAGATCCGTCTACTTGATTATTATTTGTTGTACATGTTATAGTTTGCATGCTAAAATCATTTTTACACAATGTGTTCCATATCTACTTGAATGTGATATAGTAGATAAAAGTGGCATAAATATGCAATCATACAGTAACAGTTCAATTACAATTCGACAAACACATCTGCATTGTAACTTGATTTGCCGGAAAGGCCTATTTTCCACAGCGTAAATGTTGAATTTGGCAGAATTATATTTCCTTAACCGAGGAAAGAATTATCGGCGGGATAAGGAAATACGATTTATATTTTTCATTCATCATATTCGTTATGTCAATGTATGTACATTTTTACCTTTTCCGACACACAATGATTAGAGCAACCACTGCAATCAACACAAGTGCGGTCAATCTTACAGGCAGTAAAACCATCAGTACTGCAAATAAAAAAAGAACTCATTGTAATAAATGACACTTGTGGTTTACAGCCAGTATATATACTAAAAATATGCCATCATTGTAGGTGGTAATAAATGACACTTGTGGTTTACAGCCAGTATATATATATATATATATATATATATATATACTGAAAATATGGCATCATAGTAGGTGAAGTAGTCTCCGAGAGAACAGTATTTAACAGTTTTAAAGATTTGCAAGTCAGTAGGTTATTTAATCGGAGAAGCCATCGATTTTATCGGCAGAGTTGGTACATATGTTACGTTCTTGTCCTGCTAAGAAAGAGTGTGTGTGTGTGTTTTATTGTATGTTTCTGTTTGTGTATATGCGTGTGTGTCTGTGTTTGTATGTGTGTGTGAGAGAGAGCAAGAGAGAGAGACTAAAAGTTTTAACAGAGATTGAATTATTTAAGTCATTTCGCTACAATGTCTGCATTATGGCAATTTATAGTGATGTCAATCATTGGGGCATCATGCTGTATACATGCAGCATCATGTCCCACCCGGTCACTTTATCCTGACACTATGCCGACCAGTTCTAACGCTAGCCTCTTAATGCTGAATGCCAATCGATGCAGCCTCTTGGACCATTTGTATAAGTCTTTGGTATGACTTGGCTGGGGTTCGAACCCACGAACTCCCGCATCCAGGGTAAACGCTCCAAACACTTACTACACCTCTACGGTACAAAAATCTTTAGCGTGCCTGTAAAGAGAACCACCTTGTACACAGTTTTGTTCGATTGTATTGTGGCTAGACCAGAATATAAGTCTATAATTTACACAAGAAATGCATCTAAAAGATTGCAAAATTGTTAAATATCACATATCTCTTTATATAAGCATGCACGCACCCATTTATCCCTGCTTGCATATATGTGGGTTGTCTGGCAGTAGAGTTAGCGTTCTAAATTTGTATGTGTACATATTTAAAATAACTCGATAAATCTTTGTAATAAGCTGGCTATCTTGATGAATTATGTGAACTTGAGGAGGAGAGAACGATAGAACATATAGGAAGCATTTAGTCCGGCTTTAATAAAAAGTGGTTATTTATTTCGTAGCATAATGATTCTCACAATTTGTATAAGCAATGATTATAGAACAAACATTTATTGATATAGTCATCGTTCAATTTCGGTTACTTCTCCATTTATCCAATATGCACTGGTTCCTTTGTAAGCTCCTATAACCTTGAATAATCACGCTGAAGAGAAGACGTGCTACTATCCAAAAGTTAGACATGGGATGTATTTTCATAAGGCTTGTGTGATATGTTGTACATATACATATGCTGTTCCAAATTATGATGTATTTAAAATAGAATCCAAATTGTCATATCATTGTTTGTAGTTCGTTTAAGGAAGTTTAGTAAAAATTAAGATAAATATGAGAATCATCAATGATGTTATCTATTGCAATTCATAACATTGCAACGATAGTTCATTTTAATTACCTCTTAGAAGGGCAAGATCATAATACTCATGGTCAATATTTTAAGTAGTATATTAAACAGTATGCATACATGTGTACGCCTTATCCTTTCATAAAATTTCCCGGAGGTCACAAGGGCTCTCCATATGTAAGTAGATTTGTTGTTCAATATCACATTTGTTCCACGCGATCATTTTAGTTTTTATTGGGAATATGTCAATGCATAATAGTTGTAGTTTTCTTTTGAGAAAGAACACCAACTGTTATATTGGTATTATTAATTTCTAAATCAATCATGAGAGGTTTGTTGGAGCAACATGTATGATATAACAAACGTATTCCATTTATTATTGATTACAAGTCAAATATGCTAATAATGCGGACACTTTCAGTGCGAGATTATTGAATTTACAGAACTAAATATAAGCGTAACAAATGAATATTTATAGTGTGATGATATTGATTATTGGTCAAATAATAGTAATCATGCCAGATAATAATTTAAAATAATTCTAATTTTATGAATTAGATGCATATTCTGCAATTTGATTGGATGGAAATTGTCACTTGATATTGATTAATTGTCTTGCATTGTTGGACAAAATATTTAGGTTGATGAAAAAAGAACATTTTCTAATACAACAAATACCCACTGAAAGTTTCGACATAAAGTTTAGCTTGCACTGGAAAATCAAGATAAGTTTCTCCCGACTTTCAAGCTTTAAGTAAGTCAGTTTAGTTTTGCAGTGCATCATCAGAAACAGACACAATGTGCTTTTTATAAATTCATTCTTCTGTTTCAATTAATATGTTTCAAAGTAAATAGTATATCATACGGGTATCAGTATTGAGTGTGGATGCATCAGTAATGTTCCACAACTCTTTCACTAGTTGACTAGTTGTTAGCATCTGATAATTGCTTCGTAATATAAAATATTGTATATTTTGTAGTCATATGAAAACTGTCTTTATCTTTCACTGATTTGTATTTGAACTAAATCTGAGACGTGACAGGGAAGAGAAATAAATTCCAAAAAACGTTGATGTTATATTTTACTTCAAATTGTAATTGAGAATCAATGCCAGTTATGAAGAACATTTAAAAGTAAGGAGAATGAGTAAAGAAGTAAGAAACGGGTGCGTCCTCCAAAATAGTTATTTTACCATCGGATTGACCAAATAACAGGAACATATTTATCACCTACGTTGCATAATGTTGCTACACATTGAAACAATAACAGCAACCCGGAATAAATCTGTTCCAACATGGTGCGTTTTTCAATCAACCGACACTACCACATTGAAATTAATTCGAAATATTATAATATCTGGCGTAAATGAAAGACATCTTCAACTCGGTTTATATCATTTTACAATGACAGTTAAAATGATCATTGGATACAGGGTATATTAACTAACAGCTAGCGTCAAGTTTATCGATCGGGTCTACCTTGAGATAGAGTGGATTAGAGTTTGTTAGTTAGGTTCACAGAGAACATGATGGATCTTGCATATCGAGTCTGTGTTCTGTTAAATATCAAGGAGAAATCAAGATTTATTAGATAATGTGTGTCCTTAAATCTTCAGGAGGAGCAGCAATGGTGGAGTAAATCTACACAAAATATGTATTTTACAGTCCGACTGGAAACGATGTATCCTCCCGATAAGCTGTTTACCGTTAATATTCTTCCAAGATAATACAACATTAACCACCACCGAATTTGTAACCGCGCCCTGCCCTATCAAATAATAAAAGAATCAAGTGATGAACTTACCACAAACCGAAACTGATTATGAACATTAAATACATATGACCGGAAAGAATTTTTTCAAATGGTTTCTCAGGGGAATATGAAAAAATACGGTCAACAGCGAGTCAAGGAATAATGTCGGATACATGCCATATACGACCGGGTGCCTGGATTATTCCTTGTCACCCATGCCGAATGTATGTGCTTTAAAACACTCCTTTCTACAAGGTGCTGGCGGGAATATATTTTGTGGGTTTAATCAAAGGTCGGATTTTAAACGGATTCTAGACTTTAGGTGTTGAAGCGGGTCGTAGTTGGCACTATACTCATCAAAATAATCAACGTGTTCGCAGAGCCAATGATGAGGAGATTCCCCAGCAATCGGAGGTTTTTGACCTTGATCCATACACATAATCACACAGCTCAGGTTTCTGCTCAGCCATGTCAAAACATATATAACGTCATCGCAGACACAGCAAAGATTTCATCCGATATCATCAAACGAGAATGTACTTGCTTCACATCCTCCTTGTATACAAGCTGGAACGACCCCATCAACTACATAAATTTTAGGCGGGGTGGGTGGGCTGGGGAATAAATATTTTACGCTAAATCTGACTCTAAGGCAATGCATTAAGGTTGATGGTGATTGATGCATTGAACTAAAACAATACGCATATGCTGGTAAAACAGACTTTAAAGACTACAACATAATACGACATTTTTATATCAAGGTTCACGCATACACAAACAGACATCTGATTTTAGATAGAGGGAGTTTACTTTAATTGCTTATTTGCATTCTAATCGAGCGTAAAGTTACTAACTACCAGTCATATAGCCATTGTTATTATTATTATTATTATTATTATTATTATTATAAACCACACGATCAATAATGACACATGACCTTTTGACCCATCAAGATCAATAACATATTTGATATATACACCTGAGTGTACGACAAGCTTTGGCATCAGTAGTAGACATCGACACATGTATATTCTTCAGAAACTTTAATAAGAGAATAGTAAGATATAATCTGCATTGTTCAGGTATATTTGTCTATTGGAGAGACAAAAGTGAGAGATTTGATACTTTCATTGGAAGAACGCGATACATGGAAAGAACTAAATGACTGTAAAATGTACACTTGAAAACGATGTTAATTTTGCAAACCTGTGGTTAGCTTGTTTGAATCTTGTTTGATGGCGTTTGAATATGACGAGATTATATCATGCCAAAACATCTGCATTAAAGATCCTTGTCATAGGATATACAACCTCAACTATTACAGGCTGATAGGATAGTAGGATTCGAACTCGAATTCTGCTATCGTATAAGAATGAGTGAATGAATATATATATATATATATATATATATATATATATATATATATATATATATATATATATATATATATACAAATTATCTAATTTTTGCGTTAGATGTTTAATTGGTCGACATAGTCTTTGCTGGATCTAATCAAGTAATTTTAGGTGACCTACCTTTCTTCCTTGATATAGAGTTCTCCATTTTCTCTCATGCTTCAGAAACAAAATCAAATTGAACTAATTTGTGTGCATGCACTACATCTAAACTGTATGAATTAAGTGAATACATTCCATGAGCAATTTGCATCATGTGTGAGTTTCTTTCTTCATTTTGCATCGCTTTATATATTGCGGAAGATTTCAAGATATACCGGTTATGTTAATTTGACCAAGTTCTAATATATATTTTACCATGCTTGAAATGAACTTACGTGAAGATTATAATTCTTAAATGTATGGATAACATGTATGCCTGCCCAAGTGGAATATGCTTGTAATCAACGGTATATGGTGAACAAACAATACGTGTTTTCTACACAGGTTAGAAGCTACTGTCATGCTTTGTCACATACCCACATTACCCGAATCCGAGTTTCGAACCCACACAGACAGAGGTGAGATGGCTGGATCCGTAACGGAAGCTCTTTAGACCACTCGGCCACTCGGGGCCTCGACAGTTGAAAGCCAATCGAAACTGTAATATTCGCGTTAATCATTACCATCGCAAGATTTGCTGTTAAAACGACCAGTATATGTAACACTTTGAAAATAAAACTAAGAGTATTAATTTGGGTCGGTTGCTAGGTGCCAGTACTTACAAGCATTTAATTTGCAGCCTTCAATGTACATTGGTAACATATTGTTTTTTGTTGTAAAATCTAACTCATCATGAGATATCCTTAGTGAAAAACATATGTTTCATCGATAACGTTATTTCTCTATGACCCGATTGATCACGAAATCAATCCCACATGTGGTTCCGACATTGTGAAATTGTTTGACAGTGTGACATTTAAATGATGATAGCACAAGAATGAATGCGTTATCCATCTATTCTTCTAGTGAAGTTGACTACTATTGTGAGGTATTCGATACCTACCATTATATAACGACACATTTGCTCAAGATTCAATGAAGTCGAAATATCTACAAGTGGCAGACAAAAATGAGCTTAAATTCTCTCAGAAAGAAAAACTAATAATCGCAAAAGCAAAAAGGCACCTACAACAATTTCTACTATTACTACTACTACTACTACTACTACTGATAATAATAATAATAATAATAATAATACAGTTGCTATTAATTACGATAGCATTAACTAGATTTTTCCAACAAAGGAGATTTTGTGATACTTCTCAAGATTGGTTTCGAGAATAAGACACCATGAATAGCAATGATTTTACAAATTGGGGTATTATGTAGGTCGGTTTATGTCCGAAACAGTTTATGAAAACTGATCCATCACCTAAGATGGATGATCATGGGACGGTAAACATTTTTGCCAGACATCATCAAGAAAAGTGCAGTCATTTAAATGCATTATGTACTACCATCATTATCAAAACAAGAGATATATTCTCACAGCAACATCCAAATTCATTCTACTTCTGTCATTCGTTGTTATATATGAATTAATTTCTTAACCTCATATAGCTGCTGTATTTTCATCTGTCTTGCTAAACATGACTAAGACAGCTCTCCTGGAGAACCTACCGGGCATACAGACAACGGACGTCTTCCTTGCATCATTTCCTGCACGGACAAATTCCAATTGTATTGCGTCACTGGTGTTTTTCAAGAAGCCTTCATATGAATGTGTTCTATTTATTGTAGAAGCTATAAAATAAAAATACATATTCAGCCAAAATTTGTACAAATGTATATTAGGATGCATATAAATATGGAACATGCTCATATAACGAGGTTGTTTAATTGTGTATAATTAATCACACATCTTTTTCAACAGATTGTGTTATGCCCTCTAATAACTACCATATAACTATCTACACAACGTTTGAAATATTAACGATTTTTCAGCGTATCCCTACTATTGTTTTATTTCATCTCCTTCCGAATCACGCCTGTCAATAGATAATGCATTTGGCCTTATTTACCTGATTAAAGCTCAGTGTAACTCAGTATTCTGCGTGAAACACTACATAATGAGTAAGTCTTTGTTATCAAGTGGCTAATATGTCCTCTCTAATTTCTCAGATATATCATACCGTAGTTACACATTGTTGTTTCTACATGTTAATTTAATATGAACAATAGTGTCATGTTATCAGTAAAAACGTATAACCACTCTCTGAACAATTCCGAATGACGATATCTCGTACAACGGACGTCCACCACGACCAAGAAACGTTTGGGAATGTGAAATATATTCTGTCTTCAATAAATGTTGTAGATCTCTTGCCAGCATCTGCACAATATTTGATTGAATAAGCCCATTGCTGGTTCCGTGTATCTCTACTGAATTAACTTTATAAATAATGTGATATGTCTTACAAATGTCCACCGATTGTGATATAATGAGAAATATTATTTGTTCGTGATGCATGGATATGATGCGTTTATGAAATAAATTATGGTACAGTTAAGTTTAAGTTCAAGAGATTCAATTCACTACTCTTCATTCACCAGATGATTTGTTTCCAAAAAATGTTAAAATGTGAATTAAATAATGTCATTATTTTTCACGTGATGAAGAATAAAGGGCATATGTAAAGTTGTATTGGAATAATCGCAGATTTCGGCAAAATAAACAACAGTATGTGATCGTTTTTCATAACAAAAACAATTAATACCAAAATAAATGTTTACTACTCATCTAAACAATATAGTTAGAAACAAGAAACTTGCTCACAATCATTTTGTTAAATTCTACTGCATGAATACAATTAACGTCATACAATCAAACACGAAAATGCAGACGAATGAGGTGACATCATGACTATAAAGATTCGGAAATGAACTCATTTGCAACTTCAGTATGCAGGCAACTTACCAGTTTGAGTTAGGCACAGGTGTCGATAGTTTCTGCTGCAATTTACTACTGAGATTTTATTGGTTTTGTCTACCAAGCATCCACTGTCATCGTCTTTGATATCATGTGATGAAATGGTAACTGTAATCAATGTATATGCAAATTTATGTATTATGAACCCAATAACAGTATCATTATTAGTAGTAGTACTATCATTAATATTAATAATAATAATGCTAATAATGCTAATAATAATAATAATAATAATAATAATAATATTATTATTATTATTATTATTATTATTATTATTATTATTATTATTATTATTATTGTTATTATTATTATTATTATTATTATTATTAATATTATAAATGCATTATTTGTAGCAGCATGGTACGAAGATATAAGTATTTGCTGAGTTATGTTGCAGAAGGGAAAATAACAAAATTTAATGAACTAAAATACATTCCACACAATGATATCTATCTTAACATCATGCCCGACTTATCAATATCAAGAGGTGTTATGGCCTCTAATGTAGAAATAACACTGTGCATTTACCAGTACCTATCTCTTCATGTCATGTCAATTTCTCATAAAACCAATTTGATAATTTAAATACACCCCCGTCAAGTCATGAAAAACCCTAGGACAACAACTGTGTAACCGTGTAGATGCACTACCTTATACATCTCCCTCCCTATATCCCTATCTCACAAACACACAGACACACACGTTTATCTCATTATCAGTAGAAACGGTTTCTTAAGCAAATTGATATGCAACAGAGTATAAGTAATTGTGATACACACGACTGACTATTTGCCAGGGCAATTTGTGTAATCATGCATGGAAACAGTTTTCAAATTTAAACAGTTAATGCATTAAACAATTGCATATCTCAATGACTTACGAAGACGGTCGCTTTTCTTGATGATTAGGTACTGAAAAGAAGCTTCCTGAGGTTACTGTTAGTGGCACCTACACCGTCAGTCAGGGTTTCCGTAGTCCCTTTCCACCCCAGTTTTCATACTTCTTCATGTATGTTGGGTTGAGGGAAAAAGTAAATTGTCATTAAAACAATGAAATCAAGGTCTCCACACAGGTAACCGCTTACCTACGTTCCTAGCAAAATTAACCGATGTTACATCGAGTCATACTTGCATGACATCAACAGGAAAAAGATTCAGTCTTTAATGAATTGGCGAGTATTATAATCGTTGTCTATTTATTCCGCTGACAGACGAGGCGAAGCTACAACGTTCATGAAATATGATCTGTTACTAACTGTTTGCATTTCTAGTCAAATGACAACAAAAATCTCGCAACCTACATGTTAATGACATCATAGGTCCATTAGTCACGTGTTATTAATAATACCCCATTCCAATGCTCTTGTACAAAAATATGAAAGTATTAAGTTAAAGTGACATGCTGTTTGTAAAGGAACCAAAGGACATATATCACGACATATTCTGAGAACAACGACCAGAAACATGTTGTAGTCGCCTCAGCTTGGATATCGTCAGATTCGTCAACAATAGAGCAAGTGTCAACATTGGTTTTGTTTTATCACGTGACTGCCGCGCTGACATGCGCTCACTGTTTGATGAATCTAGCGTTTCAAAAACCTCTACCTTTCATTGTATCATGGTAAGTACAATTAAAATATGATACGTTTAAGCATCGATTCACTTAATATACCTTTATATATACCATTTCCCTTCTCATCAAAGAACAGAAGTTTAATGTGCATGCTTGGAGCGGTTGCTGCTGATGCGCTCCAATATGTTGCTTATTATATTGCATTGTCATAAGATATATTGGAGCCCGGTTCTGAGTGCTTCATTCAATGCATTTGTTAAATGCATCAAGTTGTAAACATGTTGAACCAAACTGCAAAGTATATCTTTTTTCTATTATTATTTTTTTTATCTTTTATTATACTTTCTGTAAAGATTTGGTCCGAAGCATTTTATGATAACTTTGTGAGTGATTAGGTGAAATTTACACATCGAGAAATACCCAATCATAATCATTTAATCCATATAATTATACTCAATTGGTTGATACATTTTAAACCAAGCTATTATTTTCTTATATAGAATTACGCTTGCGTATGGCACGTGTTGTTTTAGCGTACGTTGTTTTACTTTCTCCGCATTTCGATCATTCAAAAAAGTCGTGTTCATTTTAAGTGAATAACCGTGCTTGATATTTAATATATAAACCTGACCTTACATAATAGCTGATGTAATATGTTGTCGAGGCGACTTTCCAAAGAATGACCTAGAAGTAGGAAAACAAAAGTAGTCCGCATAATTTATCGATGTGTTAAAAGTTCCAGATCAGTATCACCTGACCGTTAATATCCAATCAAAATGTAGAATACGTGGTCAATTGAGAAAAACTTGAATTATTTCAATTTAAATTAGATTCAATTATTATAAGTGTTTCATCTGATATCTATCACAATAACGTTTCATGGTGAAGTGCAAAGATCAATTGTAGCAATTGTTATGCTACTAGATAATGCACACTTTTCATATTGATCTTATTTGGTACGTGCTTGCATTGTCTCCACCTTTATTATGTATCGTGATAGAAGTTATCTGCTCGCGAGTTGACTTAAAATGTTTCCGATCATCAAATAGGAATTGTCTACGAAGCTCCATGACAAACTTTTAATTCTACTGAACATTTTCGAAGAAATGGTAGGATTATGGCATCCAGCCGGTCTGGACGACCGTGAATTCTTAAACTCTCACAACATATCCCAGGAGTGGGAGTAAGATAAAGGTTTCAAAAGTGGGATATAAGAATTTGTTATACGCAGATTTGAGGAACTGGTTTGGACCTTGGATCAATTTACTGGTTGCAAAGTTTAAGTGAAACTGTTGAGTGGCTGAGAAGTAATTTTGAAATATGGGTATGGTTAGTGATGACTGAGACAAACGTGGCTTGTCTGCAGCCGTTTCGTTGTAAAGCAATTTACATCGGATATTTTGAAATGTACATGTTTCACTGTTATCCATATGCGGTTATTGACATCATACATATCTGTCTCTCTCTCTCTCTCTCTTTATAAAGATATAATTTGTTTCATCAGTAAAGTATTAACTTTTTCAATCCGATTGACCTTCCCCATAAGCTGATATATTGCTGTATCCTTGATCTCCACAAAGCATTCCATTTCCACAATGCAATGGATTCTCACAACTGTTGTTGAAAGGTTGTGTGTCTGGGGCGGAAAAGTCCCATTTAGCAATGCAGTAGCAAAGGTCATCCTGAAATACACAAAGTAAACTTTTATATAACAAAGCATGTTTATTTTATTATTAGAAGAATTCGATCATTGTGAATAAAATGTGATGCTTTGCATATTCAAGATGAGGTGCCTTGTAAAAATAGAAACTTAACGTACTATTAATTTGCATAGCAAGCAACGAGTATTATATTAAGAGATGCTAAAGATAGGTATATTAAAAAGTTTGTAAAATATTTACTCCCACCTCAAACAACATTCAAAACATAATGATCTCAATTTAAGAAAGCTGCAATTTCAATAAGGAAATGCACCAACTTCCTTTAAATATTGAACTGTTTTAAATGACAGTTGATGTTTAAGCTGATAATTGCAGTGTAAACGTAATTTGTTTAAGATCTGTTTTAAGATATATAAGTAAACAACATTTACGATTCACAATACAGCATTACTACATCTACCCTTCGTTCAGAAATATAAGAGAAATAAATCATATTTATTATTCCCTTCACTGATGCATACCAAGGATTCCATTTATCCAAATTATTTGATACTGTATTGTAAAGATCTTGCAAACACAAAATTGGAAATTCTTTCAGGTGTTTATAAAAGTTGATTTATGTCGTATTTAAGTTTACTTAAGCACACAATGCATCATCAGTTCAAATTTATACATCTTGGAATTACGAGTTGTAAATGATTGAACTCTGCTCAATCAGACAAATTCATTGTAAACATAGAACATCCAGCATATAAATACACTAACGGTACATGCAAAAAGCGTGTCTTCTATTGCCCACAATAAGTCAGAATAATGGGTACACTGAATACTTTTCCCTGCCATGCGTTAGAAGGCAGACATTTCGAACGAGTTTCAATACTAGGCCGGAACCTGCTATAATCAGTGCACTATAATAGAACCAATCCCAATCTAAATTAAAGACAAATGTGCACGATTTTCGTGAACTCATTATGTTTCCTTTAACTGGTGATGTATTACATTTAGTAACGTGTTGGGGCTAAAAATAACAACATGTATATGATGGAAATTGTTATGTATAATTGTGATTATAATCTGTAATCATCTTTCGGTATTTAATTTTTGTACACGGGTATAACATTCTTGTTTAAATTATTGAGAGTGAATATTGTGTCTGATTGTTAAATAAATGCTGACGTTGCTGTTTAGGAAAATTAGTAATTATCAATAATAAGTCATGTTTACTTGTTCTTAGGACTTTTTTCCCATTACAGGATTTAGATAAGTTATCTTCTTTGAAGACTTAGGTTATTTCCCATTGTTTGGATGACCACAGAATCGTAAAAAGGTGCCTATAATAATAATAATAATAATAATAATGATAAAAATACTACTACTACTACAACAACAACTACTACTACTACTACTACTAATAAGAATAATAACAATATCCACCGTTGAAACCAAAATATTAAAACAAGGATTACATATAAAGCTGACAACTCTTGACAAATGATCACCATGAATTAAATACTTTATCCTTTGACGTTCCGTTGTAGAATTAGAAAATAATCATCGACTTACTGTGTTTCATGAAATAAAATCTGTTCGACGTACTATATAAAATTTGGTGGTTTCTTTTGGAGAAACGGTAAATTCCATGAGTGAAGTCTATTTAACAAGCCAATTTTCCATGGCATGTATAAAATTAAAATTAAAATGAACATATGATTTGTTATGGCATATCCATCTTGAAATTGGGGAAAAATGCATACATGTCATATATATTTATCTCCCTTTTTAACGGAGAAGTCTGTAAGTGCTAAGATGTAGGTAGTACAGGAATATATATATATATATATATATATATATATATATATATATATATATATATATATATATATATATATATATATATATATAATATATAATATACATATCAATATATAAATATATAAATCAAATATACTTATCGATAGATATTGTCAGTTTTAGTTTTTTATTGTTTGATTGTTAGTTTTAATTTTTTATTTTCTTACATGCTATAGTAATATAATTTCGTTTACTAGAATTTGACATTATCCAGACATTAATTGGCCTGACAGTTTTGTTCGTAAAAGCCTAATAATATAACTTAGTATGTAAGAGCTGACCTAGTTCCTAGCTTTGAGTTAGAATCAAGTAAGCAACTTTTTATTATTAATTCCCGATGTGGGAATCATAAGAATTAAATCGAGGCTGACTGGGAATAAGTGATTTTAAGCATTTGAACGTTCGATCCGTTTCTAGAAAATGGTCACGTGACACTCATACGAGAATTTGTTTTCCGCAGTAGTTATGTTTAGTTCCGATGTTTTGAGAAATAATCTCAGTTTTGGCTTTAAAACACTTGATGTCAGGGTGCTCCATCTTTTGGAAACACATGGAGTTACATTTTGAATTGTATTCAAATTATTTGGCTTCTTAACGATTAATGTTTGTCCCAAGGAAAATTTAAGTGCTCATACATAATTCTTGGACAAAGAAAGTTATTGAAATTGTATTCGGAATTCCATCACCGTAATATTATTTTCCATGGCACAAAAGAGAACTGCAGATACATCATTGTTACACTGGCTATAACATACGTCATCGTCTTCCCATTTTGGATTTTTCTTCGGGACTCAAACTCAAATTCATAACAACAGAATAGTACTAGGCTTCTAAGTTTTAAATTCTTGGAATATTCTTGGATATATTTTTGGAATTATATATATATTGTTGTCTTCACTTTTCCCTTGTTATGTTTAGTAAGAGACGAAAGGTAACAATATACATATATATATATATATATATATATATATATATATATATATATATATATATATATATCCCTTGTTATGTTTAGTAAGAGACGAAAGGTAACAATATACATATATATATATATATATATATATATATATATATATATATATATATATATATATATATATATATATATATATATATGACAGATAGTCATATTAAAATTCAACTAATCTTGGATTATATTATTGTGATTCACCAAACTACTGCTGGCACATCACTGTGACAATCGATGGTCACCACAGACAAATCATCACTTCAAGCGTTGGTTTTATTTTGGAATGTCACAAACCTTTATTCATAACTTTATACATTTATTACTTATGTCAGAAATTCTAGGACAAATTTGGATTTAATTCGTAATACCAAAAGTTTTTCTTACTTTTTATTATTCTGTATTATAAGCAAATACAATATTTGTTGAATTTTTCCACGCTTGTTGCTTCTCATACTTACACTATTAAAAGTAGCAAGATCCTATAATCGTGATCTACGTTTGCAAGTTTGTATTTGTTCCTAGAAGCTTGAATATTGTCTTAGATTCACTTATTATCATGTTATTTTAGATTGGACCACTCCTCAATTTATATAAGGTTGGAACTTATTTTACCATCAATAATATAGACATTGCTTCTTGTTAACTAAAGTGTTGCATCAACCGGAAACATGTTAGTACTTGCTTGTTGAGTGCAGAGTGGTATGACGCCTCAAAATTAAAGGAAGTGAAGTGGACAAAGTACAGAAAATGACACGTACTCCTTATCGTAAGAATTCATTCATGACAAGGCCGATCGATATGATCATATAAACACCTATTTTGGTAATGAATGACACGCGAATATGAATTTGAGTCATGTAAACAAAGCGTGTAATTTATAGTGCAATTTTTCTATATATAGTTAAAACTTACTCTTTAACATTTGATTGGTGTAAGGATTAAGGTTAAACTAGGACTGTTTGTGTTCACAACCAAACTATTGTGAAAAAGGAATAATAAGATTCAGATAATTATCGAAATAATTGTGAATCGTAGATTATTTACTTGAAACGGTAATGAACACTATATAATGACGATACACATGTATTTTTCGACTATTCTTGAATTAAAAGAGTCATTGAAAGGAAAATGGTGATTTTAGATTACATGTTTGTGGGTATAGATGAGTGGTTAATCATTAGTTTCAACAGTCAGTACTTCGTGACTATGTGAATATATTAACGCACTTAAACAATTCATTAATACAATCAGAGTAGGTGCAACATTTCACTTAACATGCAATATGTTGGAGGAACAATTCAACGAGTTCCTAAGAGAAATGAATAATCATCGCTTTTATATTAAAAAATAGAGATCCTCATTTATCCCCTAATGTTTCCATACTTTTTAATACAAATAATCACTTTATTCTCGATTTGTACTTCATGCCAATATATATTGAGGATGTAGACATGAATAGGCTGATAAAGGAAAGTTATTTGATTGATAAGTTAGATACTGTGTATTATATCGGCCTTTTTATCAAGGCACTTTATACAATTGTATAAAATGTTAATTACAAAATTGATATCTTGTTTATCCTTTATAAAAATATACTGGAATGCTCATCTCTGTTTTATTATTTTACTATTTATATCAAATAAATTAATATTTTGGACGCTTGATGCTTGTTTAGGGCTTTACTTCATCTAGTTGTTTTTTTTTTTTAAACCATTTGATTTATTAAGAGAGAGAGAGAGAGAGAGAGAGAAATAAACAGAGAGAAATCTATATGAGCTCTTGGAATTACAAACTGTCTAATGGACTAAGTAAATATTTTGGGACTGTTGTGAATTTATTCAAAAAGGACCTGAACAACGACTTTGTGAGATATCATTACTGTTGGCACTTAAGCACATTCTTTTAAACTTGTGATGGAACTTCAAGGATATTCTAATAGCATCACATTCAGGATTCACTCAGAACGTTGTAGTATTTTGGACTTGTGATAGAACATTTTGGTTTTACTTCATACCATCGTACGTTTCTTTTAAAGTTTAAATTTGATATGTTAGAGCATTACATTATGTGTGACAGTTTGGACAGATTGGTGGGTTTATTTTGAATGTTACTTAATTTAGGAGCATATAGTCGTAACTAACATACATACTCACATACATACATACATGCATACATACATACATAATTTCATATCGTGACGGACTATTAATATCACTTCTTGTTCTGTCAACAATGCGTTTAATCATTTTTTTCAACGCCAATTAGTTTCTCTTGTTAATCATCTCGATCCAAATTCAAACTGAAAGAAACTACCACCAATTATGAAAGTTTAGTTATTTACACTAATCATTTAAATGCTATAATTTACTCAGGTTTAAAAGGAATAAGTCATGAAGTCAGGACATTACTTATTCTAGTTCCCAGTTGAAGACTTCTACAATAATTTCATTGTATTTACAAAGGCATTACTAAAGAGTTTTAATAGCAATGTCACAAATATTAGCTATAAATCGAGTAAATAATATCGAGGAATTTCATATTTTTGAAGGGGCTAAAAACTTCGTTCGGGAGTCCATGATATATATCTGTTTATGCTGACCTTCCTTCACGCAATCAAAAATCAATATAATCACATACTCTCTGAACAAATGTTGGCTTATCTTACCAAAGCTTCACCTTTCTAAATGATTTCATAGTTAAAGATACATACTCCTTAAGCATTTGAACCCTATATTTGTCATATATTTTCGGGGTGATCTGAACATTGATGTACATATTGTAATACATTACATGACATGAATAGTTCATACAATACATGTAAACCGATATATCCCTGTAATCCACATAGGGAATAGCATATCTCTGGTCCGTTTTTGGTTCTTCCAATGCTGAACTTGGTAGATACGTAGGAGTCTATTGAACTTAGAGGAACACAACCTGAAACAAATAAAAATTATATATGCACATACAGACATATATATATATATATATATATATATATATATATATATATATATATATATATTGATATATATATATATATATATATATATATATATATATATATATATATATATATATATATATATATATATATATATATATATATATATATATATATATATATATTGTATGCATACTAAAAACAATTTAAATAGGCAATGTCCAGCTTATATTAATAACTTTGCATGAAGCATTCATGTTTAAACACGCTTGTTATTGTGTGGATTAACACTGAATTTATTATTATTACATGAATTTTATACAGGGTCAAACTATTTGATTGAGTATTTATCAAAGTTTAAATGTTTAATGAAGGCGGTTTAGAGGACTTCAGGTAAGATAACAAAACAAGTGGTTACACATCCTATTATGCATGGAGGTTACGCATATTGCTAAACATGAAACTTTGTGATATGATTTGGAAGCATCACTTTAAACTGATGGTCTGTCATACGATCCGCTAGCCTCACACGCCGTGAAAATGACTCAAGCATGAATTGTCAATGTCAGAACGTGAATATAATTTATTGCTCGATGGTCGTGTTTTGAAACTATAAAGGGATCAGAACAACCCGACAACGCGAGGAATCTCGTGGTGCTATTCATTTTTTTGATCTTAGAATGCTTAATAAATTCGTTTCAAGATAACCTAGACTTAGCCAATACCGGCAACTAAATTGTTCCATTCATTTATAATGCCAATATATTGCTGAATTTTTTCGAAAACATTTCTTAAAAATAAATTGACAAACTATTCAAAAAGGTTAATGCAAGACTATATTTTCGACGTTTTGGTGCGTGTTTAGGTGCCACCACCACTAGATAAAATACTAAAAGCATTTTTAAACACAAAACAGTGACTAAAATGTACTAACATATTTTGTTTCCTACGAAGTGGAACCGGAATAGTATACGTATGATGGGTTCCCAATAAGGTAAATATATTGTATATATGCATTTGTGTGATAATGATATTGAAATCAGTATTGCACACAATATAGTAGTCATAGAGTAATCCATATGAATGCAATTACACACTGCGAAAGCATTGGAGTCAATAGTTGCTTAATCATATCTTACATAAATTAGAATATTTGTTCGAGCTAATGACCATCGTCTAAGAATTTTTGCTTAAGCTAATGACCATCGTAGACGACTCCATGCGGACGTAAGACACCTCGAATCTTATCCCATCCCGTTTGTTGTACCGCCGTACCAATTTGTAACACAGAAGGCATACATTATATAAACATCCATTCAACTTAGTAATTTCCTGAATTGATTTATAAGTTATAACCTGATTCTCGCCAGTGGATCCCAAATGTTGTAAACTTGTCTACCTGAGCTAAAACTATCACAAACTGCAATCGTTTATCCTCCGTTTGACTGGAAGTAGCCAATCCATGCTTCTTTGTGTAAAGAGATTTTCTCTATAACCCTCATTCTTGTTAAATTTACAGCAGGGGTGCTCAATTTAAAATGGTATAAGGCTGTCTCCCAGGAAATTCGCTTTGGAGACTTCAAGACTTCAAATGTTAATTGAACTGCATCTCTAATGGAAATTGATAGTTAGATGCAAATATATTCCACTACTTTGTATCGTTCCTCCTCTCCACCCAGTAGCTTGAGGTGGAGTTGATGGTTCGATTCGTAATTTTCCCAGTTTCCTAATCCAACTCTTTTATTAGCCGCCATGTATAATCAGTCACGTGCTCAAAAGTGACATTAAGCCCACAACAACATGTTCAGCAACAAGAACTTAAAGACAAATAATTAATTTAACAGGGTCACTTATACACTGAAGCATATGAAAAACAACTATTGAGCTTACGTTTTTTTATAAATAAAGATATCTTGAATTAAACACACACACCTACATTCCACCCCTTTATCGAAAGAATTTGAGAAAATATCTGGGAAAATGTGTTTACTTACGTGGTAAAATCCTCTTTCGATATATAGCTGCCAAGTAGTACAAGTTCAAATGACTTATATGGTTGTATTTGTAATTGAACAGTTGCATATTCTGTGAATCCAGTACATTGCCGATAATTTAAAACAATACTAAGAGTGAACAACGAGTGCTTTATGTACAATAGTACATCGTGGTATAGTGAATGATTTTATTGTGTAACTGTATGGTTCAATTGCTAATTTTAATCCGAATCTTAATTGTATCTAATGCATGTTTTTACGCCTCATCTCTGCTTAAGTAAAACTGGCGTGCCTGTCTTAATTCCACCTCGAATCAATCTGTACGAATGTTGATATTCACTAACGGAATTTATTCAATTTACTACATCAACTACATATTGATCAGTGCAGAAAAGGAGCGGAATTACGAGTAACTTCGTTGGCTGAATTAAGGGGTGCCTCTTCTTAATTCTAAACTGAATATACAATCGTCGTTTAAACCTTACATATTAATTACTTCAAAAACATTACGTTTTAACAAATAATTTCCTTCCTTCCAAACCTTAGATAACTGTAAGCATTGTCGCTTTAATACACATATATACATATTATTTCAACTGTTGGGCATTATCAAGAGAAGGCTATTGTTTATATACTATATAAATGTGTGACGAATTTCTACTGAATAATCATTAGCGACGTAAGACAAAAACGGAAAATATTAATGTATCCCTTTTGTAAATGAAATAATCAGTGTACACCATTTCATCGAAATCCGATCTACTTTCCTAGTGAGATGTATCTTTAATGAATAACGACAAAATACGGGAAAACATGTGGAGTGAGAGAGATAGAGAGAACAAAGTAACCTACAAGAACATTGGTCTACATAACGGTTAGGTGTACACATTGGTCTGTTCATGACACCACTGATTCAAAGTCGCAATGGCCAGACATTCCTTGGTTAAAAAGGAACAAACATACTATACAATGTAATACTGATGTGTTTATCTTCTATTTTATCCAAGCACATTGATATGATTCTAAAAGCATTATTTATATTAAAATATCCAAAGTAATATGACCACATTCGCCTTTCTCCCCCATGATTAGGTACGGCAGCAAACTAATCGACCAACAAAGAAACGTATGGATGGGGTGAGAAATGAATACATACCTTTATGGTAAGTCTCCCATACTCCACCCCACCCCACCCCAGCCCACTCCACCCCATCCGACTTTTCTCCATCCAACCCCACCCCTCCTGACCCATCCCCACCCCTACCCACCACGTCTCTCTCTCTCACTCTATCGCTTTGTCTCTCCCTCTCACTATGTGGGTCTGTCGGTATAACAGTTGTACCACTCTGCTAGACAGAGGTTGAGGGATGGTAGAGTGGACATCAGGAATTTTAAAATGATAAAATATGCATTTCCACCGATAGTATAGTTTTCTTAAACATGAAGCAAGACATACAAACAAACTAATCATTAAAACAAGTATAATATGTGTATTCGTCCTTACACACACACACACAGACATGTATATACATATATATCATATTATAAATATATACTGATTAAACTAATTGTGCCATTGCTGAAACTTAAGCCATTTCTCTCTTACTAAAATATATTAAGTTTGTGCACTAAAACATGGATATGCATAATTTCATAACGATACCCATCAAATTACCGTTACGCATCAAATCGCCAATTGTTTTTATAGAAACTCAGAACATTAATTAAGGAAGAAGCGCTTCAGGTACTGTTATAAAGGGTTAAAATATTGCTGAAGCAAACCACGCACACACACACACACACACACACACACATATGTGTGTATAAATGCGCAAGTAACATAAATAAAGTCTGACAGAGACTACTTGTATAAAGGAGAGGGAGATTTTGATAGGTATGTAATATAACTTTCAGAAAAGGCCCACGGAGGAAGCCTTCATACATGTGGTGCATTGATCCATATTTACAAATTACAATCGCTTTGTCTGTGGAAGATAAATTTGTATATGTTAATACGTAACATTTAAAAGAAGACTAAGTTGTCCGTTGACCATTTTCTTTCCGCTATGTTGTGTACCAAGCGACTGCTATGTCATGTTAATTCAAGTTAGGTCTATGTACTTAACAACAGTGCTCGTATATGTCCTCTTTCTCTGTACGAACAGGAAATTGAGCATTAATAAGAACTGTTCAAACATAAGAAAAGTACATAAGAAATTGACATGGATTTGCATGTATATTATTTGTTAAGCAAACATTTAGTATCCATCTTGCTTGATAGTTTGTCACTCCTGAAGCTTATATTTGGTAAAAGGAAGTAATTGTCGTAAATGAAAAAGAGCGACAAAACATATTTCAAAAACACCAGCACATCCTCTATTTTTTTAGCAAGTAGAATAACCATTCTGACATCGATTGAATGAAGTTTGTTTTCTTCCGTCAATTAATTCTTAGTTTTCATCAGAAGAGAATTTTGACCGGCTTACAGCCATGATTGATTCCATTAGTTACAATGATATAGATGACTCACCTTAGTATGGGACTCGTGCAGGAATTCTATGATAGAATCAACAAACCCTTAAGATGAAATTCCCCAGGCAAAACAATATTTGGTCCATACGACTGTCTATGTCAAATGTTTTTGTCAAGTCAATGAACATCGCTAAAATTAGGTATGATAGGTGCATGATCGTTGTGATGCACTTGGTGATTCAGTAGAATTAAGGTGATGATTTACAAGTTGCTGATTGCTAGTACATGGTCTGGTGGTTATCGCAGGATTTCTGTGTTGCACCTTCCACTTGCACAAGTGGACAATGGATGATACACTCGGTGTCCACGTTGACTAGTACATTCTGGAAATTGTTGTGCCATATGCGAGCTTTGTAGATAGTTGCTGCCATAAAATCGTCTCCCGAAGCTTTGCCATTTGAAAGCAGTTCTCCGATTTATTTTCCTTCCGCGCATTAGCAAGTGATGTGCTGTTTTTCATTTTTAGAGAACTGATCAATTACCTCACCACATACAGATAGTTTTAGCTTGGAGATTTGCAAGTGTTTTGCTCATCTTTTGTAGCATATATATTTTGTCAGTGAGCGTTTTGTCATTCTAATTATTCAGCGATTTAGATGTTCCTCATTTCTGTGACCCGAAGATTACCCTGAAAGCAAAAAAGACTCATAGAGTTACCGTCAATTGTTTTTATTGTATTGCTAAGTGATTAGATAAATGGCTCTTTTATTTCAAGTTTGAGACATTGAGTTTTCTGAGCATGTACTTCTTTGTCTGTGTGTGTGTGTGTGTGTGTGTCTGTGTGTGTGTGTGTGTCTGTGTGTGTGTGTGTGTGCGTGTGTATATGTGCGTCCGTTTATACGTCCTACATGTCGATCAAATATTATTCATTTTTGTTCAGATTATATTCTTTTTCACCCTTGGTGAATATTTACATATGCATAATTAAATCACCCTTAATGATAGTTAAGCATTCTTGTATTTGTTTATTTCTTAACATGCATCGTTGTAGGTGATAGATTCATGCGTCAGTCTTATTTGTTCAATGTCCTTTCCATAGGGTTTGTTGATATATTGTTTTATTTTCCAGTTTGTAAAACGCATTATTGGAACTCGTGCGCATGATTTTAAGTGTCAGATTTAATCAGTTTTAAATCACATTATAAATTAACATATCATTCGTGAGTCCCGTTTTATTGTGTAGGCTATGATCTGATCCTTGTTATCATCACCAATATGGTTTGAAACGTACACTATATGTTAAACAAACATCAAACGTACACTATATGTTAAACAAACGTGAAACGTACAATATATGTTAAACAAACATCAATCGTACACTATATGTTAAACATCATCATCAAAATGGTTGTATGGTCTAAATCTAGTATTGAATGGCCAAGTTTGATGTGATTATTCACAAGTATCGATTACCCAACCTGTGGATGAACATGATAAGCATGAAGCCGCTGTAAACGTTGCAATTTTTTTTCCGATGCTGCCAATCAAACTGAGATATATATATAAACATACTTAGACAATTTATGCTAATCAGTTTCGTGATTGAGATGGCAGATACATTTCGTCTTTCAGGATGAGGCAAGTATGATATGATTGGACTAAATATGTGCAACGCATACTTCCATGTACCGCTTCAGTCCTCATCATCCAATTATGCTATGTATCGCATATTAGGGTAGGATACCATTTACACGACCTTTCATTAGGCGCATTCGTAGTTTAGGTCATGACGAAGAAGCAAATACCTCCTCACTCCATTATCTTGTGGCAACTCAACAAAGAGAAGTGCAGACCTATCTCTTGTCAGCATTATGTCCATCTAGGTATGGAATAATTATCACATATCAACACAATGTCTCCATTTAGTATGCATCCAACATATTGAACATGCGTCAGATCAGGTGTCAATCAAGAAGTTGGCGTTGGAAATTAATTAAGAAGCTAGATGACGTATTATGCTAATTACGCACCTCCTCCGAGGAATACTCAGAGTCCTCGACGAAGTAATGCCATTGGATAAAAACCTGAAGAAACATACTTGTTTCGTTTAATGTTGATAATTAGTTTAGTGAGCACAACACATGCAAGGAAACACCTGTGCTGAAAGGGTCAGATAATTCGGTTTGAGCGTCACATTTCGACAATGTCTGAATGGGTGACAAATCAACGAACCTCTACCGGACGCCATGTTTGTGCATTTTCTGATTCTTGCAGAATCAGATAATATGCAAGTGAGACACATTCATTTTCTAGACATTTTCTGGGCCACTCAGTATAAAAGATACGAAACCCAATTGTCCATTCTGAACCTTCAATTGTGTCTGTACCTAATAGAGCATTCCGTCTCTTGATCTTGTTCCTAACGCAGCTGCATGTTATTTAAACACTAGTAGGCAATGAAGCATGCGCCTTAACTTAGTCTGTTTTGATGATGAAATAATTCAGAAAATGACGACACAGACTGAACAATAGTCCGCATTGTCCTACGAACATGAAAGAAAAATCCTGGATACACTTGAGCATTGAATGATAGGCAGACGGACCTCAACAATTCCTAACGACCAACACAACTTTCAAAACGTCGAGATCGGCTCTAGTGCATCAATGTCCTGAGAATCCCATTCTTCACACCTGATTCATTTCAGTCATGTTCCGAAAAGGCGTTTGTACTTTTAGAGAAGGTCATAATAACTATAGATCCTCTCCACTTGAAGTCATATTAGGGAGACCGTTTGCTAACAATGACTAGTGTTACTTCAATTACTTCGCTCTAACCGTGTATTATCTGTCGGATAAGGTCTTTATATTTCTTTATAAGGAAGTTATCCCCAATCACAATCATGGCATATAATATTAACTCCGCAAAGTAATCGCGCACCTGCTGACCAATTTCGATATATCCACGCTTACTCGCATTCTTGTTAAATATAATATCTGTTGTGGTTTGACATTTTCTAAACACGTCACCGTTTGAATCTTAGTTTTTCATCTCACATTCACGGTTATCTTACAACCTTTTTTCCAAGTCAATATAAAGCTAGTACAACATGCAGTGTGTATCAGGTGCATATAATACCAGTAGATCTGCACCACATGGGTCTCCATCCTGGAAGTTTAGTCGTTCGAATTACACAATAGTATTTCCTTTTGAAGAATACTTAGAATTGCCAACCGACAAATGAATATTCTGTATTAGGGAGACCGTTTGTTAACAATCACTACTGTCACTTCAATTACTTCACACCGCTCTAAGCGTGTATTATCCGTCGGATAACGTCTTTATATTTCTCTATAGACAGGTTAACCTCAATCACAATCATGGCATATACTATTAGCTCCGCAAAGTAATCGCACTCCTGCTGACCAATTTCGATATATCCACGCTTACTCGCATTCATTTTAAATATAATATTTGATGTAGTTTGACTTGGCTAAACACGTCTAAGTTTCACTCTTACTTTTTCACCTCACATAAATCTTTTTCCAAGTCATTATAAAGTTAGTTCAAAATGCAGAGTGAACGAGCTGCATACGATCCCAATAGATCTGAATTACATGGGTCTCCATTCTGGAAGTTCGCTCGTTCTAATTACGCAATTTTGTTTCCTTTGGAAGAATATTTGGGAAAAGACAAATGAATATTCTCTATCTCGGCTCAATCGATCTATTGAGATAATCTCAGCTGCATTACTCACCAGTATGCGCCCTAAGATGGTACCCCGGTCGCTTAGACCTTATTTACAGCAGTCCTACAACAACTATTTACACTACTGAAGGCATGAAATAAAACAAAACTCAGAAGTGCAAGTCGCTTGGTTAAGTAAGTTATTAAATCAGTGTACTTAGAACTCCCAAAGGATTAGGTACAACCAATGGAGATTTTAGCACACCCAACAAGATTAATTTATATGAGCATGGCCTTATAAGAATACGACTTGTCCCTGTTACGTGTGTGTAAATTTCAAACACAGAAATATATAAATTAATATTCCCATCAGATAGTAACATCCTTCATATTAATGTCAACAAGATGGATAGCTAAACCTGATTGAAATTAAACAGAGCTGTATAATTTTATTCAGTATTGTATGACACACTCACTCACACACACACACACACACACAAACACACACACATACACACACACACACACACACACGCACACATATATATATATATATATATATATATATATATATATATATATATGTATATATATGTATATATATAGATATATATAAAAATATATATATATATATGTATATATATATATATATATATATATATATATATATATATATATATATATATATATATATATATATATATATATATATATATATATATATATATATATATATATATATATAACACAACTACAAATAACCATGACCGTGATATCTTCGTGTCTATGGATGAACATTGATATAAAGTTTAAATGTTGTTGACAGTGCACATTTAATTCCCGTGTGCAATGATAACAAGATGGATAATTTTATTCAGTCTTGCATCACTCCCCCCACAAATATATATATATATATATATATATATATATATATATATATATATATATATATATATATATATATATATATATATATATATATATATATATATATATATATATATACATAGATATATATATATATATATATATATATATATATATATATATATATATATATATATATATATGTATATATATATATATATATATATATATATATATATATATATATATATATATATATATATATATATATATATATATATATATATATATATATTTGCACACCGAAATATTTATTGTGACTTAGCCACGTTCTTTTATTCTCTACATACAGAGACAGTCAGGAATTAGGGCGAACATGAAGGCTCTTCAGTTATGAACGTTCTTCTAGGATCATGTGATGTTTTCATGACCACCATTCAAGCTAAAGCGTGACATACTATGACTGAAAGTTGTTGACTTGACATCGATAACCAGCCTTGGTTATATAAAGAATTGTTTCCTATAGTATTAAAGGTCATGGTTGGGAAGTGTGATGGGGCAAACTTTGTTCTTGGTGAACCTGACACCTAGTCGATGAGTTTTGACGTATGGGTTAGACTCGGCATGCATTATTTACAGCGAGGAATGGAATCTGTTCTGCTTGGGGCATGATGATTTTGATTTTAACTAGGACCCGCGTGGCTAACGGTTAAAGGCAGATACGAATAGGTCAATAACTTTAAAATAATAAGAGTGAGGTGAACCTGGCAAAATAAACTTAAGACGTTGTTGTCGATTTGAAATAAGTGTTATACATGATATCTCCGAGAATAGTTATTACTAACGGCGGACAGGAAAGGATTTTTCTCATTACAATGGGACTCGTTAGAATTGTGGGAGTTAAAATAGTATTTATGATTGGTGAAGCAAAAGGACGGTTTGTGTATTAATGGTCTTAAAGAGATCGCCATCGGAAAAGTAATCTACGTTTCTGAGATTCGCCAAAATTTATATCCAGGATATACTTAGACTTTCTCTTAAAATGTTCAAAGGAGCATGTGTCGGAAAGTGGGGGACAAGAAAAAGAAGTTACATTCGACTTCGAATGTCTAATAAAGCACATGGTTAGTATCAATTACGTACACTTTGTTAATTGATACTTGTATGTGATTAAGTGTTGAATTATTTTATCTTAAATTCACACATCAAATTAACCTTGATAAGTAAGTATGCATGTTCTATAATTCATGTCTTGTAAGAATGTCACACACTACTTCGGTATATGAATGAGATCCTAGTTTGATCGTTTAGCATTTTTATAAAAATCACGTAGTGTGTAAAATTGCATGCATTTCTTCTGAAGCAACATATGAGAATATACAGCGATATCTGTCTTAAATGATGTGGGTGATGAATACAGAATATGTGTTAGTCATATTTCTAGAAATGTATGGGAATACATTGCTAATTAGCAAAGTAAAGTAGTTAGGGCAAGGAGTGAAGTTCAATAAATCGAATGTAATTTAAGTTGTGAATTCTCTTTAACCGTGTATCAACTGGCAATGCTCAGGTGGTAATGTATAGCCAAAACGGGGTACGTTTGTCGATCTAGAGATATACAATTACATCACGGCCTCATTTGGAATGCGAGAACAGCTAGAAAGACACAACGACACGACTAATATTGTGTACGTGTTTAGTAGGTGCGATATGACCAAAGTTAGTTCCTTTGAATTACGATATACAATATCTGAGGGATATTGTTCATCCCAGGGTAAGAAAAGTGACTCTCATGTATCTAGGTGAGAATAATACTCTATTTTGAAGGAAAATAAAATAATTCCAAACCAGTAATACATATTGGGGAAAGATCACAGTCTGCAAACAAGCGGTTGATGACCCGAAGGGGCTAGTAGAGAGAGAGAGACAGAGAGAGAGAGAGATAGAGAGAGAGAGAGAGAGAGAAAGAGAGAGAGAGAGAACGAATGAAATATAGAGAGACAGAGATACAGAGAGACAAGGAGACAAGACGATAGAGACGCGACCATTGCAAGGAATGATATGAGAAAGCCCAGACGGACCAGCTGATGCTGTCTTACTGGGAATTGAGTTCGAACAGTCACTCGATCATATGTTGTACTGTCTTAATCACTATGACAAACGGCTAGTTGAAATGTGCATACGTTTTGCAACTATTTCTGCTAGAGAGAGAAACATTCACATGTTTTGTTGGATTTAATTTTGCTGATATAATTGATTTAATTATCGTATTTTAAGCATGGGGGTCCTGTTATTCTTTACTACATCTCTGCTCATAACTGTGTTATCCCTCCCCTTAATTTCCTATTTTGATTTGATTGGTTGCTCGATCCGGCCAATAAAACCATGGTCGATTCCTGGATAACGATAACCAAAGTCAATAAGGAGTGGAGGCGATCACACACCTCCACCAACACCTGGTATTTATTCATCGATGTGTACATTTTACGTAATCATACAAAAAAAGGCAAGTCCGACGGACGTTATGTTAACCTTTGGAGTGAGTAGGTAACACGTTAAACATCGATACATACTCGACTATTATCGATTAATCCTTGTAATTCCAATCTACTTCTATTCTGGCATGATATCAGTAGATTACGTCAACAAATCATTCACATTTAGGTACCTCGAAGATTAGTTTCCTTACCTTCATTACTGAACGCAAAATCCTATCATCGCTAGCCAAGGATAGTCGATTTACTCTAAAGTAATATGGTAGAGTATCAGGACTGCTAATACCAGTGATCTTAGGAGTATTTTATGATTATTTCATAGCTATAAAAATTGGCTAATGCTATATGTACCAAGCAATTCATTTTATTAATATTACTCTTGCGTATGACACGTGTTCTTATGGAATTCGTCGTTCTTACTTGCAACGCGTTATTACAAAGGCAAATTCGTGTCCATTTGTAGTGAAATTCATCGATATAGTATGACACTTACCTTTGATTATAGCTGTGTAACATATTGCGCAGGTAAATGAAATCACGCCAGATGATACGCTTGTAATGCCTACCATACACTTCATTTGGCAAAAGGGTGAGTCTTGGAGTTAAGAGATGACTGTGCAACTACATTGCTTTAACTTCTATTGGGCGATTTTAGTAAAGCGTTCGAAATATTAGTCGGAGTTCATAGATGAGGGTGGATGGGGCTTGCATTTATGCTATTAGTATGGTGTAATGCGTTGGTATATATACAGCTTCATATATAACTAATTTGAAACTGGAAACCAGAAGTAGGGCGCAACATTTAGACATTTATAACATAAGTATTGACTAGTGTCGTTTGAGAAATTGAATTATGTTCATGCATAAATGGAGAGTAACTGGCCATATGTCCATCGTAATTTCCATGAAATTATGTTTAGCTTGTTTAACATCAACAGTTCAATGCCACTATATATATATATATATATATATATATATATATATATATATATATATATATATATATATATATATATATATATAGATAGATAGATAGATAGATAGATAGATAGATAGATAGATAGATAGATATAATGTCTCGATTTAATCGATCGGGTTAGGCATTCACAATTTCGTAATGGGTTCTAAGCTGACATCAGTCATATGTCGTGATTAAGAATATATATCGCATCACCAGCGCACTGACCCATTGATCATGGAAATGTCTTATCAACATATACCGCTTTATATGTTTGAATACATGATTATATCACTTTTGATCTACAATAACGTCAATCATTATATTTTCATTTGATATTATAATAGGTGCAGGTAGCAAATCTTAGCCAAGGCAAAGTTATGACATTTGATGAGATCTGCTGCCAATATCAACCGAAAACATCTCATATACTACCTTGTGATGTACAATCACCATGGTTGTCTCAAACTCTCTATATAATAATTAATCTTCTCGTGTGTGATTTTCATTTCCCATTTCGGAATGATGCTTATCTGAAGGAATAATTTCTTTTTGCAAAGCTTGTTTTTGCCTGTGTTTCTGTGAGTTACAAATATGATATGATATTACGCTATATAACCGGATGAAACAAAGTCTACATATTTATTTTATCTTTTTTTAAGTTCAACATACAACGTATTTCCTTGAATACAAAAGTGAAAATAAAAACATCTTACAGTATTGTGATTTAAATAACCAATAATCATGAACGTTCCATGTCAAGTCTAAATGTGTGGAATACTCTGAATGAAGTACACTGTTCTTGAAAATTGAATGTCCTTAAATGTCATCTGACTCATAACACAACATAATGCTATAGACACTGACCATATCTAATAGTAACATTGCCTCAAATATTGTCAACTCCCACCCAGAACATAATTAGATCCTAATCAGGGCTAGGTCCTGGAGTAAACTTCAAATAAAATCTTTAAACTTTATAATAGTCAGGTAGGTTAGAATACTACCCTAATCCTCGAACAAAGGAAACATAACACAGGAGACGGGAACTAAATGGTGATTATCAAGTTGTATTTTCTAATACTACCCCAACTCCCTATAAAGTGTGGACAATAATTACAGTTTCAAAGATCATGCGAGTTGTACATAAAATAATTAAATTTCAGATAGCTGGGGATGTAAACATGACATCATTTGAATTTACTATTATATTAATGTGTGTATACACAGCAAATATGTCATCCTTGTTCCGTCCGCCATTAAATGGGGAAAACATATGTTCTAGCTAATTTGGGCGTTCTGTATATCACGAGTTTGTCATGGCTGAAAGATGTAGAGTTCTCAACTGCGTACATTTCCCTCTCTATTCCGAACACAATAACCAATGCATCATTGTTTGCGGACGTATAGTCACAAATAAAAATAAACATATCTGGTGATAGGTGAGGATAGAGTAGATTTCTCCAATTGGTTACTTGTGTACTTTATAGTTATCCAGAAATTTAAATTTAATATAAACCTTCATGTGAATCGGTGTTGATAGAAATGTGTCCCTCAATGGCAGAAGTTGTGTCCGTCAGGCGGATCTTATTCAGAGGGTTCCCATTTTCCATTCACATTGATACAAAATAAAATATTTGTTTTCTCGTATTTCGAATAAAAGAATGAGGATTAAAGTGGCGTATTGTAATATTCAGCGTACTATTTAGATGACGTTTAAACACATTCTAACTTTCAAAGAATAGTGTTTGTGTTTGATATTGTATTGGTATTATAGAGCATTTGAACTGTGCACGACATAAATATGAACAGGTGAAGTCAGCTCTTATCCATCAGAAACAATGAGACAAACATAAGGTAATGATATAGACATCGACTCATCTTGATCGTGAATTCAGGTATCCTTTACAAATAATACTGAGAATATGAATCTCCTGAAATTTAAAATTGCAGCAATGGTTTATTCACGTGGACATTAGATTAAGCAACCTGTACATGTAACGAGGTAGATCGGCGCAGAAAAGTCGTTTTTGTGCCACACGTAAGTAAAAATCATAACTAATTTTTCTACGAAAATGTGTTCACGTTAATGCTTATTTTGAACATTATGATATAAAGCTCGAAAGGTTCTTGTACTTTGTGTGACGACATTAGCAACATAAGTTCAGTGTCATGTTTAAGGAAGAATAACATTATTCGGTACTGTTGCTTGCCGTGGAAAAACACGGTGATAGAAAAATACGAATGTGTTGAAAAACTGATGATATTGAGAGGTAAAGTGCAATGAAGAAAGCAACTTTCAGGTCATCATAGTCGAGACACACGCATTCACCTTTTTGCAAAACGTATATTTATAATTTTTGAGATTGATATAAGAGAGAGAGAGAGAGAAAGAGAGAGAGAGAGAGACCTTTCATTTTGTGATATTTGCAATAATTTATATAAAAATATGTTTTTGAAATGATAACCAACATTAAGAAAGAAAATTTGTTTACACATCATTAAATATTCCTGAGCAGTTGATTAGCGACATGAAATATGTTTTGATTTAACAATTGCATTGCCCTTCACAAATAATGACAGTACATCATTACCTCATTTACTGGATCATACATTAACCAGCACTTTCTGCGTCTCTTCCATTTAATATATTTACGATTGAGCTTTGTCTTGTATTCATTTAATTTCTACCTTGTGGCTGACAACTGTGCACCTTGCAGGAAATTCCTCATTGTTATTCGAAATTTCACATTGGAAATAACCATGAACTAGCATGGTGCTGGATGATTTAAACGATGCATACTAATTCGAATCTATGGTCTCAAACAAGTAATAGAAAAACAAAACCGTTAGGTGTTGAAAAATTACCACATAATATAAATATCTAACATAAAACAAGAATATTTAAGCGGAATTACAGTTTTGTGAACTAAAGACACACGTATCCGAATATTTTTATCACAAATACCATTTAACAGAGCATTCCAAATTAATTCAAGAGCATGAATGTGAGAATGTACCCTGCTTATTTGGAAATATAAACAAATGTTCCATCACTATGGCATTATTCCAGGCACAATAATGCAATTGTTGCTTTTCTCAAGTAATATGAGTATTTGTACTTACAATACATAATTTAAATAAAGGTTTAAGCTGAAGGTAAACCTAAACAATATTAAACAGTCTGGCCATTGATATCACAGCAAAATCAATATTTGGAAATCGGAAATTAGGTAAGAATATAAGTCCACATTTATCTCCGACTATATCCATGCTCACAGCTCAACTATGAGGCGAAAACGCAATTTAACCCTACAATACAAACATGATTACTTATCCTACGTGATTTACGCATCAGTGGTTAACCACATGATTCAATTATCCCAAAATCATTATCGAAATTCGAGAACGTGTTTATAATTGATATTGAAATTAAAGTTTTGGTCACCTTATTAAAAATCGTACCTATCATAGATCAAACAGATACGTCCCAAATGTGAAACATGGAAAATACACATACATACATACAAACATACATACATACATACATACATACATACATACATACATACATACATACACACATACATACATACATGCATACATACATACATACATACATACAAACATACAAACATACATACATATATACATATATATATACACATACATAGCAGTGATTACTACACCTGTCGATATAATAATAATAACAATAATAATAATAATAATAATAATAATAATGATAATAATAATAATAATAATAAATATTCGTGTAACGTTTATAAAGCCGACACACATTTCCTCGTCAACTCAAATATTTCCAACTGTGAGTCAGAACTTCTAGTAATTGGTGTTCTATGATATATGGCTGTATAAGTACATGCAATGCTTTTCCACAAATATAAATTCTTATTCAAAAGATTAAGTTCCATATTTTTGAAGCTTACAAGGTGATGATTATGCTATAACTTTCATTATTCGTACTGATAGATATTTAACTTATACCGTTTGCTAACGTTTGTGTTTACTTTTATGTTCTCAACGTAATGTTTACTTAGCTAGATTTGGTCCATGATTGTAATATTTAAACACAAACTGTATGTAACGTTTGAGTTCTAGAACAGTCATGTTTTCAGTTAGAATAGTATTTTCAATAAGAATTTTTCATATAATTGACGAAGTCGATAAAGTGAATATATGTATCATAGGGGATTTGGAAAGCAAATTATTTAATCTGGTTTAGCTGAACCGCAGTTCGCAGTTGTGTTGTTGAAATCAGATTTAGTTTAAGAGGAATTATTTATTTTAAATATTTTTGGAAATTGCAAAAGCGTTCATTGGCTCTTTGACTTGCACACGCTACCTCGATTTATTGAGTGTTATTTCATAACCGTATCACTGTGTTATATGTGGACATTTAAGACGTTTGGAACACTGTCGGAATCTTTTATATTTTTGAACATCTCAAGGGAAATGTAGCATTATTTCGAATTCAATTCACAAAATCTGTAAATGTCCTCCGAAGTTTACTTTGGATTTTAGATAAATAAACTAAGAGCTGATTCGAATTCAATTACTGGTTTCACATTTTTCTGTTACATATGTTTATGCTTTGGAATCATAACGTTATCCTGTGTTTGTAATCAAGACATTCATTCCAACACGTTCAATTAGTGACCATCATCTTCTTTGTGGTACACAAATCAAGTTCTAGAAAACCGTAAAATGAAACAACATATTTATTTTCATCAAGAAATACACTATGCCTGATGACTAAATCGAAATATAACTGAAGCGAGGAGCGGTGTATTGTTTTATTTTTCTCAAATGCACCCCACAGTTTGCTGTATATTTTTCAGCCTTGATAATTGTATAGATGGAGAACAGGTGTTTTACCCCAACGTGGACCAGAGTGGAAATATGAATCGTGTTTGGTAAACTATATTACCCGCCACGTAACTAGTCAGGAAAGATATACCTAACTCCTCAGAACTATATAGGAAGGATAGAAATTTCAATCTCGATTAATAATATACCTTATTTTTAACAACCAAGACAATGTTTTCCCCAATATACCTGGAGAGGGGTGAATTTAATCCGTACATACAACATAGCTAGCATAATCAATTCGAGTCCTACAATCAGAGTGCATGAAATGATGATTACATCAGTATCCAAGTATCTCTCTTTCAAAAGTATGTTTATAAATATTTAGTATAATGAAGAAGCTGATAAAGTCAATATATGAGTCTATACATCACATGTCTACATTATGCAAATGTATTTAATGGTCGAAATGTGTAGAGGAAAGCGAAATAGAACATAATTCTCCCCAAATTACGTTGTCTAATATATTTCAATAAAATATATTAAGATGCGACCGTACATGGCATCTACACCAATCTATTTTCCATCGTGAAAAGTCCGAATAAAAATACACAGGTTGTATGGAAGGAGTAGTGACAAGGAACCTATTTCCTAGCTACTCAAAACCATCAAAATGGCTTTCTGCACAACTGGGAGAGTGAACAGAATCAAAACATTAATGTGCATCGAAGCAGCTAATACGAGAAGCGTCATTACAATCGTCCAAACAGTGTTGGAGAAGGGCGTCAGCAACTTTTTTCAGAAAAGGACTGCTAGCCAAATTTAGGCGCGTAGGCAAATACAATATTTCCGCTCTTCGTAAATGTCTTTCAAGAATTAAAAAATGAAGTGCGCTCGTGAGCAATGCTTTTTTCCAATTTATTAATCAAAATCTCACTCCACAGATGATGATGGTTTAACCATGTGATTACTTATTTGATCAGATTTATCGCGCCATATGTTGAAAATCTATGTCGCAAAAGATAAATAGCGTTTATTCAGAAAGTTCTAACAAAACGCCTTTGTAACTATGGAATATACAAACTACCTCAATACCGAGATAGAATGCATGCAATATCACACACTGGTTTTAATATATCAAAATTAATTATTTACAGGTAGTTAGAAAACTGCACAGCGAAAGAACATACTAGCAATGACGAAACAATCACCAGAATTATTCAATTAGAAAATTATTAAATATACTGTCTGCATATGGTTTAGTAAGCAATAATATAAACGATGCATACATTATTAATGGTAATTAGGCAAAAACAAAATTAAATGTATAACATATAGAAGAAAAAAAATCCCGGTTTCCAAATGCATCCCTTTCGATTTTGTGCGCATTACACATTTACGATATCAAGTTGTATTCCCACTCGATAAGTATAGTACCAATACAACGTTATCAGGATCTTGTAGAATGGTATGTGCAATATGTTATTATTTTGAGTAACATTAATAATCAATAATTTCAGACCTACAACATCTCCATCAAAATAAACTCATCACAGTTGTATAATTGAACAATATAATAATTGTGCTAATATGGCATCTATAATGTATGCATCATCAGTCTGACATGTCACAATTTGTATTAGTGGCGAGAAAGAACAATACTAAATAATACAATGTTATCTAGCATACATGACCATAATTTTATCCTCACTGGTAGCGCTACAGATCATAATCAGACTTGTTGACAATTTGTATTCAGGACCGAAACATGTATACATGACAATTTCGCCTGGTCCGGAAAACTTGTAAACAATGAAATATTAAACTCAGTGGTCAAGCATACTAGAAAATCTCCCTATACGGATTTCCTTTAAGGCAAAACTCTCTATATATCTATGTTTGGAAGCATTCAACATAATCGTACGCAGCATTACCTCCAAATGTAATGGGTATTAAGTATCCATCCTGGTCTTGGGCCGGTGATATATAAGATGCCGTGGAGGTGGAGAAAATACAGTGTGTGTTTGGTATTCTTGTGATCTCAGTGCTGAGCGCCACGGATATAGTGTCATATCTCTCTTCCTCATCTTCATGTGTCATATGACTTATATGCCGTAGTAGTGTTGTCCTCTTTATTTGCATGCTAAAAAAGAACGGCACAATATATATATATATATATATATATATATATATATATATATATATATATATATATATATATATATATATGTATATATATCGGTATTTATGCCAACAAATTTCAGTGAATCGGTTCATATGTTCTCCTAAGATCCCCATATATGTAGTCTTTATCTATTATAAATAATTTTGAAATGGCACCATTAATTAGAAAATGTACACTTAAAGTTAGTTTAGGACAGTGTTAAAAGACGTTTAAAAAAGTAATAAACGAAATAAGCGGACAATATGAAAAATAGAAAACGCGCGTTTAGAAAGATGTCTGGGCTAGCTTAACCAATTTGTTGTTCTACCCTATGAAGGAAAATGAAACCGATATTAATTTAGAAGTCATAATCTAAAAACATAATAGCACTTTATAAGTTTTATATAAGTGAAAACTGACCCAACAGCATAGTTTTAGTCTAGTTATATAGTAAGTACATTTGGTGTTATCACACTGCAATGGGTTTTGTCAAGAAGATAACCTGGTTTCGAGCAGGTTTCAGTTGTAGGTGAAATATCAAATTCCTTTATTTTCGTTGACATTCTTATGTGGAAACCGCAATAAACCGTCTCATCTAGGCATCACCAAGGTATAGGATGGAGATCGGCACTGAAAGACCAGGTAATTGACAAATTGCCCGAGTGGCATCTAAAGAAAAGAGTTAATTTACCTAAGCTGAGTACATTGAAGATATTCTAATACATAGGTGCTAAAACCTCAAATGTAGGCTCAAAACCTGAACTTCTTTCTCTGATTGCAGGGACAGCCACTGCACCAAGTAGGTTGAAGCTTGTTTGGTAGTACAGCAACATTAGGCCTGGGTCTAGGATCAAATGTGTTTGTTCGTATTCATGTGCGCATGTCGGACATGGACCCTGACAGCGAACTAGATCAATGAATCCATGCTTTAGAGATGAGATGTTACCGAATGATCCCAAAAATCCCATACTCAGCCGTGCATCTCGTGAAGAGTTTTGCGTTTGATAGCAGTGTGCAAATAGACTATATGAAGATCTGCTTAAATCCTAAACAAACACAAACTAAGATGGTATGGTGTCGTCTCACGCTCATCTAGTATGCCAAAGACAATCCTACAGGCACAGCAATAGGTACGAGAAGCATGAGATAGACAGAAGCATAGATGTGAAGAAAACATCAAAGAGGGGATTTGCATTGGTGTGAAAAGTCTCAAAGGACTGTGGAGAACAGGGCGTTATGGAGAGAGAGAGAGAGTGAGAGGGAGAGTAACGCAATGACATCAGCGGTACCTCTGCTGCCAACCAGGTTACGGAAGAAATGAATGAAATAAAAACAATTTTGCTGCGAGTCAGACATGTTAAATAACGACATACGTCATGCTATGTAATATAACATAATCTGTTTCATGTTAGCTTGTTATAGTGAACAGAAAAATTGATTTAAAAATACATTCAATGCATTAAATAATTAGGGGTGTTCGAATTCTTATAATTCAGTTAGATTATCCTTGTCAGACTAGGATTTATGCACGTCTGTGATTATTATAATAATTATTGTTCGCATACAATGACTTAAAGCGTAACGAAGAAAGTTCATGTGAGAGCATGTAAAGTCTATTATTATGTTCGTGCTTAACTGTGTGGCGTGTACGTCACGGTACATTAATGATATTTTAGCTGTTTTAATGGGGAATCATATAACTCGGTGCGTTGTTGTGTTGTTGACCAAACGACGAGCACAATATAACCGGAAATTCATCGTGTTTTTCAAATGTACCCCACAAGATACACATGTTATATTATTGAATCAAGATTATTCAATATCACAATATGAGTTAAATCAACAATCAAATGTCACTTTATGAGGGAAAATTAATGATACAAGAAACTTCTAATATTCTTATTTTGCATCACCGTTGGTGATATAACCATACGCTGTTCATAATGTTTATCAGCTCTGTACATTTGTCATCCATGGTAATAGATCAATCTGTTAATTATGTTTGTTTATAACTTTCATAGGTTGGTCTCGTCGGATTACTTGTTGAAGTTATATACAATGATTTGTCCAATATAGGAACAATATCAGTGACTTGTATAAACTGTTGAACTCAGGTCAAATTATTGTGTTAAATCAATTGTTGGACTCTATGTGCACGCGTGTTCTGTCAGATAAATTTATGACCCGAGTACATTGTAAATGAACATATCATTTACTGAATTGCTTTAAATTTCTTATATAGATACAATTGAAAACCGGCATCATTATTTTACAACAATTACTCCTGAGAAACAGCGTACTTAAATTACACATGTTGTGTCCGGAGGAGAGAATATTTTCAAGCAATGTTCTTAATATCCGCGCACTGCAATCTGTGTTATTCAAGTCAACTATGACCTAAAAGACAAAAGCAGGATATACACGTGAACTATGGCCTAAAAGTCAAAAGCATGATATACATGTAAACTATGGCCTACACGGCAACAAGCATGATATACATGTGAACTATGACCTAAAAGTCAAAAGCAGGATATACATGTGACCTATGGCCTAAACCTCAACAAGCATGAGATACATGTGAACTATGGTTCAAAAATCAAAAGCAGGATATACATGTGAACTATGGCCTAAACGTCAACAAGCATGATATACATGTGACATATGGCTCAAAAGTCAACAAGCATGATATACATGTGAACTATGGCCTAAAATTCAACAAGCATGATATACATGTGAAATATGGCTTAAAAGTCAACAAGCATGCTTTAGATGTGAACTATAGCCTGAAAGTCAACAAGCATGATATACATGTGAAATATGGCTTAAAAGTCAACAAGCATGATATAGGTATGAAATACGGCCTAAAACTCAACAAGCATGATAATATTATGTGAACTAAGGCCTAAAGGTCACAAGAATGATATAATGTGAACCATGGCCTAAAAGTCAGCAAGCATTAGATACATGTGAAATATGGCCTAAAAGTCACAAGCATCATATACATGAGAACTATGGCCTAAAAGTCAACAAGCATGATATACATATGAACCTCCGGCGGTTCAGCCTGCCTTTCCTGTACTTTGCATGATGAATGAAATGTTTATATTTCTTACATCTTACCTTAACCTCTCTCTGATCAAGAAGATATTCAAAAGTACACTGATGACAAGTAGACTCGTTAATGACACGACAACAGCAAGGACAAGGGTAATGTTTGCAGTCGATTCTGACAAAGTTAATATAGATAACATCAGTCAAATTGGCATTTAGTAATAATAATAATAATAATAATAATAATGAGGACCTTGTATAGCGCCTAATCTTTAGAAGCTCTTAGCGCTATACATCATTCAACAACACCTATATAATGATATCATTTTTTTTAAAACACCATGAAATTTGAAAACAGAAAACGGGCTGAAAATATTTAAGGTAAGCGGACAAAAAGCAATACAGAGTGAACTTGTGCTATATGTTCATTGGAGAATTAGAAATTAAAAGATAAGATCTATATATTTGCTTAGAATTGTGCACCATAAAAGTATTCTTGCAACGATTGACTTGATGAGATAACAATGCTTCCACCGGTAAAAGACCGAGTAGTGCTTCACAAGCTTTTATTGTGAATGGCAGAGGGGATTGTAGTAAAACAAAATCCGGTTTATAATTTCACTGTTGTGTTAATGTCCCCACATAAAATCTTCAGAGTTTGAGCGAAACCAGGGACATTAAATCACAAACTTATCAGTGTTTGCTCAGAGGTCGAGGTGATTCAAGTTTGGATTAAGCGAGGATGAAAAGAAAGTGATGTGACCGGTTACATGTGAACTTCTATGCGTTGTGGAACTCCAGATAGGATCAGTAGTTCTTTTGGTTCCACTTCAAGGTCTTAATGCGCTTAATGCTCCGAGTAAAGGGCTTACATAACTGCCCAATAAAGGTTCAATTGCTACTTTATTTGAATAAATTTCACGACCGTTTATCGATACACTCTTACAACGGTACTAGTTGCACATTCATGAGCACCTGTGTACAACACGTAATACGTAAATTGGCTTGGCGATTTGTCCAGGATGTTATGTTTTGTGCAGTTCTCTCCGTGGAAAGTGAATGTGGTTTTTAGTTCACTAAAAGGCATTCGAGGTTATAAAAGTTCAAGATCTTCGGCTGATCGATATTCTTGGCATGAACAAGCTGGCTAGCAGATTTTCTGCGGATAAATATAGATAATCTAGATTAGTTTCTAAAAATCGTAGTGGCCAGACAACTAACAGTCTACCGTTGTCACTGCCAAGTACCAAATAAATGGCTGGAGATGTCAGCAAAATAATATATGCGGTCGCAGCAACACAAATAAATAATTTGGCACGAGACCATCGTTGGTGCGGTAACAACGGCAAAATAACCGCTACTCAGCTTGGGAGGTGGAGTGAGACTGGCACAGTCGGCAGGACCATTATGAATATCAGCTTTTTCAAGTTTACCATCGACTTCAATAAATGCGTCTGCTTGCATTAAATATCTACTTGTATTTCGATCTTGTAGTCCTCGTTTGTTTGGCACATGTGCGTCGTACGAATAATTTTGATAAACGCGAACGGCGTCATCTTTGTGCACGGGAGCGTCCATGTCAATTGTATATTTTAACATATTATATTACTAGAATACTAGCATTGCAGTTGATTAAATTAGCGGTGACTTACCAACGTGGACTGCGAGCGGTCTGTGCCAGTCTGATCCGATCACTACACTGTATTCGGAAGCCACCGATAGCGCTGCAATTATGCAAATGAATGGAGCGCCGTGTTGGCCGATATGGACAACAACATACCCTCTATTACCCAAGAATATTTTGCTTGTCACGATTTAATATGTGCCTAGAAGAAGATGACCGTCTTCTCCACCTGTAGATAAATCAACAAAGCCTTAAATAATCAAGTACACCGAGACCACAGTGAATAAATGACCCGAAACACTAATCTAGATAATAATGTATCCTTTACTGGAAAATATTAACGTTTGAGTCAACGATAATTTGACGCACGTTCCCTAGAGAAATTATCACGAAGTTATTAATTCCCTTTGATGATATCTTTGAAATATTTGTAGCTGTTATCTGGTGTGTGACGAAGGCATATATAGGCAGTTGGGAAGATTTTTTCCAGACTTTCCATTGTATTTACATACGCCTTATGCGCATTCCACAATACACAACCCCATACAGGTGACATGGAAGAGGACCGAAACCTGGTCATACACGATCGGCACGTATCCAAGAATATGACAGGATACATTGTTGACCAAAGTGCGTTGGTTCTCCATGTGGAGCCATTTGCGTTGATCATTTACAAATCATATGTATTCACATTATAGCCTTTTCAATTAATTTTTATGTGCAGATGTTAGCGCACCTCAGTGGACGCTTTCATTGTTTTCTGTATGCTGGGAAAGATTGATCTCGGGTCGCGAATAATTATATTATACCTCGAAGTATACTAATTTTAGGCTGGAGGGGAAATAAATTGTTTTCATCCAATTATGTGCTAAAGTGATTGTTTCAATTTTGGTGGTGATTTATGAATATGTGACAATATACAGCATCCTACAAGATAATAAAAACATTTAAATCAAGTTATACGCCCGCACAGATGCGCAGCTGATTTAAGATAGGTGGATTTCATTATTCGTACCTATGTGCACTTTATTCGAGAGGAAGTGTTAAGAACTATAGCACTACTAACATCATTATTATTATTATTATCATTATTATTAATATTGTTATTATTGTTATAAATGCACGGTTGATAATGATAATAGGCATACGGAAACTTTAAGATCAAAAAACATTGCTATATAAATAACATATTTGATATCTGCACTAGAGTGTACCAAAAGCTTTGGCAACTATATTAATCATTTACTGTCCCAGTAAATACTCTGCCATTTTTAAAGTGTAAAAGGGATTGAACGAACATTTACTTCGGAAGGTATTATAATGCATTATACATAAATAGTTACATATAAACTGTGAGTTACAGGTGAATTTGCGGTGTCAAATGACAAAAGTGAGATATTTAACAAAATGATTTGGAGAATGCTAGAATTCAAGTCCCACATATATACAACTATACCACATCGAACCATACTATTGATCCCATCGGTGCAATATATACGTAGGAAACATATGTAAATATGTGGATTGCTGATTTCCTTCCCCAAGGCACACTATTGCTGTATGGTCAGGATGATACCCGAATTATTGCATAGAATTTAACTTTACCAACTGATCGCTTCGGAAAATAAGTGAGTTGCAATTAATGTTTATCTTAATTATTTGTTTTTTAATTCATGAGCAATATTCAGCCAATGAAAGAGTTTGGGAGGTTTATTTTACTTCGGAGTAGATATATTTGATGACGCTATGTTACTTTGGAATATATATATACCAGATGTCAAACACGCTATCTTTGATCCTGGTGTCGTAGAGAACATCACGGTGCTTGCTGTTTCATTTGAAATAGTCGTTGATTCCGAGCTTTTGGTAACTAGTGTAGAGGACTCGTTATATTTACCTATTGCATAAAAAAACATCAAATCGAATTAACATTTTGTACATTGAATGCATTTGAATGGTACTAGTAAAGTCAGTAGCTGCTTGCTAAATATATACTTCTATCTATTTTGCATGAAAGATTTTAAGTTGGTTTTGCTAATAAACAGTGTATATTGTAGATGTATAGTGCCAAGACGAGTTAGAGGGAACAACTTTGTTTTTTATATGTTATGACTCATATTAAATTCTGAGTATCAAAATGTTGACACGTTTGAAACTACCTATATATATATATATATATATATATATATATATATATATATATATATATATATATATATATATATATTCCTAGTCCACTTCCTGGAGCGTGTCCTAAAACTCAATACCGTTGAATTTAATGAAAACATCTACCTCCATATTAATGAAACCGCAATGGGTACAAACATGACAAATTCGTATGCTAATATTTTTATTGGAAAACGGGAGGGTCAACTTTTAGCATAGGTTGAACTTACACCATACCAGTTGGTACGTTTTAACGTTGATATAAAATGAAGTGGCTACATGGTAGAGAAAGTCTGGATGATTTCATATCATTGGCAAAAAACTTCCATCCCTCAACCAAATTCATGGCAGAAGACTTTACCTCATACCACGTCTTACTGGACACAACATCCAGACTGGTATAAAACAAACTCCATACAGACATATACTCGAAACCAACCAACAATCACTAGTATCTCCTGCCAAGCATCTGTCATCAAAAATGCTGCATGTGATACAGACCTGGACATTTTTTCCACAGTGACTATATATAAACTAAACAAATATGGTCCAAACAAAACGTGCAAAAACAGAGAATGTCTCTTATATCATCACATGTAAATTCTGTGCCCTTCAGTATGTCAAAGAAACTGAAGAGCTACAAAAAGGATCAACCTTCATAGATCTGATTGTATGGCAAAGAAGCTGTACAGAAGCCCGGTCGCATAACACTTCTCCCCTAACCACACTTTCATTGACATAACACGTATTGCAATTGCTCATAACCCCAACTGGAGTTCCCAAACCATGAAAGGAATGGAACCTTACTGGATACGCTGAATTAGAACATTGAAACCAACCGGTTTAATGCAAAAAGACTACAAAAAGACAACCATGCAGAAATACAAATATATTGTGCAGCCGAGAAACATGCTTTTAAATAATTCTCTAAATTTCCTTAATAGCATGCAACTACTATAATAATGAAGTATCCGGGATATAATTTGCGCTCACATAAATTTACGGAAAATAACATATGTCGTTTTGGCTCAATGTGACCATGGTACAAATTGAATTTCGCAAATGAAAGGGTATCTCAACTGCCCATTAACTGGGGAAATGTTGCTGAAGCCCATAAACACTAAACTGCAATGATGTTGAGTGTGGGTATTCAAAGTCGTATTATTTAATATGTGGTTTTGTTCAGGAACTGGAAAACATCTAGTGTCAAAATGAGTGTTAGCATTTATTATGATTCAGGACGTGAAGAGTGGGGTGATATAATATTTTGTGGGAATATCAAACTACTCTAGCAAATAAGGTTGTATCCGTAGCAAAACAAGGTTTCGGACATGTCTAAGCAGAGAGTTGTTCTATAAAATTGCTTACCAGCAATCGAACAGGGATATGTTTCTCCCGACTTACAATTGTTAAGTAGGTCAATACAGTCTTAATGTGCATGATCAGAAACATACACTATGGGCATTTTTATAAATCTTTCCTTCTGTTTTAAGTAATTTGTTTTAAAAGTAATTCATACGTCATACAGATGCAAAACTGAGTGCCGATGCATCAGCAATGTTTAATAACTCCTGCGCCAGGTGACTCGTTGTTAGCAACTGATAACTGCTACATAACATCATATATTATATTAATTATTCTGTAGTCGAATATCGTGCTCTGCTTTATATATATATATATATATATATATATATATATATATATATATATATATATATATATATATATATATATATATATATATGAAAACAAGATATACATTTTCAAAGCAGCATCTAAATTCAATTTACTTGTGTCATTCGTTGTCAAATATGAATTCATTTCTTAGCCTCATATAACTATTGTATTTTCATCTCTCTTGCTAAACGTGACTGAGACAGCTTTCCTGGAGAACCTACCAGACATACACACAACGGACTTCTTCCCTGGTTCATTTCCTGCATGGACAAATTCTAGTTGTATTACGCCACCATTGTTTTTCAAGAAGCCTTCAAGTGAATGTTTTCCATTTGTTGTACAAGCTAGAAAATAAAAATACACATTCAGCCAAAATTCGTACAACTGTATCTTATGATGCACATAAATGTGGAACATGCACATATAGGTTGTTTAATTGTGTGTAATTAATCAGACATCTTTTTCAAAAGATAGTGTTATACCTCTAATAAGAACCAGATAACTAATCCCAAGACGTTTGAAATATTAACGATTTTTCAACGTGTCCCTACAATTGTTATATTTCATCTCCTTCCGAACCACGGCATTTCCATATGCATTTGGCCTAATTTACCTGATTGAAGATCATTTTACCTCAGTTTTCTGCGTGAAACACTAAATAATGATCAAGTCTTTGTTATCAAGTGGCTAATATGCCCTCTCTAATTTCTCAGCTGTGTCATACCGTGGTTACACATTGTTGTTTTTTATATGCTAATTTAATATGAACAATAGTGTCATGTAATCAGTGAAAACGTATACCCACTCTCTGAACAATTCCGAATAACGAGATCTCGTACAACGGAAGTCCACCGCCACTTAGGAACGTTTGGGAAATTGTAATTTGTTATGTTTCCAATAAATGTTGTAGGTCTCTTGCCAGTCTCTGCACAATCGTTGATTGAATACACCCACTGGTCCTCCTTTTTACTCTCCTCCAGATCCAGATACTGCCCTAAAATGTGGAAAATTTGAAGGCAATATGGATGCCATCAGGTGAAAGCATTTTGCGAGCTACATAAATTACAGCTATGCAATTAGTAAATACTTCATTAATTTAATAATTAATGTATTATGTCTTACAAATATCCAGCGATTGTGATATAATAAGAAATAGTATGTGTTCGTGATGCATGGATCTGATGCGTTTATGAAATAAATTATGGCACAGTTATGTTTAAATTCAAGAGTTTCAAATCACTCACCTTCATTCACCCGATGATTTGTATCCAAAATATTAAAATGTGAATTAAATAATGTCATTGTTTTTCACGTCATTAAGAATAAACGGTATATGCAAAGTGTTATTTAAATAAGAGCAGATTTCGGCTAAATGAACAACAGTATGGGGTTGTTTTTCATACAAAACCAATTAGAAACAAAACAAATGTTTACAACTCATCTTAAAAAATATAGTTAGTAGCAAGAATATTACTCACACTCATTTTGTTAAATTCTACTGCATGAATATAATTAACGAACTAATACAATCAAACACGAAAAAGCAGATGAACGAGGTGACATCATGACTGTAATGTGTCGCAAATTAATTCCTTTCAAATTCATTATGCAGGCAACTTACCATTTTGAGTTTCGCACAGGTGTCGATAGTTTATACTGCAATTTACTACTGACATTTTGTATGTTTTGTCTTTTTCAACTCTCAAGCAACCACTGTCATCGTCTTTGATATCATGTGATGAAATAGTAACTGTAATCAATATATATGCAAATTTATGTATTATGAACCAAACAATAGTATCATTATTATTATTAGTACTATTATTATTATTATTATTATTATTATTATTATAAATGCTTTATTTGTAGCAGCATGGTACGAAGATATTCGTCTTTGTTGAGCTATTCTGCAGAAAGGAAAATAACAATATTTAATAAACTAAGTCCCATTCCATTGGGATATCTATTTTCACATGATGCTTGACTTATCAATACCAAGAGGTGTCACGGCCTATATTGCAGAAATAACACTGTGAATTTATCAGTATTTATCTCATCTTGTCATGCAATATCTCATAAAACCAATTTGATAATTTAAATACACCCTCGTCAAGTCATGAAACACCCTAGGACAACAGCTGTGTAACCTTGTACATGCACTAGTTTATACATATCCCTACCTATTTCTCTATCTCACATACATACGCACACAGACACGGGCGTCTATGTCATTATCAGTAGATACGGTTCCTTAAGCAAATTACTATGTAACAGAGCATATGTAATTTTGATGCACACGACTGACTATTTGGCAGGGCAATTTGGGTAATTACGCATGAAAACAGTTTTCAAACTCTAAACAGTTAGTGTATTAAACAGTTGCATAGCTCAGTGAGATCAGAAGACGGTCGTCTTTTCTAGATGATTAGGTACTAAAAAGAAGCTTCCTGAGGCTAATGCTAGTGGCAATTACACCGTCAGTCAGGGTTTCCGCAGGCCCTTCCCACCCCAGATTTGATATTTCTTCATTTTTATTGGGCTGTAGGGAAAACGTCAAATGTCATTAAAAACAAAACAAATCAAAACCACCGCACAGGTAACCGCTTATCAATATTCCTAGCTATCTTAACCGATATTACATCGAGTCATACATGCATGACATCAATAGGGAAACGATTCATTTTTTTAAGGAATGGCGAGTATTATAATCATTGTGTTTCAATTCCGGTGACAGACGAGGCGAAGCCACATCGTTCATGAAATATGATCTGCTACTAACTGTTTGCATTTCTAGTCAAATGACAATAAAAATCTCGCAACCTACATGTCAATGACAGCAGATGTCCATTAGTCACGCGATATCAATAATACCCCCATTTCAATGCTGTTGTACAAAAATATGAAAGCATTAAGTTAAAGTCACATGCTGTTTGTAAAAGAATGAAAGAACATAATTCACGACATTTTCTGAGAACGACTGCTAGAAACATGTTGTAGTCGCCTCAGCTCGGATAACGTCGGATTCGTCAAGAATAGAGCAAGTGTCAACGTTTCTTTTTTTGTTCATGTGACTGCCGTGCTGATATGCGCCCACTCTTTGATGAATCTAGCGTTTCAAAACACTCTACGTTTCACTGGATCATGGTAAGTACATGCAATATGATACGTTTAAACATCGATTCACTTAATATACCTTCATATATAACATTCCCTTCTCATTCCCTTCTCATCAAAGAACAGAAGTTTAATTGGCATTGTTGGAGCAGTACAATATCTGCAGAAGGCAGGGTGATACCAATGTTTGGTTAAGAAACAACTCCCCACTGGTTTCGGAAAACATATGACCGTCGATTACATGAAATTGCCAGAATGAAATTATAGTGGCCGGTATGAAGAGGTGGCCGATGAACACAAGTGACGGATAGGACAGGTTGAACTGCATATATTTGCATGCTTTGAATTTACAACAAAATAGTTTTGGACAGAGATATATATTTATATATTTGTGAAACATTTCCTAAACCATCACATACTTAACATTCTATTTAACAGTTTGCATACTTCGTACCTACCTATACACATATATACACACTTGCCAAACTCTCCACCTAACTACGTATCTATTTGCATGTCATTTTTGGCTTCAAGATCGATTCATTGTTGACTTGATGGATGAAAAGCAATGTGAGGTTAAATAGTGCCATATGAAAAAAAGGCATAATCATTAAAATGTATGTTTTAAATGATTATTAAATTTGCAATGATATGGTAGGACTAAATGAGGGATCAGGAGCAAAGGGAAATGTAAATGTTCTTTGTAAAGAGTAACATGATACAACATAAACGGTTATAACGGTACGTATGTTCGTTAAAAAATAATCCCCCCCAAAAAGATGTTGTAGAACACTACCAACACAACTCTTACTTTAAAGTTGTTTAATACATGGTCTGCGTAGCGTATTGATCTGCCTGCTCGTACGTTTTGCATTAGAAATATAAATCGTTCCTCAAATTTGGTATCATGTATCAAATACATGCAATCTAATATGTACTAATTAGTCTGCACGGAAAACGTGACTTCATATTCCTTCTCGTTATCTAGTTTGACAATGAGATTATCAATGAGATTATTTTTGCATGAGCTTTATATTTAAATAAAGGAAATTCACATGTTGATTTATTATGATTTTGCATTTCTATTTCCTTTATAAGTTATTATTGCCAGCTCAATCGCGTGTTGTAGATGTATTGTACACCCACCACCTGCACAGGTAAATTTATCGAGCTTACATGCCGTTTCTATGAGGGCATTGAAGACCGAAACAAAAATGTCGGAAAGTGATTTGCATAACTGTTGCTTAGTATATTGAATATTATAAGATATATAGGAGCCCGGTTATGAGTGCTTCATTCAACGTAATTGTTAAATGTATCAAGTTGTAAATATGTTGAACCAAGCTGCAATGGATATCTTTTTTATATTATTATTTTTATGTTTTATTATACTTTCTGTAAAGATTATGTCCGAAGCATTTTATGATAACTTTGTGAGTAATTAGGTAAAATGTACACATCGAGGAATACCCAGCCATGATCATTTAATCCATATAATCTTAATGAACTTCCATTATGTCATCAGATCAGCATATTCCATCAACAAAACATTCACTTTTATGTAGATCGAAATTTTCGTTCATTAGCCAGACGTTGTCGATTCTTTATACAGTAATAGAGGGTAGAGTGTCATAGCGGGCTAAACCGGCGATAAATTGTCATCAACATTAATTCAATAAATATAAATTGGTTGATGCTGTTTAAACCAAAGTATTGTTTTCTTATATAGCATTACGCTGCCGTATGGCACGTGTTGTTATAGCGTCCGTTGTTACTTTCTCCGCATTTCGATCTTTCAAAAAAGTCGTGTTCATTTTTAGTGAATAGCCTTGCTTGATATATAATATAAAACCCTGACCTTACATAATAGCTGCTTAATATGTTCTCGAGGGGACTTTCCAAAGAATGACCTAGAAGTAGGAAAACAAATGTAGTCCGCATAATTTATCGATGTGTTAAAAGTGCCAGATCAGTATCACGTGACCGATAGTATTCAATGAAAATGTAGAATACGCGGTCAATTGAGAAAACCTTCAATTATTTCAATTTAAATTAGATTAAATTATTATAAGTGTATCATTTGATATCTATCACAATAACTTTTCATGGTGAAGTGCAAATATCAATTGTAGCAATTTGCTTTCTGCTAATAGATGATGCACACGTTTCATATTGGTCTTATTAGTAACGTGCTTGCATTGTCTGTACCTTTATTATGTATCATGACAGAAGATATCTGCTCGCGAGTTGACTTCAAATGTTTCCGATCATCAAATATAAATTGTATATGGAGCTCCATGACAAACTTTAAATTCTACTAAACATTTTCGAAGAAATGGTAGGATTGTTGTATGCAGCCGGTCCGACGACCTTGAATGCTTAAACTCTCACAACATATCCTAGGAGCAGACAAGTAAAGTTTTCAAAAGTGGGATCAAAGAGTATGTTATACGCATATGTGTGGAACTTGTTTGGACTTTGGATAAATTTCCTGGTTGCAAATTTTAAGTGAAGTTGTTGAGTGGCTGAGGACTAATTTGGATATATGGGATGGGTTAGTGATGACTAAGACAAATATGCTTTGTCCGCAGCCGTTTAGTTGTAAAGTAATTTACATCGGATATTTTGAAATGTAAATTTTTCACTGTTATCAATTTCCGGTTATTCACGTCATACATCTCTCTCTCTCTCTCTTTCTCTCTCTCTCTCTCTCTCTCTCTCTCTCTCTCTCTCTGTCTACCTCTCTCTCTCTCTCTCTCTCTCTCTCTCTCTCTCTCTCTCTCTCTCTCCTTATAGAGGTATAATTTGTTTCATCAGTAAGGCGATAACATTTTCAACCCGACTGACCTTCCTTATAAACTGATATTTTACTGTATCCTTGATCTCCACAAAGCATTCCATTTCCACAATGCAATGGATTCTCGCAGCTGTTGTTGAAAGGTTGGGTGTCTGGGGCGGAAAAGTCCCATTCAGCAATGCAGTTGCAAAGGCCACCCTGAAATACACCAAGTAAACTTTTATAAAACAAAGCATGTTTATTTATTATTAGAAGAGATTGATCGTTGTGAATAAAATGTGATACTTTGCACGTGGATTATATATTCCAGATGATGTGCCTTGTAAAAATAGAAAATGAATGTACTATTCATTTGCATAGCAAACAACGACTACTATATTAAGACAGACAAACGATTGGCATATTAAAACGTTTGCAAACTATTTATTCCCAGTATAAACAACATTCGAGACATAATGATCTCAATTTAAGAAAGCTGCAATTTAAATCATGAAATGCACAAACTTCCTTTAAATATTGAACTCTTTTAAACGACATTTGATGTTTAAGCTGATTATTGCAGTCTAAACCTAATTTGTTTAAGATCTGTTTTAAAATATACAAGTAAAAAATATTTAAGATTCACAATACATCACTACTACATGTACCCTGACTTCGTTCAGAAATATGAGAAAAAAATCCTCTTTATTATTCCCATCGCCGATCCATATGAAAGATTCCAGTTATCCAAATTATTTGATATTGTATTGTAAAGATCTTGCAAACACAGAATTGGAAATTCATTCAGGTGTTTGTAAAAGTTGATTTATGTCGTATTTAAGTTTACTGAAGCACATAATGCATCATCTATTCCAATATATACATCTTGAAAAAATTAATTGTAAATGAATTAAATCTGCTCAATCAGTCGAATTCATTGTAAACATAGAGTATCCAGCATACAAATACACTAATAATACATGCAAAAAGCGTGTCTTCTATTTCCCAAAATATGTCAGAATAATGGGTACACTGAAAACCTTTCTCTGCCGTGTGTTACCAGGCATACGTTTCGAACGAGCTTCAATACTAGGCCGGAACCTGCTCTACTCTGTGCACTATAATAGAACCAATCCCAATCTAAATTAAAGGCCAATGTGCACGATTTTCGTGAACTCATTATATTGAAATTGAAGATTGTATCAGATTTGTAAATAAATGTTGACGTTGCTGTTTAGGAACATTATTAGTTATCTTAATAATAAGTAATGTTTACTTGTTGTTAGGTCTTTTATCATTAAAGGGTTTAGATCAGTTGATTTCTCTTGAAGAAACAGTTTATTTCCCATTGTTTGGATGACCACGGAATCGTACAAAAGTGCCTATAATAATAATAATAATAATAATAATAACAATAATAATAATAATAATGATAACAATGATAATAATAATAATAATAATAATAATAACAACAACAACATGAGCCACCGTTGAAACCAAAATATTAAAACAAGGATCACATATAAAACTGACAAGTCTTGATAAATGAACACCATGAATTAAATACTTTATCCTTTTACGTTTCGTTGTAGAATTGGCAAATGATCATCGACTTACTGTGTTTCATGAAATATAATCTGTTCGACGTACTAGATAAAATTTGGTGGCTTCTCTTGGAGAAATTGTGAATTCAATGAATGAAGTCTATTTTACAAGCCAATTTTCCATGGCAAGTATAACATTAAAATGAAAATGAACAAACAATTTTTATGGCATATCCATCTTGAAATTGGGAAAAAATGCATTCATCTCATAAATATTTATCTCCATTTTTAACAGACAAGTCTGTAAGTGCTAACATGTACTTAGTACAGGAACATATATATATATATATATATATATATATATATATATATATATATATATATATATAATATACATATCAATATATATATATATATATATATATATATATATATATATATATATATATATATATATATATATATATAATATACATATCAATATATATATAAATCAAATATACATGTCGATATATATTGTCAGTTTTAGTTTTTTATTGTTTGATTGTTAGGTTTATTTTTTTTTATTTTCTTACATGCTGTAGTAATATAATTCTGTTTACTAGGATTTGACATTTTCCAGAAATTAGTTTGGCCTGACAGTTTTGTTCGTAAACATCTAATAATATAAGTTAGAATGTAAGAGCTGACCTAGTTCCAGCTTTGATTTAGAATCAAGTAAACAACTTTTTATTATTAATTCGCAATGTGGGATCCATACGAATGAAATGGAGACTGACTGGGAAGAAGTGATTTTAAGCATTTGAATCTTCGATCTGTTTCTAGAAAATGGTCACGTGACCCTCATACGCGAATGTGCTTTGCGCAGTAGCTATGTTTGATTCTGATGTTTTGAGAAATAATCTCAGTTTAGGCTTTAAAATACTTGATATCAAGTGTTCAATTTGTTGGGACCACATGGAGCTACATTTTGAATTTTATTCAAATTATTTGGTTTCCTAACGATTAATGTTTCTCCATGGGATATTTAAGTGCTCACACATAATTCTTGGACAAAAATATTTATTGAATTTGTATTCGGAATTCCATCACCGTAATAGTATTTTCCATGGCACAAAAAAGAACTGAAGATACATCATTGTTACAATGGCTACAACATACGTCCTCGCCTTCCTATTTTGGATTATTCTTCGGGACTCGAACTCAAATTCATTACAACATAATATTACTAGGGCTTCTAATTTTTAATTCTTGGAATATTCTTGGATATATTTTTGAAATTGATTCTTAAAATCGTATGGTGTTTTTTCCATTTTCAGTTTGGTTTTGTAGGGAAATAAATTATTTGTTAAATTATATATATATTTTTGTCATCACTTTTCTCTTGTTACGTTTACTAAGAGCCGAAAGGTAACAATATATATATATATATATATATATATATATATATATATATATATATATATATATATATATATATACATGCGTTGTACATATTTTCAAAACTAGATTAGAAGAGCAACACCAATAAATCCAGACCTTTGACTTAAAATTCTTGAATTCTTTGTCACATAGATTTTATTGCTATTAAGCAATGACATTTTAGATGTGGATGACCTACGTGTTCTTTTTCTACCTGACCAGAAGTATTTAAATTTTTATTCTGAAGAAAATATAGATTAATTTTTTTTTAATCAATGAGTATGAGTATATTAATATAATTACTATTACTAGATGTTTATCTTGTTGTGATCACCTTTCCCTTGTCATGTTTATTAGGAGCCGAAAGGTAACACTATGCATATATATATATATATATATATATATATATATATATATATATATATATATATATATATATATATGCGTTGTACATATTTTCAAAAATGATTAGAAGAGCAACACCAATGAATCCAGAACTTTGACTTAAATTTCTTGAGTTCTTTGTCCGATAGATTTGATTGCTATTACGCAAGTACATTTTATATGTGGATGACCTACGTGTTTGTTTTCTACCTGACCAGAACCATTAAAATTTTTATTCTGAAGAAAATATAGATCAATTTGTTTTAATCAATGAGTATGAGTATAATAATATCATTACTATTACTAGAAGCAACCATGTTTATGTTGGACTGAGAGAAGGACATTGTGTTTACTATGTTCTTGTATTATAATTTTGGAAACAATCCTTCTAGATATAACTAAGAAAATGTCTTATAAACATTTGGAACATTCCTGCATGAATTGTTTCATTAATTAATCTTTTATTAGGACGTGCTAATTGTGACCTGAGATCAGGTATTGGCCTTTATGATCTTATTAGAGGAAACTTAATTAGTTGTGCTTTAATATCTGACCAGACACATTTGTATGATTATTATGCCCATTATATCAATTGGGCTGGACTTTTTTTAATTCAAGTTATTAAACTTAGTATTAACGTATGATTCTTTTTGAGATATAATGTGCTCAATAACATATTTCTTAGAAATAAAGACAGATAGTCATATTAAAATTCAAAAATAATCTTGGATTATATTATTGTGATTCACCAAACGGCTGCCGGCACACAACTGCGACAATAGTCACCACAGACAAATCAAAACTTCCAGCGTTGTATTTATTTTGAAATGTCACAAAGCTTTATTCATAACTTTAAATATTTTTACTTATGTTAGAAATTCTAGGACTAATTTGGATTTAATTAGTAATACCAAAAGGTGTATTTACTTTTTATTATTCTGTATTCAGAGCAAATACAGTATTTTTTGAATTTTTCAAAGTTTATTGCTTATCATACTTATACTATTAGAAATTGCAAGATCCTATAATCGTGATCTACGTTTTTGTTCTTTAATTTTGCAACTTTGTATATCTTCCTGGAACCTTGAATATTGTCTTAGATTCAGTTATTATCATGTTATTTTAGGTTGGACCACTCCTCAATTTATATAAGGTTTGAGCTTACTTTAGCATCCCGAATATAGACATTGCTTCTTGTTAACTAAAGTGTTGCATCATCCGGAAACATGTTAGTACTTGTTTGTTGAGTGCAGAGTGGTATGACGAATCAAAATTAAAGAAAGTGAAGTGGACCAAGTACATAAAGTGACACGTACTCCTTGTCGTAAGAATTCATTCATGACAAGGCCGATCGATATGATCATATAAACGACTATGATGGTAATCAATGACACGCGAGTATGAATTGGGGTCACGTAAACAAAGCGTGTAATTTATAGTGAAATTTTTCTTTATATTGTTAAAACTCACTCTTTAACGTTTGATTGGTGTAAGGGTTAAGGTCAAAATAGGACTTTTTGTGTTCACAACCAAACTATTGTGAAAGGGAATAATAAGATTCAGTTAATTATCGAAATAATTGTGAATCATTCATCTTTTATTTGAAACGGAAATATACACTATATAATGACGATACATATTCATTTCTCGACTATAATGAAATTTATCTAGAATTAAAAGGAGTCACTGAAAGGAAAATGGTGATTTATGATTACATGTTTGTGGGTATAGATGAGTGGTTAATGATTAGTTCAAACAGTCAGTCCTTCGTGATTATGTGATTATATTCACGCACTTAAACAATTCATTAATACAAGGATAGTATAATAGCATCAAAGTGAGGACATAGGATTCATTCGGAACGTTATATTCTTTTACGCTTGTGATAGACCCTTTCGTGATTATTTGGGTTTTACTTCTTACCATCGTACGTTTCTTTTAACGTTTTATTTGCATGAGTTAGAGTATTATGTGTGACATTTTGTACATATTGATTGGTTTCCTTTCACTGTTACATAATTTAGGAACATATAGTCGTTACTAACATGCATACACACATACATACAAACAAACATACATACATACATACATACACACATACATACATACAAACAAACATACATAAATACATACATACATACATACATACACACATACATAAATACATATAAACAAACAAACATCAATACATACATATATACATACATACAAGCATACATACATACATGCATACACACATACATACACACATGCATACATGCATACATACATACATACAAAAAAACAAACATACATACATGCATACATACATACATGATGTCATATCGGGAGGGACTGTTAATATCCCCTCTTGGTCAGACAACAAAAACATACATACATACAAACAAACAAACATACATACATACATACCTAACCTACCGACATACATACATACATACATGCATACATACACACATACATACATACATACATACACACATACATACATACATACATACCTACAGACACACATACATGCACAAATACATACATACAAACTTGCATACACACATAAATACATACAAACAAACATACATACATACATACATACATACTTACATACATACATAAATATATACATACATACATACATACATACATACATACATAATGTCATATCGTGAGGGACTATTAATAACCCCTCTTCGTCAGACAACAATGCTTTTAAACATTTTTCAACGCAAATTAGTTTCTCTTGTTAATGCTCTCGATCCGAATTCAAACTTCAAGAAACTACAAACAATTATGAAAATTTAGTCACCTACACTAATCATTGAAATGATATAATTTACTCAGGTTTGAAATGAATAAGTCATCACGTTAGGGCATTGCTTATTTTAGTTCTCAGTTGAAGACTTCTACAATAATACCATTGTGCATATATATGCATTACTAAAGAGTTTTAATAGCAATGTCAGCAATATTATGTATAAAAGGAGGAAATATTATCAAGGAATTTTTGAAGAAGCCACACACTTCATTCAGGAGTCCATATCTATCTGTCTATGCTGACCTTCCTTCACGCAATCAAAAATCAATATAATCACATACTCTCTGAAAACTTGTTGTATTTTCTTACCAAAGCTTCACCTTTCTAAATGATTTCATAATTGAAGATCCATACTCCTTATGCACTTGAACCCTATGTTTGTCATATATTTTTGGGGTCATCTGAACCTTGATGTACATATTGTAATACATTACATGACATGAATAGTTCATAAAATACCTGCAAACCGATATATCCATGTAATCCACATAGGGAATAGCATATCCCTGGTCCATTTTTGGTTGTCCCAATGCTGAACTTCGTAGATACGTTGGAGTCTATTGCACTTAGAGGAACACAACCTGAAAACAATAATAATTATACACACACACAAGTATACATATATATATATATATATATATATATATATATATATATATATATATATATATATATATATATATATATATATATATATATATATATATATTTATTTATTTATTTATTTATTTATTTATTTATATTTATATATATACATAAATCAGCAATATCCAGCTCGTATAAATAACTTTACATGAAGCATTCATGTTTAAACACGCTTGCTATTGTGTGGATTAACACTGAAATTATTATTATTTTATACAGGAACAATCTATTGGATTAAGCATGTATCAAAGTTTAAATGTTTAATGAAAGATGTTTCCAGGACTTCAGGTAAGATAACAAAATAAGCGGTTGCACACCCTATCATGCAAGGAGAATACGCAGATTGCTAAATATGAAACTTTGTGATATGCTTTAGAAGCATCAGTTTACACTGATGGTCTCTCATACGATCCGCTAGCCTCCCACACCGTGAAAATGACTCAAGCATGAATTGTCACTGTCAGAACGTTAATATGATTTATTTTTGATGGTCGTTTATTGAAACTATATAGGGATCAAAGCTACCGAACGACGCGAGGAATATCGTTTGTTGCTATGCATAGTTTTGACTTTAGAATGCTTAATAAATTCGTATCAAAATAACCAAGACTAAGCCAATACCGGCAACTATTCCATTCATTCATAATGCCATTAAATTGCTGAAATATTTCGAAAACTATCGAACAACTCTTAAATATAATTTGGCGAACTATTCAGAAAAGTTAATGCAAGACTATGTTATTATAAATTTTGGGGCGTGTACTACATAAAGGGACACCGCCACTGGATACAATACTAAAAGCATTATAAAACAGAGAGTAGATACTAAAACTGGTACTAACATATTTTGTTTCCTACGAAGATTAACCGGAATAGTATATGGATGATGGGTTCCAAATATGGTAAATATGTTGTCTATATGCATTTGTGAGATAATGATATTGAAATCAATATTGCATACATCATATCAGTCATAGAGTAATCCATAGGAATGCAATTACACACTGCGAAATTGGAGTCAATAGCTAGCTTAATCATATCCTGCATAAATTGAAACATTTGTTGGAGCTAATGACCAACATCTAAGAATTTTTGCTTGCGCTAATGATCATCGTAGACGACTCCATGCGGACGTAAGACACCACGAATCTTATCCCATCCCGTTTGTTGTACCGCTATACCGTTATGTAACACAGAAGGCATAAATTATATAAACTTCCATACAATTTAGTAATTTTCTGAATTGATTTATAAGTTATAACCTGATTCTCGCTATTGGGTCCCAAATGATGTAAACTTGTCTCCCTGTGCTAAAACTATCACAAACTGCAATCGCTTATCCTCTGATTGAAGATCGTATGGTTAATTTAGATTTTGTGTGTAGACATTATTAAATATACTAAACATATACATTACACGAAGATAATAAACTCTTATGCGTTCTATTGAAAAAGTTTGTTCCTCGAATAAAATGAAAAACATAGATGGTGAAAAAATGTAAATGCGATTTAACATGAAGTTAAGTATTTATTATAACTTACCTGCTAATTTTATAGCATCTTACCTATGAAAAGGAAATGTTCATATGTTTGGAAGTAGCCAACCCATGCTTCTGCTTCTTCGTGTAAAGCGATTTTGTCTATAACCCTCATTCTTGTTAAATTTACAGCAGGGGTGCTCATTTTACAATGGTGTAAGGCTGTCTCCCAGTATATTAGGTTTGTGTAATTCAAGACTTCAAATGTTGAGTGAACTGCATCTGCAATGGAAACGGATAGACATATAGCTATATGCAAATATATTCCACTACTTTGTATAGTTCCTCATCTCAACTCTGCTTGCGTGGGTTCGAGTCTCTGGCAATGCCTAAAAGTGCGTGCGAGGAAGATTGCCAATAGCTTGAGGTGGAGTCGATGGTTCGATTCGTAAATTTCCCATGTTCCTAATCCAAGACTTATATCGGCCGCCATGTATCATCAGTCGCGTGATGAAAAGTGATATTAAGCTCACAACAACATGTTCAGCAACACGAACAATAAAGGCTAATAATTAATTTTACAGGGTCAGTTATACACAGAAGCATATGTAAAACAACTATTAAGCTGACGTTTTTTTATAAATAAAGACTTCTTGAATTAAACACACACGTCGACATTCCGCCCCTTTTTCGGAAACAATTGAGAAAACATCTGGGAAAATGTATTTATGTGGTTAAATCCTGTTTCGATACATAGCTGCGAGGTAGTACAAGTTCATATGAATTATACGGTTATAGTTGTAATTGAACAGTTGCATATTCTGTGAATCCAGTATATTGCCCATAATTTAAAACAATACTAAGAGTGAACAACCCGTGCTTTATCTACAATAGTTCATCATGATATAGCAAATTAATGGGATTTTTGACGGGTGATCATTGCTCGTTTTGAACACTTGTAGAGTGACTTTGTTGTGCAAATGTACGGTTCAAAATACACGTTACATAAGACATTCATTCAATAGTTTCAACAAGGATCCATAACATGCTAAAATTGTATTGTTTAGCAATTTTCGCATTGATAATGATGTAGTTGGTATGACCCAAATTTAATGGTAACAGCTTTGCTGTGAAAATCATTACATTAACTCCATTTATGTTTTCCATGAGACAAGAAAGTATTGGATATAAAATCATTCTTCTCATTCAGTGTTTGCTTTCTCGGGCAAGATTTAAAATGTGACTTGGTCAGTAATCTTGGTGTTATCTCTGACAGCAACCCACCATCACCAACCACGGGTAGAAACTTGACGAAGCTGCTTTGAAAAGGAAACAGCATTTAATACACAAGTCCTAGTTCCAACATGTTGTTGTCAAAGTTTATTTTTTAAGTTATAAGATATCTCAAAGGAAGAGAAAACGCAGTCTGTCGTCCGCTCTGAGAAAATGTTCATACAAGTAAATATATACGTAACGTGCCAATGCTATGTACCTGCTTAAAAGGCTTTATACTTTTGTTGTACGAAATAATCAACGTTGACTTCAAAAAACCTTAGGCTTTCCCTATCTTACTTTCCCTCCCAAGCCCCACCTCTTTTTTCTTCTCTCTCTCTCTCTCTCTCTCTCTCTCTCTCTCTCTCTCTCTCTCATTATTTGTTTTATATACTTACTAATGTACACCACAATGAAAAAATAGCATTCCTTGACCCAACAGAAAAATTCGTGAAAAGGTAAAATGAAAATTGTCAGGAGAAAAAGTATGGTCTTCAATGTGCAACGATTTCTATGGTACCTCTGCTAAGATTCGAGTCCTTGTGTTAGTGCTCCCATCGCCCTGCTAGCACTCTCCAATCCACTTATCTACTAAACAAAGCACCCGTGCGTAGCCGACATGCCTACACAGTCATTAACTCTTCTCAAAATATGTTTCACTCCAACGTCCTTTTAAACCAATTGGTCGAATTGACTTCAACCCATGTTCACCCTTCGGTACATATTCTAGTTCAGCAGCTCATTGCTAATTTTAATCTGAGTCTTAATGTTATATAATGCATGTGTTTACGCCTCATATCTGCTTAACTAAAACTGGCGTGAATGTCCTAATTCCTTCTCGAATCAATTTGTGCGAATGTTGATATTCACTAACGGAATTTATTGAATTTACTACATCAACTACATATGGATCACTGCAGAAAAGGAGCGGAATTACGAGTAACTTCGTTGGCTGAATTAAGGGGTCCCTCTTCTTAATTCTAAACTGAATATACAAACGTTGTTTAAACCTTACATATTAATTACTTAAAAAAACTATACGTTTTAACAAATAATTTCCTTCCTTCCCAACCTTAGATAAATGGAATCATTGTGGTTTTAATACACATATATACACATTGTTTAAAATGATGGGCATTATCAAGAGTAGGCTATTGTTTCTATACTCTCTAAATAAGTGAAGAATTTCTACTGAATAATCATTAGCGAAGTAAGAAAAAAAGGGACAATATTAATACATCCATTTTGTGAATTAAATAAACACGTTACACCATTTCATCGAAATCCGATCTACTTTCCTAGCGAGATGTCTCTTTAATGAAAAACGACAAAATACCAGAAAACATGCGGAGTGAGAGGGAAAGAAAGAACAAAGTAACCTACAAGAACATTGGTCTACATAACGGTTAGGTGTAGACATCAGTCTGTTCATGACACCACAGATTCAAAGTAGCAAAGGCCAGACATTCCTTGGTTAGAAATAACAAACATACTATACAATTTAATACTTATTTGTTTATCTTCTATTTCATCAAATCACATTGATATGATTCTAAAAACATTATTTATATTACAATATCCAAAGTAATATCACCACATTCGCCTTTCTCTCCCATTATTAGGTACGGCAGCAGACTAATCGACCAACAAAGAAACGTATGGATGGGGTGAGAAATAAATACATACCTTTATGGTAAGTCTCCCATACTCCACCCCACCTGACCCCACCCAACCCTATCCCATATTTCCCCATCCAACCCTAGCCAACCTGACCCCACCCCACCCAACCCTACCTGACCCCACCCCACCAACCCATCCCCACCCTGCCCTCTCTCTCTCTCTCTCTCTCTCTCTCTCTCTCTCTCTCTCTCTCTCTCTCTCTCTTTGTCTCTCCCTCTCACTATGTGGGTCTGTCAGTACAACAGTTGTACCACTGTGCTAAACAGAGGTTGAGGAATGGTAGAGCGGACATATGAAATTTTAATATGATAAAATATGCATTTCGACCTATATTAAAGTTTTCTTATACATGAAGCAAGACATACAAACAAACAAATCATTAAAACGAGTATACTATGTGTATTCTTCCTTACATACACACACACACACACACACACATATATATATATATATATATATATATATATATATATAGAGAGAGAGAGAGAGAGAGAGAGAGAGAGAGAGAGAGAGAGAGAGATTGGCCTATATGAGGTCACTGATTAAATCAAGTGTGCCATTGCTGAAACTTAAGCCATTTGTCTCTAGGTTAAAAAAAAATACATTACGTTTGTGCACTAAAACATGGAGATGCATAATTTCATAATAACCGTTACGCATCAAATCGTCAAGTGTTTTTAAAGAAACTCAGAAAAGTAACTAAGGAAGAAGTGCTTCAGGTACTATTATAACGGGTTAAAATATTGCGGAAGCAAGCGAAACACACACACACACACACACACACACACACACACACATATATAAATAACTAAAATCTAACAGTGACTACTTGTATACAGGAGAGGGTGATTTTGATAGGTATATAATGGAACTTTTTGAAATGGCGCGCGGAGGAAGCGTTCATTCATGTGGTGCATTGGTCCATATTTACAAATTACATTCGTTCGATCTGTGAGAAGATAAATTTATATATGTTAATACGTACCATTTAAAAGAAGACTAAGTATGATGAACAGTAGTCCGTTGGTCATTTTCTTTCCCCTATGTTTCTGTACCAAACGACTGCTCTGTCTTGTTAATTCAAGTTAGGTCTATGTACTTATCAACAGTGCACGTATATGTCCTCTTTATCTGTACATTTACTGTTAGTATCTTTATCTGTACATTTACTGTTAGTACGTACATGTATCATGTCCGGCTGTGTTATTACTCAGCTGTAAACAGGGCAAGAAAACCTCATTACCTTCTGTTGCTTTCATCCACGTTGTTGCTATAAATATATATCATTACGACGTAGGGGTGCCTTTATAGATGTGACGATGATTAATCACTTTCCGATCAGGATCGTGGGAACCAAAATATATGTATAGCTTTCTCAAGTGTTTTCATTCTTTCACATGCTCACGATTCTGATAAAAATGATGATGATACTGTTGTTGTTGTTGACGAAGATGATGATGAAGATGATCATAACAACAACGACGAGGACGATTATGAAGTAATTAGTTAATGATTTACATCAGAATGCCGCGAATTATATTAATATTTGTTGCTCATTCCCTTTGCAACGCTGATAATGATGCGTAAATACTTAACGTATCAATATGTATGTTTGTATTTGTATGTCTTGGGTCTATCACCAGGTGGTGGGGCCCCGAGTGGCCGAGTGGTCTAAAGCGCTCTACCTTACGGATCACTGCCATCTCACCTCTGTCTGCGTGGGTTCAAGTCTCGGATTCGGCCAATGTGGGTATATGAGAAAGCTTGCCATTAGCATCTCGTGTGTCCATGGTTCTTTACGGGGTTTACCTGGGTTCTTCCTCCACCATTAATACTGGCAGCCATGTATAGCCTATCGTGTGCTGAAAAATGGCGTTAAACCCTACAGCAACAATAACATCACCAGGTGGTGGTCATGAGTGACCAACTCCAGATACATAAACTAGATTCCGGTGTTTCGTTGATATAATATTATTCTCTGCTTGCGATATCTTGGCATAACGAACATCAATATTAGTGTTATTTGCTGCCTTATATATTTTCTTTCACTGAATGTTTGCAATAATATGTACAAATTGCATGTTTTTCTGTAGTTCGACCTATTAATGTTACTTTTTAGATACTATTTTGTAGGAGTTATAATCTCAGCAAAGTAAACAGATTGTTACGTTCTGCTCTTAATTAAGTAATGGCATTGGAAAGTATTACACAATTATTTCGAGATAAGATGAATGACGATTCAAGTGACTGGATCTTCCGAAAAAGGCCGAAGAGGAAATTGCGCATTAACAAGAGCTGTTCAAATATAAGAAAAGTACATAAGAAATTGTCATGGATTGAAAAGTACATTATTTGTTAAAGGAACGTTTAGTCTCCATTGAGCATGATATTTTGTCACTCCTCCAACTAATATTGGTAAATGGAACTCATTGTCGCAAATGAAAAAGAGCGAAAAAATAAACGCTTGATCGCGACACGAATCTATTTGACTCCTAAGTACACTAAGGATCGTTAAGTATCCTACAATTATGCATTCAAATTATTAAAGTAAAAACAAACAATATTTTAAAACCACCAGCACATCCTCTAATTTATTTTAGCAAGTCTAATAACCATTTTGACATCGATTGAATGAAGTTTGTTTTCTTCCGTCAATTAATTCTTAGTTTTCATCAGAAGAGAATTTTGATCGGCTTACATCCATAATTGATTCCATTTGTTACATAATGATTTAGATGACACCTTAGTCTACGACTCGTGCGGGTATTCTATGATGGAATCAACAAACCTTTAAGATGTAATTCAACAGGGAAGAACAAATCTAAAAGTCCCTACGACCGTTTACGTCAAATTCTTTTGTCAAGTTAGTAAATTTAGCTACAAGTAGGCATGATAGGTGCATGATCGTTGTGATGCACTAGGTGATTCAGCAGAATTATGATGAGGATTTACAGGTTGCTGACGGCTGGTACATGGCCTTATGGTTATCGCAGGATTTCTGTGTTGTCCCTTCCACTTGTACAAATGGACAATGGATGATACACCCAGTGTCCACATTGACTGGTACATTCTGGAAATTGTTGTGCCATATGCGAGCTTTATAGATAGTTGCTTCCATAAAGTCCTCTCCATGTGCTTTGAAATTTGAAAGCAGTTATCGGTTTTATTTTCTTCCGCTGATTAGCAAGTGATGTATTGTTTTTCATTTTTGGAGAGTCTATCAATTACCTCACCATATACACTTGGAGATGTGAAAGTGTTCTGCTCATCTTTTGTAGCATCTGTCTTTTGTCAGTGAGCCTTGTGTCCAACGATGGAGATCTTCCTAATTTGTGTGACCCGAAGATTGCCCTCAAAGCAACAGAGACTCATAGATGTATATTCATGTCTGACTTATTGTGCAGGGACGAGTGTTTATGGTCTCAAAATTAGACTGGGCATTCATATTGCGGTTGCTGTAGTCTGCTGTTTTAGTTTGATGAAATGCAGTCTTCTGGAAATGTCGTTTGGCGCTGATTGTTTTCTTCTTACAGTAACCTCTGCATATGAACAACATTCTCATCAGACCAATGTTTTGTAAGCAAAACGAGGGTTTGGATGCGGCTGAGTACAACGAGTCTTTAAAGAATGATAAGTTTATTTGACATCCTCAGAGTTGCCGTCAATTGCTTTATTTTAGTGCTAAGTGCTTAGACAGATGGCTCTTTTATTTCACGTTTGAAACATTGGGTTTTCTGAGTACGTTCTTCCTCTGTCTCTGTCTCTCTCTCTCTCTACCTCTCTCTCTATCTGTGTGTGTGTGTGTGTGTGTGTGTGTGTGTCCGTTTATACGTCCTACTTGTCGATCAAATATTATTCATATTTGTTCAGATCATATACTTTTACACCCTTGGTGAATATTTACACATACATAATTAGATCACCCTTAATGATAATTAAACATTCTTTCATTGGTTTAATTGCTTAACATACATCGTCGTAGATGCTAGATTCATACGTCAGTCTTATTTGTTCAATGTCCATCCCTCAGTGTTTGTTTATATATCGTTCCAGTCTCCAGTTAGTGAAACTATCATTTCCTTTATATCAGATGTTTAATTCAGTGCGCATCATTTTATATAACCTATTATTGGAATTCATGCGCACGATTTTAACTGTCATATTTAATCAGTTTTCAATCACATTATAACCTAACATATCATTTGTGAGTTTCCCTTTAGTGTGTAGGTTATGATCTAATCAATGTTATCATCATCAATAGGGTTTGAAACGTACACTATATGTTAAACAAGCATCAATCGTACACTATATGTGAAACATCATCATCAATATGGTTTTATGCTCTAAATCTAGTATTGAATGGCCACGTTTGATGTAATTATTCACAAGTATCGTTTATCCAGCTTGTGGATGAAAAAGATAAGCATGAAGCCGGCTGAGAAAGTTGCAATTTTTCCGATGCAGCCGGTCAAACTGATATATATATATATATATATATATATATATATATATATATATATATATATATATATATATATATATATATATATATATATATATATATATATAAACAACTTCTGCTACTCCGTTTTATGATGGAGATGGCAAATGCATTTCGTCTTTCAGCGTGAGGCAACTAGCATACAATTGGACAAGATATGTGCAACGCATACTTCCATATACCGCTTCAGACGGCATCACCCAAGTATGTTATGTATCGCATATTAAGGGTAATATACCATTTACACGACCTTTCATTAGGACCATTCTTAGTTTTAGGTCATGACTAAGAGGCAACAAAGACCTCCTCACTTAATTATGTGGTGACGAATCGAACGGATAGGCATTTTCATTTTTGTAATGTGTTCTAAGCTGAAATATGTTATATTTCGTGATAAAGAATCCATATCAGCCAGTTCTCATCACCAGCGCACTGACCCATTGATCGCGGAAATGTCATATTCACAGATGTAGCATTATATGTTTGAATACATGATTAGATCACTTTTGATCTACAATAACGTCAATCATTATATTTTCATTTGAGATTACAATTGGTGCACTTAGAAAATCTTAGCCAAGGCAAAGTTATGACACATGATGAGATCTGCTGTCAATATCAACTGAACACATCTCATATACTCATAACCTCAAACTCGTTGTGATGTACAATCACCATGGTTGTCTCAAACTCTCTATATAATACTTAATCTTCTCCTGTGTGATTTCGATTTCCCATTTCGGTGTGATGCCTATCTGAAGGAATGATTTCTTTTTGCAAAGCTCGTTTTCGCCTGTGCTTCTGTGAGTTACTAAGATTATATGATCTTAAGCAATATAATATAAAAATTGTTAAATGTGTGTGACTCTCAAGATCAAGCGAGAAAACTCCTCATTTCTAATATGTTGACACCTGAAAGTCCCGTACAAGCAAATTTACATGTATGAAACCTTATAGATCAAACTAATCTTTCCGAGATGTCAAAGATTAAATAGCTTATATCCATTGCCATTTGTGTACTGTGAATCCCAGAAAAAGAAAACACAACTTTCACTAGGATTACTGTATAATGGTTATTATGCTTAAGTTGAATTATCTGCTGTTCATTGTTTTGCCAAAGTGTGGATGTTTGGCTCACGTTGCCATCTCCCACGAAGAGGATATGAATCATTATGATTCTCCAAACAGTGTTGGAGACATCGGAAGCTTTGTCAAAGATGGACCGTCTGCCAAATATACGTACTTGGCCAACAACATTATTCCAGCACTTCGCAAATATTTGGCAGGGATTTAAGAAAGGACATACGCCCCACTGCTATGTTTTTTATCGCTTGTTTAATCAAAATCTCTTCACAAATAATGTATTTAAAGATGATGATGGGTGAACCAACTTTTTTACTCTTATGCTGTGATTTAATGCCTCATATGCTGAACATATGTGCCATCAATAGATGTAGAGCGTGAACTGAGCAAGTTAAAAAAAAAACGCCTTTGGATTTATTGATACAAAAAGAAGCGAACACTCTAAGTCATTGGAGTTATTGAAGACACAGACTACCTTAATACAACTACATACAAATTCACGCAAAATCAAGCAAGGTTTTTAACATATCTAAATGAATTTGCTACAGCCAATTAGAATGCTTCATCGCGAAAACACGAATTAGCGATCTTCAAAACTTTTAACACAATTATTATACTAAGATATAAACACAGTCTTAGTACAGTTCAGAGAGTAAAGCTATCTGCGATGAATATATTAATAATGTTAATTCGGTGAAAATAACATCAATTGAAGAAATCCGTAGACATAAAAACATCCTAGTTCCCAAATTCATTCCTTTTGATTTTGTGGTCATCACTCATTAACGATAGCAGATTATATTCTTCATGCATATCTTTAGTACCAATAAAACGTTTTCAGTATATTGTCAAATGTTCTTTGCAATACGTTATTGTATACGTACCATTAACTAGAAAAACCCTCAGACCTAAAATGGACCAAATAAAAATAAAAATATCACTATTGTATAATACATCATAAAGATAATTGTTCATAAATGACATCAATAATATAAATTAACAATCCATATCATTTGTCACTATTTGGATTAGGGGCGAGAACTCTTTAATGTATTTTTTTTTCGAAAGATAATGAACAGAAATAGGTTATCTAGCACACATAACCATACATGTATTTTGCCCCATTAGTAACATTGTTTTCATTAATTACACTTTTTGTCAATTTGTACTAAGAAACGATAATGAATATATGGACATTGCGCTTGATACCGAAAATGTGGAAAGAATGCAGCATTAAACTAATAGGACAAGCGTAAGGAAAAATCGCACTCTACAAATTCACATCAAGGCCAAACACACACACACACACACACACAGGAAAAGCGTTTTTTACGAAATGAGCCAAGTTACATGTTACTACGACCGATTACATACATACATACATACATACATACATACATACATACATGCATACACACATGCATACATACATACCTACATACATACATACATACATATGTATATTCATGTATGAGCCAAACTTCGTTCCTAGTTACATGTTACTACGACCGATTACATACATAAATACATACATGCATACATATATATATATATATATATATATATATATATATATATATATATATATATATGTATGTATGTATGTATGTATATTCATGTATGTATTCAGTCGTTGTTCCTTGTCATGGGGAACGAAGTTTAGCTCATTTCCTAAAAAAAGAATTTCTTGTTATAATGCTTCAAACTGTTTTCCTAAAAATTAGGTAGGTCTTCAATCAATTGTTGAGAGGAAACAACCAAAATCTTATTGTACATCTACAGCAACGGGACGACTATCTTATATCGCTTGAATACAGTTGTCAACAGCGGCGGCTCAGCATAAACGAATGAGAATATATATTGGTATTTGTAGACAGATGTTGAACAAATCTAAAGGTTTATGTCAAATTCACACCAGTCACGCATCTAGCTTTCACCATACAGTCAAAATGCACCATGTCTAGAAGAAGCTGAGGCCAAAGTAGTGTATTGCATCGGAACGCCTCTGCTCAACTACCAGGATCCTTTCCTCCCCCGACACGGGACGCAACCCACTGCAAATAAGAAGTCTCTACTTAGTCGCCTTTTACGACACGTAGTGGGGACAAGGGCTAATTCTACAATATTGGATCCGCATAGTGGGGGTGTGGGTGTGGCTTGGCTGATGTAGTTTACATAAAACGATTTATATTTCCATTTTGGTCCACTCCGGGGTAAAACACCTTTTTTCCATCTTAAAGACAGACATTTGGAAATGCATTCCTTTAACGACTCTTCAGCCTCACTGCTTGAAAAACAAAATTAAAATATGTACAATAACATACAGCCCTTGTCCTTGGGTCATTTATGAGCGATGTGGTTTTCTTTATGTTGTCAAAGTTATTAGTTATAGAACATAGTTTCTATGCAGTTCTCGCTTGAGTCAGTTTATGTATTTCTTTTGAAGATTTTGTTGGTAGGTATATGGTTATTGAAGATGCTAACACCTTCTTATTTTATTGCATGGCCACTTGGAAAATTGTTTGAAAAAGGTAAATACAGGATACATGAAGGTTGAATTGGTTGCATTTTCACTAGCTTCCCTTACTTAGTGTACCACCTGTGTATCCCTGGCACTTGAAAAGTGTCACCTTGTTGGACTCTGTGGCGGGTGGGGAGAACGGGTGACGAGAAAACAAAAAACAAAAAACAAACATGGGAAATTTTTTAAAAAATCAACGCAAGAGAACAAAAACCGTTTCAGCCTCTGACGATGGGTCATGTGGCGTGGAATATTTTCCTCGCTTCATGGTCATCCAGTCCAAAAAAGAAACTAAACCACTTGCCGTACTATCACCATTTCTAGTGGAATAGACTATACTTGGATTAGTCGGAATACCCCAAAAAGCGTTAAAAAACTTAAATCGGGTGATCTACTTGTGAAGTGAGAACGTAAAGCACATACTGAGAATATCCAAAACGTTATGACCTTTCATGACAGTCCAGTAACTTGTTTCGCACACACATTACTTAATACATCAAAAGGCGTCATTCGTTGCCGTGCCTTAGCAGGAGTCAGCGACAATGAAATCATCGAAGGGATAAACAATGAAGGTGTCATTGCAGTCTGTCCAATTCGTATCAAAGGAAATAACAATCTGCAAAACACAAACATCATTATACTCACATTTAACAAACCTACAGTTCCTAAAGTAGTGAAGGTTGGATTTTTACAGGAGATATATATACCAAATCCCCTTCGATGCTTCAAATGTCAAACATACCGCCATCATGAAGACCGATACTCAAGAAGCCAAGTATGTGGCCGATGTAATGTCATCATGGTGGTTCTCAAGGTATCTCCGGACCAACCAACAAAAACGTAACTCCCGTACTTCACCCAGAGACATAACCTCATAAATTGCCTCCACTGAAGTTCAAACCTAGCTCCATAATCTTCTATTTAAATATATAATGAAGAACACCATAATACAATGGAACTGTCGAGGACTTACCGCCAACTACCAGGATATATTAATTCGCTTTTAAATGAACACAATCCTGCAGTACTATGCCATCAGGAAACGTTCTTGAAAGATACGGATAACATAACACTTAAAAACTACTCCCTGTTTAACCCCTACTACCTAAATGTTAACAGGGCATTAGGAGGAGTTTATGTTGTTATGAACAATAAATCCCCTCATAGCGTCATCCCTATAAACACAAATATGCAAGCCATTGCTGTAAGCGTCACTCTACATCGAGTGATTACATGTTGGTCTATATACTTACCACTAAACAACAACGTAGTATCAAACGATTCAGACAAACTTCTTCAGCAACTTCCCTCACCATTTGTTTTACTCGCGGATTGTAATGCCCATAACAATTTATGGGGATCAAACGACATACCTGACCGAGGTCATAAAATAGAAGACTTCATTTCTAGACACGATTTGTGTCTATATAACAGCAAATTACCGACATATTTACACCCAGGAAAGGTTACATACACATGCATCGACTTGACAATTTGTTATCCTTCACTGTTTTTAGACTATGAATGCAAGGTCGCTGATGATCTTCACAGCAATGATAACTTTCCAATCTCCCTTCAAAGAATTAACTTTACAATTGATGATGCAATTCCACAATGGAATCTTAAGAAGGCCGACTGGTCTAAGTTTGAAACACTCTGTCAAACTAGACTGAATGAGAATATATTTTTCAACGTTAATGATCCTATTCAGGATTTTAATTCAATTTTAATCGAGATCGCCGAAAAATCCATTCCTATGTCCTCAACGAGCTGTAATGGAACCCCAAAACCTTGGTTCACTAAAAAATGTAAGGAAACCATTATTCAACGTCGAGAAGCACTGAAATCATTTAACAATCGTCCGACGCCGAAAAACATAGGTATATATCGTATTGTACGGACCAAAGCTCTCCACACAATCAAAGAAAGTAATCGAGCATCGTGGAAGAAATATGTGTCTTATTTATACTCTCGTTTCTGTATTAAGAAAGTTTGGGAAACTATAAGCAAAAAAAAGGGGAAGGAGAAACCACACATCACTTCGACATCTGAAACTGAACAATAACAATTTTAATTGAAAATGTGACAGAGCAAATATTCTTGCTGACAGTTTCTCTACAAATTCGTCATCATCTAATTATTCAGAAGCCTTTCGAAGAATAAAACCTCAAAACGTCACGTCTAAAATTCACATCCAACAACTCAGACAATTATAACCAACTGTTCTCACTACTGGAGCTTATGGAGGCTTTATATAAGGCACATGATACATCCGCTGGGCCTGACGAAACACATTATCAGTTTTTGAAAAACCTTCCATAATCAACTTTAGATCCCTTATAAAAATCTTAAATGATTTATGGATTACTGGTAATGTACCTAACATTTGAAAAGAAGCAACAGCAATACCAGTTCCCAAATCAGGTAAAGCTAGCGCAGATCCTAACAGCTATCGACCTATTGTACTCACAAGCTGCGTGTGTAAAACAATGGAAAGAATGATTAATTCTCGTCTCGTATGGTACCTGGAAACGAATGATTAAATATCTACTTTCCAAAGTGGCTTTTGATATGGCCGGAGCACCAATGATCATATGGTTAGACTGGAAAAAATTTGTTCGCGATGCATTTATCAAGAAGGGACATTTAGTAGCGGTTTTCTTTCATTGAGAAAAGGCCTATGACACGACATGGAAGTACGGGATATTAAATGACCTGCACGATATGAGTCTAAAAGACCGTCTGCCCTCTTTCATATCAAACATTCTCTCAGACAGATACTTTAAAGTACGAGTGGGCTGTACCCTCTCAGATTTGCACGAGCAAGAGATGGGTGTGCCCCAGGGCAGTATTTAATATGTGACGCATTTCAACATCAAAATTAATAGCATCAACAAGTGTTTGACTCCTGGTGTCAATTGCTCGCTATATGTTGATGATTTTCTAATATGTTATCGATCAAAGGACATGCATACACTCGAATGACATCTACAGCAAAATGTAAACAAGATTCAAAATTTGGCCAGTACCAACGGTTTCAAATTCTCGAAATCAAAAACGGTATGTATGCATTTCTATCAGTTCGAAGCCACCACGATGAACCTAAACTCACGCTGGACGCAACACCTATTCCAGTTGTTGAGGAAACAAAGTGTTTGGGTAATATCTTCGACAGAAAACTGACTCTTATTCCACACCTAATGAACCTGAAAGATAAATGCTTAAAATCTCTAAATCTACTTAAAGTAGTAGCGCACACTATTTCAGTATGGGCGATGAATTCGATGTACGCGATATTATGATAATACATCATTACTCTAGCATATAGAAATAAGAGCTGATGCCTACAACGGCAAGCTAGTAGCGAAGGGAGATAAAATAGGGTTCATGGGACATCTATTTTAAAACTTGGTGTTGGTACTATTGAGTCTATGAGAATTTAACATGGGTGGGATACTCTAGAGTCCATTTTGAATTTAACATAGGGAATATCACGTATTCAGGTCAGCCCCTTACAATAATGACCCGCCCGACTGAGGGCAACCCCTTGCAACAGTGTTGCCATTGTTTCCCAAGTATCAAGTACCGTGACGTCACACTGTTCAATTCCAATTGACCCAATACAGTCCCAATTTATTGTCGCTATACATTCCTTATGTTAATTTCACATTGCCCTAGAGTGTCCAACCTATGTTAAACTCCCATAGACCCGATAGTACAAACATCCATATAATACAATGAAGTCCCACAGTCTGTATAGTATCCCCCTTCACTACACACTTTGTTGACACGAACAACTTCTCAATTGTTTCCAACTGGTTGTTTTTTGTAGAAGTACAGGCGGCAGATTATGGTTTCGGGTTATTGACTCCAGTGAAAAGTGGACAAAAAAGACCACTCGACGGCGCCAGCACAAGAGGTTGCTAACAGGACGACATAGTTATATCTTTTATATCGATGGATCAATTTGATGTTCTACACCTTTAGATCTGTTTAACTTGGGGTCCTAAAAACAAATTACTTTACGTTGTACGTAAGAAAAAGTCACGCGTGTGTTATTTAGAATGTAAATAGGCTGCAACAATTTTATAAACACAATAACAAATAAACAGAAATATAGTTAAGGAAATGCATATAATCGTACTGTAAACAGAAATTATATTGTACACAGAAAAAATATTTTGACGTTTTGTAGATATATTCTAAGATATGAGTTCAAACCAAAGGAATAAACTTAAATACATTGCTAGGAAGAGCACTTAATTATCATACAAAATACTGGAAAGATCGGAAGGTTGACTAAAAGGGATCAACCACATCCCAGAGAACCCTTGCTATGCCAATATGGATAAACGTATATCTAAATAAATAAAAATGTAGATTCTTTCATTGACCGAAGCATAAGTGCTTTTGTGGTAAGTGGATGTTAGAGTAAACATGTAGGGAACATGTCTGTTTGACAGAAACTCCGGGGGGGGGGGGGGCATGTGGATAAAATTCTTTGAGACTCCTGCATTTTCAGAGTTAAAAGGGTATACGATTAACCATTAAAATATAAAACAATTGTATGTTGGTTGTGACCCGTTCAACTTATTTGTTGGGTTGGGAGAGCACCCGCTCCGTCTATACCTGTACATATATCTGCCAAACGCATGGATTTAGATTAACTTCTAAGTACCAATACAATCCTCCAGGATTTGACGGAGAAATATGGATGGCAAATATTTTCGATGACTAAGAGACGAAAAATATATCAGAAAGACATAAGCTCCCTTGAGTGTTATTACAATTTCCCCATTTGCCGTTTAAATGTAAATATAATAAATAGTTCACTATTTGAGTGAAAGCTATCTATATATTTTAAATCTCAGATAAACTGGCTTTATCGTTAATTTAACTTTTCATATTAACAAACAGAACCGCTGAAAGTAATGTTTTCAGTGCTTTATGATTGATTTATTTATATGGCATTTTCCGACAACATCATGCAGTCCTCAAAACAGGATAAAAAGCGAAAATAAATATAGATTATTCTCGTAAATCTACCAGAGACAAAGGAAAATATGTACAACTTAATTCGAAGGAAGTATTGCAGGATCATATTACATTATTTCAGTCGTTTAGTATGTTCACAATCGCTCAAATATAATATATGCGTACATAATCACATTGATCTGCTTATGACTGCAGTTATATTTGGTTACTTAATTTATTAAAGAACTGATCACGTTCAACATTTACTTGATTAAAAAATATACAAATTAAAACTAACCAATGAATGCTAGTGAAATGATATGTTCCAAAGAAGGCGATTATGTGCAATGTTTTAACCAACATCCGATTAAAAAGGTATCGAAACAAGGCTGCACAATTTGGTACTGACAAAGTGTAATATGAATTTACATCGCACATGTCTCCCATAGACAATTTCATATGTTTGAAACTCAAACCATTCTTATATTAACACTAACTATAAGTATTTTAAGGTGATTAGATTTGCTCCAAGGTGCTGCAAAATTGTATCCCTTAGGTAATCCCTATGATGGACACAACTATTTAAGACAAAGCCATTAATGTAGTTATGCTTTACATGATATTTGATCAATATGTGTTCCACAAGAGACATTTTAATAGACAACAAGATTTACAAGAGGGTAAGTGATTTCATTCCAATAGTTTTATTGTCAAATTATAAGTATAAATCAAAGTGTCTGGGCCAATTTTCTAACAGTTACAAATTGTCCGTCCCCTAAAATCATAAATCCATGTATTGAATTCAACAAGCTGTACAACAAATATAGCAAATCACGATGCGGAAGCAAATGCATATAATTTGATAGCAAACATAAGGAAATAAAAATATAGTAGTGACTAGATGTCTCAACAATATGATGCAAGAATATACAGATACGTGTATTTCTTGATATGTACATAAAACAAAATGATATAACGTGATAGATGCTTCATTCATAAATAATACAATCAAATAAATATATTGATATAAACTAGTAAAGAGCATGCGTTGTAGGACGAAGCGATTTAACGATGAAATTAAAATAGATATACAGAAATGGGAATACTCAGGAGTATTTTGCTGCTAACATTTAATTTGTTCAAATTCAAAATCTTGTTGAGATACCAGTCAAGTAAGTTTGCTTTGCCTCGTGAAAATGTTCATAACATCTATTATATACTACAGCAGCATTGAAATACAAAAAAGTAAAATTTCATTAAAATCCTAAGCATAGATTAGAAAATATCAGACACACCACTAGTATACACTCTGTAGGTGCGGTGCCCATAACCAACTTATCTGATTTTTCTTTACAAATGCAAACGTGTTCTTATAACACACTTGACAACAGAGACTTAGACAAGACAGGTGGAAGTCTATGTGCTATTACCTAGTCAGATTTGATGTAGCTCGTGAAGAAACAAAACCGAAAGAAGAAGAAAACAAACGTGACCGATTTACTTTAATATATGTTCATATATCTTATGGACAGATTTTCAATAATAAACCTCAATAGCGTTCTCAATATCATACTCTAGAGCAGGGCTATAGCGCATGTCTTATATCATGGTTACTTTAAATATGAAAATATGATTTCAAAATTAATTCGTAAAAATGGATTCAAATCTCCAAATGTCAAGGACAAAAGAAATAAAACGGAATTGTCACGAACCTGATAGTTGCACTTATCAATCGTCCCAAGAAGATAACAAAAGATTTAATAAACGCACAAAAGAAATATAATTGCATAAACTTTAAGGCAATACTTAAAATTAGAAAGTGTGATGTGTCATGTCCACTTAATTATGCCGCAGATTGCATTACAGAAAATGATTAAGATATTGAGCACGTCGAAGCGTGTTCATTGCTTGACCTACTAAATTCAAAATAAAACAAGTCATGGAAATAGTTTCGTTATATGAATATATAAAATAGCTGTATAAAGAAACGTTAGTAGCGACACTTGATATAGGTACTGCAATATGTATATATATATATATATATATATATATATATATATATATATATATATATATATATATATATATGTGTGTGTGTGTGTGTGTGTGTGTGTTTATCGCAGCCATTTATCTGTCTATATAAAATATGGTAAAATGTTTAGATGCAATATGTATATATATATGTGTGTGTGTATATATATATATATATATATATATATATATATATATATATATGTGTGTGTGTGTGTGTGTTTATCGCAGCCATTTATCTGTCTATATAAAGTATGGTAAAATGTTTAGATGCATATGAAACATTTGGTAGTGATATACTAGAATGTGATCACGTCTTTAAGACGAGTGGAAAGCTTCAGCAAATATTTGTAATTATTTCCATAAATAAGTGAAAAGTAGCAATATTCTAGCTTGAAAACAAAAACAAAAAACGCTTGGTGAACATTGCCGATATATGTCTGTGCTATAAGATCACGTTGTATTATTTACACAGCCTCGTCTTGGTTTGATGTTAACATTTGCGATAAACGGTATCGACACGCCATGAAATTTGATCTAGAAATGCGTACCGAATGAAAGCTAAGATATGTCTTTCTTTACAAATATACCCATAACCGAAGGCAAAGTCTCCGGAGATAGAAACGATGTAGGAGATTATCAGAATCATTTTAGGAACAAATATAACCGTTTTAATCAAATTTAGTAGTTTCAATAAATGTCAATTTATTTTCACTAGAGTTGTTACATTTGCTATTCTTATTTGGAGCCTGTACACATTTCGTGGTTAAAATATGTCATTTTATCCGATACAGTGCTTGCCAAATGAATTTTTGTCATTGCAATCTAATTGTGTTTGCATAATACATATTTGTTTTCATTTAATTAAGTTTTCTATATGATAATTATGTTTCGTGATACCATATATTGTTGAGTACCTATTCAAAATTAAATTGTGTATTTGCATTAATAAAAAATGTAATCTGCGATCAATGTGAGTTTTGGATTTTTTTAAAAATTATTGTTATACACAATAAGTCTACCCACTTTGATGGTCTTGTTATTAGCTACTTTGTCAGGTGAAAATGTGCCGCATCATATACATTTATAACGAATTGTTGATGCAGCTTGAATTTTTCTTGGAAGTTGTCATATTACGCATTGTCTAAGCTAGAGCATTTGCTTGGTCATATGTGTCTCTCTCATGCACTGTAATGCTTTTGTCTTGAAAATCGACATGGTCATACGTTTCATCATCTGTTGTTGTTAGTCTCACATGGTCATAAGAATTCGCTTGGACTGCCTGTCTCGGATTGTTTTCGGAAAATGCAGCATCATATGTTACATCTCCAATGTTGAAATTGGCTGTATCATATAGGTTTCCCTTCAGAGCAGAAAAAGGTGCATTATGTTCTTTAAATGCGTCGTACTCGGAAGAAACATGACCTTGATCGATTTCTTCGTGTTGATTTAGTTTGTCATTATCATGTTCATAGTACCTTTGATGGCTTTCTGCGTTTCGTGATACAACAGCTTCAGTATTCGTCTGTTTCGGGGCTTCCACATTAATAGTTGCCTTCTCTTTACGCCTGAAGATAGTAATTATAACCTCTCTCATTCATATGCCTATTACAAATAAAATAAACTATGTGTTGATTCAATTATTACTTTTTTGGTATCTCTATATCTGTTTATTAACATATATTTATCAAAAACCGGTGATAAAGGAAAACATAATTATTCCATTTTTAGCCAAATTTGCTAAAATATATCATATTTATTTTTGAGAAAATACATTTTATTTTATATTCCTGTCTAAATAAATAAGGAAAGGGGTTTGTACATGTACTGTGACAGTGCATGCATCGTTGGAAATGTGAAACGCTAGGACTAAACTAGTGCTTTAGAAACCAGTTCATGACTTGAACTGTATCATTCAGCCATGTTTTAAAACTACCGGTATATACCATTTCCTACCTCTACATCCAAGAGCGCATTCCAGTCAGTGGGTTCTTGAGTAGACTGCGTAAGTGAATATTTGTTCAAAGTCAATTTCTGCTGGTAATTTCTCGAGGCAATGTAGAACATGATCCGAATTTAGCTCTGTTTCTGAGTTCCGTCTACTTGATTATTATTTGTTGTACACGTTATAGTTTGCATGCTAAAATTTTAATTTTTATACAATATGTTCCATATCTACTTGAAGGTGATACACGTAATAAAAGTAGCTTAAATATGTAATCATACAGTAACAGTTCAATTACAATTCGACAAATACATCTGCATTGTAACTTTATTTGCCGGAAAGACCTATTTTCCACAGAGTAAATGTTGAATTTGGCAGAATTATGTTTCCTTCACCGAGGAATGAAATATCGGTGGGATAAGGGAATTTGATTTATATTTTGCATTCATCATATTCGTAAGGTCCATGTATGTACATTGTTACCTTTTCCGACACACAATGATTAGAGCAACCACTGCAATCAACACAAGTGCGGTCAATCTTAAAGGCAGTAAAACCATCAGTACTGCAAATAAAAGAAAGAACCCATTGTAATAAATGACACTTGTGGTTTACAGCCAGTATATATACTGAACATATGCCATCATAGCAGGTGATAATACATGACACTTGTGGCTTACAGCCAGTACAGATAAAGAAAATATGCCATCATAGCAGGTGATAATAAATGACACTTGTGGCTTACAACCAATATATATACTGAAAATATGATATCATAGTAGGTGGCAATAAATGACACTTGTGGTTTACAGCCAATTATATATATATATATATATATATATATATATATATATATATATATATATATATATATATATATATATATACTGAAAATATGGCATAATAGTAGGTGAAGAAGTCTGCGAGAGAACATTATTTAACATTTTTAAAAATTTGCAAGTCAGTAGGTTTTGTAATCGGAGAAGCCATCTATCTTGTCGACAGAGTTGATACATATGTTACGTTCATGTTCTGCTAAGAAAAAGTGTGTGTGTGTGTTTTATTGTGTGTGTCTATTTGTGTATGTGTGTGTGTGTGAGAGAGAGAGAGAGCAAGAGACAGAGAGAGACTAATATTTAAAACATTTAGAACATTTAAAACAATTAAGCTTTAATTATTTAAGTCATATCGCTACAATGTCTGCATTATGGCAGTTTATAGTGATGTCAATCATTGGGGCATCATGCTGTATTCATCCAGCATCATGTCCCACCCGGTCACATTATCCTGACACCAGGCCGACCAGTTCTAACGCTAGCCTCTTAATGCTGAGAGTCAATCGAGGCAGCCTCTAGGACCATTTGTATAAGTCTTTGGTATGACTTGGCCGGGGTTCGAATCCACGACCTCCCGCATCCAAGGCTAACGCTCCAACCACTTACGACACCGCTGCGGTACAAACTCTTTAGCGTGTCTGTGAAGAGAACCACCTTGTACACAGTTTTCTTAGATTTTATTGTAGACAAATCGTTGTAGGAACCTGACCATCTTGATGAATTATGTCAACTTGAGGAGGAGAGAACGATATAACATATAGGACGTATTTAGTCCGGCTTTATTAATAAGTGCTTATTAATTTCGTAGCATAATGATTCTCAAATTTTGTATAAGCAATGATTATAGAACGAACATTTATTGGTATAGTCAACGCTCAATTTCTGTTACGTCTCCATTCATCCAATCTGCACTGGTTCCTTTGTAAGCTCCAACAACCTTGAATAATTACGCTGAAGAGAAGACGTGCTACGATCCAAAAGTTAGACATGGGATGGATTTCACAAGGATTGTGTGATACGTTTTACAAAGACATATGCTGTTCCAAATTATGACGTACGTAAAAAAGAATCCAAATTGTTATATCATTGTTTGGAAACTATGCAGTTCATTTAAGGAAGTCTAGTAAAAATTAAGATAAATATGAGGACCATCAATGATTTTGTCCATTGCAATTCATATCATTGCCACGATAGTTCATTTTAATTACCACTTAGATGGGCAAGATCATAATGATCAAGGTGAACAGTTTAAGTAGTATATTAAACAGTATACATACGTGTGGTCCACGCTTTATCCTTTGACTACGAGGTGATTTCTAGCCGTTTCATAATATTTCACGGAAGTCACATGGGCTCTCCATAAGTAGATTTGTTGTTCAATACCAAATTTGTTCCACGCGATCATTTTTGTTCTTATTGGGAATATGTCAGTGCATGCTAATTGTAGTTTTCCTTTGAGAAGAAAACCAATTACTATGTTGGTATTCTTAATTTCCAAATCAGTCATGATAGGTTTGTGGGAGCACCATTTATGATATAACAAGTTTATTCCATTTATTATCGATTACAACTCTAATATGCTAATAATGCGGAAATTTTCATAGCGAGATTGTTGAGTGTACAGAAATAAATATAAGCGTAACAAATAAATAAGTATAGTGTCATGATATTGCTGATTGGTAAAATAATATTAATTAAGCTAGATAATAATTTAAAATACTTTTCTAATTTTATGTACTCGATGCATATTCTGCAATTTGATTGGATGGATATTGTCACTAGATATTGATCTGGAGCATCAGGAAAGTTTAATTGTCTTACATTGTTGGACAACATATTTGGGTTGATGAGAAAAGAACATTTTGCGAATACAAAAAATACCCACTGAAAGTTTCCGCATAGGGTTTAGCTTGCACTGGAAAATTCAGTGTAAATTTTAAATGGAGTTAAGTAACGTTTACATTTCAAGGAAAAATGTTTGAAACGAAATAGCGACTGTATCACACATCGTCTCACTTGTGCATGTACAATGGTACATATATAAAGAGGCAGAGGTAACAAATAAAGTACATTCCTTATACATTAACTAAGCACACAGATACAATATAATACAATAGTCCAAGATTCGACTTTGATCTATTAGTGATTTAAGCTTAATGAAATAATAGTGAGTATATACAAAAGACAAAACCCTAGCAACCCACCTCCCACCCCGCAAAAAAAGCAAAGGATACATACAATTACACCACTGGCGTTATTATACACTAAACCGAACCAGGAGGTACAATTAGCTAGGTTAACATGTTTGCAGCGCACCTAACTGCAGCCACTGTTCGTATAGGAAAATAAATAGCTTATAATTTATGTTTATCTTAATTATTTTTCTATTCATGAGCAATATTCAAATAATGATAGACATTTAGAGGTTTTTGTTACTTAGGACTAGATATATTGGATGTAATGACACAATGTTGCTTTGGACTAGATATACCGATGGCAATATCGCTATCGTTGTTCCCAAAATTGTATGGGGCATAACGGTACCTGCTGTTTCTTTTGACATTGTCTCTGATTCCGCGTCTTTGTTAGCTGGTGTAGAGACCTTGTTAACTTTACCTTCTGCAAAAGTACATCAAATGGAATTAAAATTGTGTACATTAAATGCAGCTGAATGATATTAGTTAAGTCAATAAGTGCCTGGTAAATAAGTAGTTCCATCTATTTTTTGCTTGAAAGATTTTAAATGGTTTTTGCTAATAAACGGTGTTGTTATATACGAAACCCATAAATGGTTTATTTTTCCGGGTAGTACGTCTGTAGTGAAAAAAAGACTTAGAGGGAGTAACTTTGTTTTCTACTTCTGTTATGATTCTTATTTAACTGTTAAATATTAAAAAATTCGAAATATTATATATATATATATATATATATATATATATATATATATATATATATATATATATATATATATATATATATATATATTCATGCCTGGAAATAGAAAGTCAAAATGTATTGATAATCGACGATTACCTACGTCCACATGCGACCTAATAAGTCATTATTAATAAGGTTAAAGTGAGCTTGGGAGGAGATTTAATTTTGCAATTAAAACTGTATCCAGACTGCGAATAAACTGGGGAAATGTTGCTGAAGTCCATAAACACTTAAATGCAATGATGTTGAGAGTGGGTATTTAGAATCGTATTCTTTAATATGTGGAACAGTTCAGGAATTGACCATAATCTAGTGCCATCATCATTGTTTATCATTTATCATGATTCAGAGAGTGAAGAGTGTGGTAATATACTGTTTCTTGGGAATATCAAACTATTGTATTTAATAATTTATATGCATAGCTAACAAATTGTTTCCGCCATATACACCCACTTAGTTGTTCTTTAAAATTGCTTACCAGCAATCAAACGAAGATAAGTCTCCCGACTTTCAAGCTTTAAGTATGTCAGTGTAGTCTTGAAGTTCATCATCAGAAACAGACACAATGGGCATTTTTATAAAGAAACATTCTTCTATTTCAATTAATATGTTTCAAAAGTAAATAGTATATCATACGGATATCAATATTGAGTGTGGATGCATCAGTGATGTTCCAGAACACTTACACTAGCTGACTACTTGTTAGCAAGTGATTATTGCTTCATAATATCATAGATTAAGTATTGTGTAGTCATATGAAAACTGTCTTTACCTTTCAATGCTTTTTATTTGAACTAAATCTCAGACCTGACAGGGAAGAGAAATATATTCCAAAATATGTTGATGTTTTATTTTACTTCAAATTGTAATTGAGAATCAATACCACTTATGAAGACGTTCTTCGCTGTCAAGAACATTTAAAAGTAAGGAGAATGAGCAAAGAAGTAACAAAGGGGGTGCCTCCTCCAAAATAGTTTTTTTACGATATGATTGACCAAAGAACAGGAACATATTTATCCCCCACGTTACATACTGTTACTACACATTGAGTTATCAAAACAATAACAGCAACCCGGAATAAATCTTTTCCAACATGGTGCGTCTCTCAATCAACCGATGAAACGACCACTGACGTGTACCCACTGTCCCACATTCAAATTAATTCGAAATATTATAATATCTGGTGTAAATAAAATACATCTGCAACTCGGTCTATATCATTCTACAATGACAATTAAAATGATCATTGGAAATAGGGTATATTACTCAACAGCTACCCTCAAACTTATCGATCGTGTCTACCTTGAGATAGAGTGGATTTGAGTTTGTTAGTCAGGTCCAAATAGAACATGATGGATCTCGCATATCGATTCTGTGTTCCTTTAAATCTCAAAGCGGTATCAATATTTATTAGATTAGGTGTGTCTTTAAATCTTCAGGAGGAGCAGCAATGATGGAGTAGATGTACAAAAAAAAACATGTATTTTACTGTTCGACTGGAAACGATGTATCCACCTGATAAGATGTTTACCGTTACTATTCGTCCAAGACAGCACAACACTAACCGCCACAGAATTTGTAACCGCGCAAATGATGAACATACCACACACCGAAAGTAACTATGAACATTAAATGCATATGATCGGAAAAAATTATTTCAAATGGCTTTTCATGGGGAGTAGGACGAAATACGGTTAGCAGGGAGTCAATGAATATGGTTGGATACATGCCGTGTACGACGTGATGCCTGTATTATACCTTGTAACCCATGCTGAGATGGTGTGCGTGGAAAAAGATACTCCTTTCTGCAAGGTTCTGGCGGGAATACATTTTGTGGGTTCAATCAAAGGTCAGATGTTAAACGCATTCTAGACTTTAGGTGTCGAAGCGGATAGTAGTTGGCACGATACTCATCAAAATAATCAACGAGGAGATTCCCCAGCAATCAGAGGTTGTTGACCTTGATCCATACACATAATCACACAGCTCAGTTTGGTGCCCAGCCATAATAAAACATATATAAAGTCACCGCAGGCACAGTAAAGATTTCCGCCCATATCATCACACGAGAATGTATTTGCTTCACATCCTCCTTGTATCCCAGCTGAAAACACCCCATCAGTTACAGAAATGTTAGGCGGGTTGGCTGGGGAATAAATATTTAACGCTAAATCTGATCCTAAGGCAATGCATCAAGGTTGATGGTGATTATTGCATTGAACATTTATTAACTAAAACAATACGCATATGCTAGTAAAACAGACCTTAGACACTACAACATAATAAGACATTTTTATATCAAGGTTCACGCATACAAAAACAGACATCTGATTTTAGATAGATTACCTTAATTGCCTATTTACATTCTAATCGAGCCTATAAGTTACTAACTGCCAATAATACAACCATTATTCAGGTATATTTGTCTATTCGAGAGACAAAAGCGAGAGAATGCGAAAAATGTAAAGAACTAAGGCATTGTAATATGTACACCTGAAAAGGATGTTAATCTTGCAAATCTCTGGTTAGCTTGTTTCAATCTTACTTGACGGAGTTTGAACATGTCGAGATTATATCATGCCAAAGCACCTGGAGTAAAGATCCTTGTCATAGGACATACCACTTCAACTATGTCAGGCTGATAGGATGGTAGGATTCGAACCCGAATTATATTATCGTATAAGAATGAGTGAATAAATGAATATATATATACGAATGTTTTAATTGTTGCTTTAAATATTTTATGGGTCGACATAGTCTTTGCTGGAACTGATGAAGTCATTTCAGGTGACGTACTATTCTTATTTGATATAAATTTCTAAATTTTCGCTCCTGCTGCAGAAAAAATCAAATCGAACTAATGTTCTGCATGAAATACAACTGAAATGTATGAATTAAGTGAATACATTCCGTGAGAAATCTGTATCATGTGGGAGTTTCTTTCTTCAGTTTCCATCGCGTTATATAATGTGGAAAATTTCAAGATATACAAATTTTGCTAATTTGACTAAGTTCTAATATATTTTACCATGCTTGAAATGACCTTACGCGAATATTATAATTCTTAAATGTACGGATGACATGTCTGCCTGCGCAAGTGGAATCTGATTGTAATCAACGGCATATTGTGAACAATAAGTGCTTCCTACACAGGTTAGTGCCTTTTTTTGTGCATGCTATTTCTTTAGAATATCTTGTGCAGTTTGATGCAACATCTAAACACAAAATTGGGATGTTATATTTCAGGTCTAGTAAGTAAGTGCTTATATAAAATCTTGTAAAGCCAATATATCAGACAAAATCTCTAAATGGTGAACATATGCCTTCTATTAAAACACTTATTATTCGCTGTAGAGAAAGTTTTAATGTTGTGATTGTTTCTTGCATTATTGGTATATGCAAGATAGCTTGTTCACGAAAGAACGAGGGACAATATATAATACAGGAACTGGAAACTCCAAGATTTAATAAATATCTCTAGTACCTTTTGAATCGCAAAGGAGGTTCCCAGATAAAAAAATTGTATGGACTTCTCAAATAAAAGGGCAATCTTATAATTTATGTTAATTATGAAATTTATAAGCAAACGAGTTTAGAAACAAATGTACCACAAATTAACTTCTCTTACATATTGAACTAATATACGATATGGCTTTGTAGTTCACCGATGACCTAAGTTACATGGAAAGACAAAAACGCATGTACACTAGCTAGAAGTTTATTATCACTTGTATGAGGTGTCATCCATTATGCACGGTGCACGCAGAACAATAGCTAACGCTCATATACACTGGATATCGTCCTCTTTTGATGGAATGGATATTAGGCTAGGTCTCTCCATCTGAGTATAAATATAAATAGTGCTTTAATTTTTATTTTTTGTTGGTCTCAGTAAATAAAACTGTAAAGGTACAGCACAAAAATCGTGCAAACCGTGCAATTGTGATACAAAGGGTTATTAATGGCATTCGCAGACCTAATGGTGGAGGTGATATTTGAAGATCATTCGAAACTGTAATATTCTCATTACTATTACAAGATTTGCAGTTAAAACGACCAATATATGTAACACCTTGGAAATAAAACTAAGAGCATGTATTTGGGTCAGTTGTCATGTGCCACTAGTTACAATCATTTTATTTGCATCCTTCAAGGTACCTTGGTAAAATAATTGTGTTGTAAAATCTAACTCACCATGATATATCCTTCATCAAAACCACACGTGTCATCAATAATGTTATTTCTTTATGACCAGAGTGGTCATGAAATCGATCTCACGTGTGCTTCCGACTTTATGAAATCGTTAGCCAGTGTGACATTTCAACGACTAAGTTTAGCACAACAATGAATATACTAGCCATCTATACTTCCATGGAAGATGACTTATATTATTGTGACGTGATCGATACCTATCAGTACGTTGTTTACCAAAATGAAACAAAACATTTGCCTAAGATTAATAATGACGAAACATCTACAACTGGCAGACAAAAGCGAGCTTTGACAAGACAAATAAATTAAACGGAGAAAGGTTATGTAGGCAAAACTAATAATCTCGAAAGCACAAATGCATTTGAAACAACAGCTGTTTCAACTACTACTACAATTGCTACTAATATTGTTGCTATTAATTACATTTACTAGATCTTTCCAAAAAACAAGACTTTGTGAATCGTCTTAAGATTGGTTTCGTCGATAATACATCATGAATAACAAAGATTTTACAAATTGGGGGTTTTCTAACGGTGGGTTGATGTCCGAAATAGTTATGAAAACCGATCCATCACCTAAGTGGATGATCATGGGACGGAAAAATATTTAAATATTATGTACTACCATTATTATCGTACGAACGTTTTCTCCCCAGCCAACTTCTCTGTCTTCTTCTTCTTAGTAGTACTAGTAATATTAGTAGTAGCAGCAGTAATGGGAGTATAATATGGAGGCGGTATATATATATATATATATATATATATATATATATATATATATATATGATAACACGAGATAGATTCGCACAGCAACATCCAAATTCATTTTACTTCTGTATTCCGTTGTCATATATGAGTTCATTAATTAGCCTCTTATATCTATTGTATTTGCATCTCTTTTGCAAAACGTGACTGATTCTCTTTCCTGGAGAACCTACCAGACATACAGACAACGGACGTCTTCCTTGCATTATTTCCTGCATGGACAAATTCCAGTTGTATTACGCCATTGGTGCTTTTCAAGAAGCCTTCATATGAATGTGTTCCATTTGTTGTACAAGCTATAAAATAGAAATACATATTCAGCCAAAATTGGTACAAATGTATATTATGATGCACATAAATGTTGAACATGCTCATATAACGAGGTTATTTAATTGTGTGCAATTAATCAGACATCTTTTTCAACAGATAGTAGTATACCCTCGAATAAGTTCCTGGAAACTAATCACAAGACGTTGGTAATATTAACGATTTTTTAACATATCCATATAATTGTTATATTTCATTTCTTTCCGGACCAAGCAATTTGAATAGATAATGCATTAGTCCTAATTTAGTTTGCTTCAGTATACTAAGTGGAATAAATGATTAAGTCTTTCTTATCAAGTGGATACTATGTCCTATCTAATTTCTCAAATGTATCATCCCGTAATTGCACGTTCTTGTTTTTATATGTTAATGTAATATGACCATTAATGTCATGTAATCAGTAAAAACGTATACTCACTCTCTGAACAATTCCGAATGACGATATCTCGGACAACGGAGGTCCACCACGACCCAGAAACGTTTGGGAATATGAAATTTGTTCGGTCGTCAATAAATGTTGTAGGTCTCTTGCCAGTTTTTGCACAGTTTTTAACTGAATAAACCCATCCCTGCGTGTCTCTACCACTCTCCAGATACAGATTTTGCCCTAAAATGTGGAAAATTAGAGGGCAATACGGATAAAATTTCGTGGAAGGGATCTTGCGAGCTACATAAATTACAGTTATGCAATTTGCAGATACTTCATTAACTTCATAAATAATATTGTATGTCTTACAAATGTCCAACGAATGTGATATAATTATAAAGAGTATTTGTACGTGTTGCATGGCGGTAGGTAGTGTGGTTCAGAAATAAAATAGTGTAGAGTTACGATTAAATTCAAGAGTTGCAAATCACTACTCTTCATTCACCAGATATTTTGTTTCCTAAAATATTAAAAAGTGAATTAAATAATGTCATTATTTTTCACGTCATTAAGATTAAAGCGTATACGTAAAGTTGTATTGGAACAGCATTATGTGATCGTTTCTCATACAAAAACCATTTAAAAACAAAACAAATCATCTTAAAACTAACGTCAGGAGCAATAAACCTGCTCACAATCATTTTATTAAATACTTGAATACAATTAACGACACATAATTAAACAAGAAAAAGGCAGATGAATGAGGTGACACCATGACAATAATGTGTCACAAATTAACTCCTTTGTAACTTATTAACGCAGACAACTTACTAGTTTGATTTTCGCACAGAGGTCGATAGTTACTACTGCAATTCACTACTGACATTTCATATTTTGTGTCCTTTGTAACTATCAAGCAACCACCGCCATCGCCTCTGACATGTGATGAAATGGTAACTATAATATATATATATATATATATATATATATATATATATATATATATATATATATATATATATATATATATATATATATATATATATATATATATGTATGTATGTATGTATGTATGTATGTATGTATGTGTATAGAAGTCACACATGGGAAGATACAACAGTGATATTCGTAGACAGGTGACCTCTTAAGGCAGGTTGATCTCCCATACCTGGAAATATATGTATTATGAACCCAAAAGCATTATCATTATTAGTATTCAGATTGTCATTATTATTGTTTTAAATGCATTCTATTAGCAGCATGCTACGAAGATATACGTGTTAGTTTAGCTATTTTGCAGAAGAAGAATAAAAGAAAAAAATTAATAAGCTATATTCCATTCAGCACAAGGATACTATGGCTTCACATGTTGCTTGACTTATTAATACCAAGAGGCGTTATGGCGTCTAATGTAGAAATAACACTATTCATTTATCAGTATTTATCTCTTTCTGTCATGGAATTTCTTAACTTTATCATAAAACCAATTTCATAATTGAAAAACCCTAGGACAACAAATGTGTAGCTGTGTACATGTACTAGTTTATGTATCTCCCTATCTCACATACACATACGCACAGAGAGAAGGAGACGCGTTTCTCTCATTATAAGTAGAAACGTCTCCTAAGCAAATTACTATGTGACAGAGTATATATAATTGTTTTACACACGACTGATTATTTGGCAGGGCAGTTTGTATAATTAGGCTTGAAACAGTTTTCAGACTTTAAACAGTTAATGTATTAAACAGTTGCATAGCTCAACGAGATCAGAACACGGTCGTAATTTATTTGCCGCTTTTGATGATTAGGTACTGAGAAGAACCTTCCTGAGACTATTGGTAGTGGCACCTACACCATCATTCTGGGTTTCGTCTGGTCGTTCCCACCCCAGTTTTGACATTTCTACATTTGTGTTGTGTTGTAGGGAAAGAGTAAATTGTCTGTCAAAAATATGAATTCAAAGCCACCGAACAGGTAACCTCTTACCAACGTTCCTATCAAACTTAACCGATGTTACCTCGAGTCATACTTCCGTGACATGGAAAGGGGAAACAAATATTATTTTTTTTAAAGAAATGGCGATTATTATAATCGTTGTGTATTTAATCGGCTGACAGACGAGGCAAAGCTACAACGTTCATGAAATATGATCTGGTACTAACCGTTTGCATTTGTAGTAAAATGACAACACAAATCTCGCAACCTACATGTTGATGACAGCAGAGGACCAGTAGTCACATCATATCATCAATACCCCTTATTCCAATTCTGTTGTACAAAAATATGAAAGAATTACTTTAAAGTCACATGCAGTTTGTAAAAGAACGAAAGAAAACATAATTTACAACATATTCTGAGAACAACGACCATAAACTATTTTAGTCGCCTCAGCTTGGATAACGTCATATTCGTCAAGAATAGAGCAAGTGTCAACATTTAGAGTTTTCAAAAACTTCGTTGTTTCACTGGATCCTGGTAAGTACAATCAAACTATGATACGTTTAAATATCGATATATACCATTCACTTTTCAAACAAAATAAGTTTCATTTGCATGCTTGGAGCGGTTACTGCTGATGAGCTCCAGTATCCGCAGAAGGCAGGGTGAAATCAATGCTCGGTTAAGAAACAACTCGCCACTGGCCGCGGAAAACAGATGACGTTGATAACATGACATTGCCGGAAAAGAATTACAGTATCCGGTATGAACATGTGGCCGATGAACACAAGTGACGGATAGGACAGGTTGGGCTGCATATATTTGCATACTTTGAATGTGCAACAAAAATGTTTTCAAACATCATTAGCAGTTAGGTGGGGAGTTTGGCAATTATATATATATATATATATATATATATATATATATATATATATATATATATATATATATATATATATATATATATATATATATATATATATATATGTATGTATATATATATATATATATATATATATATATATATATATATATATATATATGTGTGTGTGTGTGTGTGTGTGTGTGTATGCAGGTATGAAGTATATATACATACATATATATATATATATATATATATATATATATATATATATATATATATATATATATATATATATATATATATATATATATATATATACAATTGCCAAACTTCACACCTAACTGCTTATCTATTGGCATGTGATTATTCATTTCAGCATCGATTGATTGTCTACTTTACGGTTCACTTGCAAAGTGAGGTTAAATAGCGCCATATGAATAAAAGGCATAATCATAAAAATTATGTTATCAAGGAGAATCAAATATATAAGGATATGGTGGGACAAAATTAGGGATCCCGATCAAAGGAAATGTATATTTTCTTTATAAAGAGTAATATGATGAAACAGAAACGGTTATACCAGTACATTGTTCGTTAAAAATAATCCAACAAATAGTGTTGTATCACACTAAGAACGCAAATCCCTTACTTTTTAGTTAAGATATGGTGCCCGTGGTGTAATGATCTACCTGCTTGTAGTTTTTGCATTAGAAATATAAACCGTTCATCAAAGTTGGTATCATGTATCAAGTATATGCAATTTGCTAATATGTACTAATTAGTATGCATGTAAAACGTGACTTAATATTCCTGCTCGTTATTTAGTTTGACTCGTGAGATCATTTTTGTATCAACTTTCTTTCTAAATAAGGGAAAATCACATACTGATTTAGTACGATTTTGCATTTCTATATCGTTTAAAAAGTTAATATTGCCAGCTCAGTCGTGTTTCGTAAATATTGTGTACACCCATCAAAGGCAAAGGTTAACTGAACGAGCGTACATGACGGTCCTATGAGGGCAATGAAGACAGAAAGACCATGTCGGAAAGTGATTTGCATAACGGTTGCTTATTATATTTAATTATCATAAGATATATAGGAGCCTGGTTCTCAGTGCTTCATTTAATGTATTTGCTAAATGTATCAAGTTGTTAATATATTGAACCAAGCTGCAACGGATATATTTTTTCCTTTATTGTTTTTTTATCTTTGATTATACTTTCTTTACAAATTTGGTCCGATGTACTTTGTTATAAATTTATAAGTGATTAGGTACAACTGACACATCGAGAAATACCCAACCCTGATCATGTAATCCATATAATTTATATGAACTTTCATTTTCTGTCATCAGATCAGCAGATTTCATCAAAAAAACATTCACTTTTATGTAGATCGAAATTTTCTTCCGTTAGCCTCTTAACTGCAACAGAATACATAGCCCGATATTCTCTAGCCAAAATTCGTCGATTCTTTATACAGTAATAGAGAGCAGATTATCATAGTGATACATTGCCATGAACATTATTTCAATAAATACAAATTGGTTGAGATTGTTTAAACAAGGGTATTCTTTTGTTTTATATAGAATTACTCTTGCAAATGTGACATGTTGTCATAGCGTCCGTTGTTGTTACTTCTACTTATTTCGATCTTTCAAACAATTGGTGTTCATTCTGAGTGATTTCCCTTGCATGATATATAACCCTGACACTAAATAATTCCTGCTGGAACATGTTGTCGAGACGACTTTCCGAAGAATGACATAGAAGCAGGAAAACAAACGTAATCCGCATAATGTATTGAGGTGCAAAAAGTTCAAGATCAGTATCGCGTGACCGTTTACATCTAAGCAAAATGTAGAAAACACGGTCAATTCATAAAAACTGGAATTACTTCAATTTAAATTAGATTAAATTATTATATGTTTATCATCTGATATCCATGACAATAAGGTTTCATGGTGAAGTGCAAAGATCAATTGTTGCCTTTTTTTCTGCTACTAAATCATGTTTATTTTTCGAATTGATCTTATTTGTTACCATCTTGCCTTGACTGCATCTTTATTATGTATAAGTTATCTGCTCGCGAGTTAACTTCAAATGTTTCCGATCATCAAATACGAATTGTCTACGAAGCTCCATGTCAAACGTTTAATTCTACTAAACATTTTCGAAGAAATAGTAGGAGTATGGTATCCAGCCGGTCCGGACTTAATTGAATGTTTAAACTCTCACAACATATCCTCGGAGTAGGAGTCAGATAAAGTTTTAAAAAAGTGGGATATAAGAATGGGTTATACGCATATGTGAGGAACTGGTTTGGACTTTGGATAAATTTCCTGGTTGCAAAGTTTAAGTGAAGATGTTGAGTGGCTGAGGACAAATTTGGATATATGGGTAGGGTTAGTGATGACTAAGACAAATATGCTTTGTCCGCAGCCGTTTAGTTGTAGCGCAATTTATATCGGGTACATTGAAATTCACATTGCACGGATAGCTCTCTCTCTCTCTCTCTTGATAGAGATACCATTTGTTTCATCAGTAAGGCAAAAACATTTTTAACACGATTGACCTTCCTTATAGACTGATATAGTCCTGTATCCTTGATCTCCACAAAGCATTCCATTTCCACAATGCAATGGTTGCTCATAGCTGCTGTTGAAAAATTGGGTGTCTAAGGCGGAAAAGTCCCTTTTAGCAATGCAGTAGCAAAGGCCATCCTGAAATACACCAATTACAATTTTATATAACAAAGCATGTTTATTTATTATTAGAAGTATTAGAACATGGTGATTAGAATGTGATACTTTGCACGTGGATTATATATTCAAGATAAGGTGCCTTTTAAAAAAAGAAAATTAATGTACTTTTAATTTGCATAGCAAACAACGAATACTATATTAAGATATGCAAATGATAGGCATATTAAAAAGTTTGCAAACTATTTATTCCCACCTCAAACAACATTCAAGACATGGTCTCAAGTTAAGAACGCTGCATTTTCTATAATGAAATGCACCCACTTTCTTTAAATATTAAACTGATTTAAAGCGACATTTGATGTTTAAGCTAATTATTGCAGTGAAAACCTAATTTCTTTAAGATCCTTTTTAATATATATATATATATATATATATATATATATATATATATATATATATATATATATATATATATATATATATATATATATATATATAAGTAAAAAAAAACAATTAAGATTCACAATACAGCACTTCTACTTCTGCCCTCAGTTTTCGTTCAGCAATGCAAGATACAAAATCCTAACGATTCCATTTATCCAAATTCTTTGATATTGCATTGTAAACATCTTGCAAACAGAAAATTGGAAATTAATTCAGGTGGTTGTAAAAGTTGATTTATGTCGCATTTAAGTTTCATATTGTATCATCTTTTCCAAAGTATACATCTTGGAAGTATGTGTTGTAAATGATTGAACGCTGCTCAATCAGTCGAATTCATTGTGCAGATAGTGCATCCAGCATATAAATACATTAATAGTAAAAATCGTGTCGTCTATTGCCCGCAATATGTCAGAATAATCTGTTCACTGAAAACCTTTGCCTGCCATGTGTTAACTTGTGATGTGCAATTAGTAACATGTAAGGGCTAAAATTAGCAAAATATATATGATGGACGTAGTTATGTATAATTATGTAATTTTGTAACTCTTGGTACATGATTTGGTGTGCACATATTATGTGTAGTTTCCATTCATGATTATAATCTGTAATCATCTTTCGGTAGTTAATTTTTGTACACGGGTATACAATTCTTGTTTAAGATATTGAGAGTGAAGATTGCGTACGATCTGTACATAATTGTTGGCGTCGGTGTTTCGGAATATTAGTAATTATACTAATAATAAGACCTGTTTGCTTGTTGCTATTTTTTTCTTCCGATTACAGGGTTTAAATAAGTTGTGTTCTTCGCATAATTAAGTTATTTCCCATTGTTTGGATTAGGTCACAAGAATATGTATTTTGAAATATTAGATTGAGTAGAATGATCTGTCTGGTCTGATATAATGTGAAATATAGTTGTAATAGACTCTTAAAGGTGTGTATATTGGACAGCAATGAGCAGCCAGCATTCTTATATTTGATTCATTACTATTTCGGATTCTTATTTCATTTGATGAAATCAGTCTGCAAATATGTTCCATACTGTGCTAAGATAATTTTGGAGTAGAAGTTTATTAGGTTTATTCATTGCAATTACCATATGCTCACTGGACTAGAACATTATTCATGACTATTTGGAATCATTCAAAGGAATTATAGACAATGTCATTGTTATACACACAATCGAGGAACTGAAATCCTTTCTGAACATTCAATTCGTTTGCACTTGAATATATTTTTTAGGATTAGGTTGGACTCATTATACTTCACGATACTTTACATTTTCACTTTATAACTTGATAATTAAATTATTTGTTAACTTTTAAAGACAAAATGGTGCTGGTTTCTATTTGTTTCTTAAGTTATGACAACAGAATGGTCAAAAAAGTGCCTATAATAATAATAATAATAATAATAACAATGATAGCCACCGTAGAAACCAAGATATTAAAACTATATATATATATATATATATATATATATATATATATATATATATATATATATATATATAAAGAAGACAATTCTTCAGAAATGATCATCATTAATTACATACTTTAGCCTCTAACGTTTCGTTGTAGCTTTGGAAAATAATCATGGACTAATTGTGTTTCATTAAATATAATCTGTTCGACATTAAATACAATTTGGTGGCTTCTCTTGGAGAAAATGTGAATTCAGTGAGCGAAGTCTATTTTTGAAGCCAATTTTCCAAGACAAGTTTAAAATTAAAATTATAATGAATATATATTTTGTTTATAGCATTCCATCTTGAAACGTTGGAAAAAATGCATCCCTTGATATTTGCATAGTTGTGAAAATATGTATAATGTATATATGTAGTTAATCAAATATATATATATATATATATATATATATATATATATATATATATATATATATATATATATATATATTGCTATGTATATTTGATTTAATTTAATTGTTTGGTTGTTAGTTTAGGTTTTTTTTATTTCTTTACACGCTATAGTAATATAATTTTGTTTACTTGAATTTGACATTTTCCAGGATTAAGTTTGACCTGACTGTTTTATTCGTAAACACCTAATAATAGAGTTTAGTATGTAAGAGGTGACCTAGTTCCTAGCTTTGATTGAGAATCAAGTAAAAAACTTTTTATTATTAATTCCCAATGTGGGATTCATAAGAATGAAATCGAGGTTGACTGGGAATAAATGATTTTAATCATTGGAATATTCGATCTGTTTCTTGAAAATGGTCACGTGAAACTCATACGGGCATCTTTTTTGCGCAGTAGCTAGGTGCAAGTCTGATGTTTCGAGAAGTAATCTCAGTTTGGGCTTTAAAACATTTGATGTTAAGGTGTTCAATTTGTTGTGACCAGTTGGAGTCACATTTTGAATTTTCTTCAAATTATTAGGATTCATAACGATTAATTCTTTACCCTGAAAGATTTAAGTACTCACACAGAATTCTTGAAAAAAGAAGTTTTTTGAAATTTTATTCGGAATTCAATCTCCTTAATATTAATATAGTATTACACTGGCTATAACCTAATTCTTCGCCTTCCCATTTAGGATATTTCGCCTGAAGTCGAACTCAAATTTATTAGAACATATTAATGCTAGGACTTTTTAATTTTTGGAACATTCTTGGATTTTATTTTGGAATTGATTCTTAAAACCGTAAGTTCTATTTTCCATTTTGATATTGGTTTTCTAGGGAAATCAATTATATGTTAAATTATATAAATCTTGTTGTCTTGCATTGCTTCTTGTTACGTGTATTAAGAGCCTTTAGGTAACAATATATATATATATATATATATATATATATATATATATATATATATATATATATATATATATATATATATATATTGTACATATTTTCAACACTATGCAGATATTAAGGGATGCAAACACACGAGTGATACATTAGAAGAGCAACACCAATACATTCAGTTCTTTGTCAGGTATAGTTTAGTTCTATAAGCAATGACATTTTAAATGTGGATGACCTGCGTGTTCATTTTCTACCTGACCCGAATTATTTATATTTTTATTCTGAAGAAACTATAGATCCCATTTTTTTTATCAATGAGTATAAGTATAATATTATCATTACTACTACTAGAAGTAACCATGTTTATGTTGGTCTGAGGCAAGGACATTGTGTTTACTATGTTCTTGTATTATAATATTGGAAACAAAACTTCTAGATATAACTAAGAAAATATCATCCAAACATTTGGAACATGTCTGCAATGCATTTTTCATCATTTGATATATTTTAGAATGTGCTAATTGTGAGCTGAGATCATCTAGGGGCCTATATAATCTTATTAGTGGAAACAATATTTTCTGTGCTTTAATATCTGACTAGAATCATTTGTATGATTATTGAGTTAGTATATCATTTGGGCTGGAATTTTTTTTATTCAGATTATTAAACCTATTATCAACTTATTATTCTTGAGATATAATGTGCTCAATAACATCTGTCTTTTAACTAAAGACAGGAAGTCATAGTAAAATTCAAGTAAGCATATAATCTTGGATTATATTATTGTGATTCACCAAACGGCTGTTGGCACATCACTGCGACATTGGTCATCACAGTCAAATCATCGTTTCCAGTATTGGATTTATTTTGGAATATCACACTAGTTTATTCATAATTTAAAACAGTTTTTACTTATGTTAGATATGTTAGGAGTATTTGCGATTTAATTCGTAATACCAGAAGTTATTTTTACTTTTTATATTTTGTATTCTAGGCCAATACAATATTTGTTGAATTTGTCAAGGCTAGTTGCTTCTCACTCTTTTACTATTGCCAGTTTCAAGACCCTATAAACGTGACATATATTTTTTGTTCTTTAATTTTGCAAGTTTATAGATGTTACTAGAAGCTATAATGCAGTTTTTTCTGAGTCAATATGAGCCATCGAAAATGGTGATTTATACTTACATGTTTTTAGGTATAGATGAGTGGTAAATCATTAATTTAAAGTCAGTACTTCGGGATTATGTGATTATATGCAAGCATTTAAACAATTAATTAATACAATCGGAATATGTGCAACATTTCACTTAACATGCACTATATTCGAGGAACAATTCAACAAGTTTCTAAGAGAATGAATAATCATCTCTTTCATATAAAACATTGTTGAGATCCTCATTTCTCCCCTAATGTTTCAATACATTTTAATATAAATGATCACTTTTTTCTCGAGTTTTATTTCATGCCAATATATATTGAGGATGGAGAGGCGAATAGACTGATAAAGGAAAGTTACTGGATTCGTAAGTTTTACCAAGGCACTTTATACAATTGTACAAAATGTTAATTAAAATTGATATGTAGTATATCCTTTATAAACATATAATGGAATGAATGACTGTTGTTCTCTGTTTTATTATTCTACTATTTACTTTAAATAAACTAATATTTTTGGAAACTTGATGCATGTTTAGGACTTTACTTGATCTAGGTTTTTTTAAACCAGTTTATTTAAGAGAGAGAGAGAAAAAACAAAGAGAGAGAGAGATGAGCTATTGGAATTACAAACTGTCTATAAAACTAAGAAAACAGTTGGGACTATTGTGAATTTATTCAAAGAGGACCTGAACAAAGACGTTGTGAGATATCAAGACTGTTTGTACTTAAGCACATTCAAGGATGTTATCACTTCTTTTGAGCATGTGATAGAACTTCGCCATATTCAAGGATAGTAAAATAGCATCACATTTAGGACTTATGATTCATTCGAAACGCTATAGTCTTTTGGAATTGAGGTAGAACATGTGCTTATTTGGGTTCTACTTCAGATCATCGTAATTTTCTCTTAAAGTTTAATTAATATAAGTTAGAGCATTACATTATGAGTGAAATTTTGTACAGCTTGATGGGTTTGCTTTGACTGTTACTTAGTTTGGGGGGGGGGGCCGAGTGACCGAGTGGTCTAAAGCGCTCTCCGTTACGGACCACTGCCATCTCACCTCTGTCTGTGTGGGTTCGAGTCTCTGATTCGGCTAATGTGGGTATGTGAGAAAGCTTGCCAGTAGCTTCTCGTAGGTCGGTGGTTCTTCCCGGGGTTTTCCTAGGTTCTTCCTCTACCAATAATACTGGCCGCCATGCATAGCCTATCGTGTGCTGAAAAATGACGTTAAACCCCACAACAACAACAACTTAGTTTAGGACCATATAGTCGTACATAACATACATACATACGTACATACATACATACATACATACATACATACATACATACATACATACATACATACATACATACATACATACATACATATCGTGACGGACAATCAATATCCCATTTTGGTCAGTCAATACTGCATAAATACTTTTGAAGACCCCAAATTAGTTTCTCTTGTTAATACTCTCGATTCGAATTCAAACTGAAAGAAACTACCAACAATTATGAAATTTTAGTCATTTAAACTTATCATTTAAATGCTATAATTTACTCAAGTTTATAAGGAATAAGTCACTTGAAGACTTCTACAATAATATTATTGTACATACAGTGTCACGTTTGTCTGCCCGCGATTACGTAAGTCATGAACAAAGGAATGGGTTAGCGCCATGAGTATGTCGACCCTGCACTGTCGTGGCGATTCGTGTTTGTACAAGAGTTCTCTTCGTTAGGTGTCAAAACTAACATGTAGACGTTAGAAGCTTTGTTCTAGAACAAAGGACCCTCGATGTTGTTGTAAATCTTTCCGCGTTGACAGATGTCCTGAGGCTCGTCTGTTAATCTAGACCGACTGGGGTAGAATTAATATCCAAGCAGAACTGAGAAGGGGTGGGACCATCAATTCGAACCAGAATTTAACAGTCATTTTGGCTGGGAACATGTTAGTGATTGTAAGCCATCGTACTGATCAAGCAGAAATATATTCACTGCGGGAGCTACTCGTGATTTGGCGGGAAAACACTTAGTAAGCTAGTTGAAACCAAAGAAGTACAGTCCGTTGTTTTATCGTCTGAAAATGGCAAGGACAAAGCAAAGACAACTGAAAACAACTCATTAAGACATGAGCGGTAGTTTAGTAGCTTTTATATATTTTTGTTTTATATCCTTTCTCTACTTTTTATTATTTTTTTGGGGTTGTTTTTGGTCAGTTTCTTCATTTTCTTTTTTCCTATTCTCTTATTTTTCTCTGTTGCATTTGCACTTCATTTCTCGTTTCTTACGGGGAAATGTAATGCCTTATATTTTCTCATATGTGTGAAAATTACTAGATTGAACATTGCCTATCCTTAGTCATACGGGAAAAGTCTTCATGTGTTTGTTTTATAATACGCAATTCAAATAGCTTTCTTTGGTACATTTATGTGTGAGAACTAATTAAGACTTAATTGTTTGTGACTGTGAAATTTTCACCTTGGACGCCTCATTTGGACTATAAAGTGCTTTAGCACATATACACGAGAATACAGTGGTGTGCGACCTGGAAAGTGAGTGATATTCAAACCAAGGATAACAATGGATCCGATCGGGGAAAGATTAGTACCGGGACAGAAAGGGACAAAACTTAATGTATATTTTAATACATATATACAAGATGGACATCTGCATTCCCTACATGCAGAAGGATGTCATATTATCAACTTTGGAACGGCAGCGGCGATCCCTAGGCAGGGCGAAATTCTAGCAGTACTTAACAACATAATAGAAACAGGAAAAATTGATACCCATCAGAATGCAGGCTACAACAAATTCTGCATATATCCTACAGAAATGAAAAAGTTGCTGGAAAAGGCAACTCTAGAAGTAAGGGGGACAGTGGCTACTATCGAAGACGCCCCCCTCCGCCCCATTCACAAAACATTTAGAGCAGAGGACCATAGAAGTACACGCCATGGGCTTACCAATGGAAATAGACACGGAGGAAATAGTGAAAAAGGTTGCCAACAAGTTTAAAGTGCAAGTGAAAGCTCACAAGATGGCAACTGTGTGGGGATTCGGTCCTATAAAGTCGGGGACCAGGACCATGATAATGGATAAAGAAGAAGCAAAAAAACTGCCACCATGCTTCTATGTCATGGGATTTAGAATAAAGACATGGTACAGAGGGTGCGAGAACAATCGAATATGTCCCATATGCAGCCAAGTGGGACATGAGCCCAGAGACTGCAAAAAGGAAAAAATAAACCACCAGAAAAAGAAACTTATGCAAGCAAGGTTGCAATAAAACCAACAGGAGATAAAAATAGAACAAGAGAAGAAGAAAGGGAAACAACTAGAGAAGTGAATAAAGAAAGGGCGGGAACCCAGACTCCTGAAATAGCAGGATTGCCATCGGAGACAAATGCCCAATGGGTTCAATTTATGAGTCCCTATAAAACTACACCATTAAAGACACCAATCAAAAAAGGGATATTACTTACCAATAAATACGGTGCACCACAAGAAGAGGAGGAGGAGGAAGAGGAGATAACGAGTGCGAGAGAGGAAGAACAAAATGTATCAGGAATGGCTCCCCTTGATTGCTCTACACCACTAGCACATAAAATGATAAGGAAAAGAAAAGAGAGGACGCCAACATCACCGATCAGTGGGACAAATATTGAAGGGGAAAAACAAGGAAAAAGAAACGAGAAATAACTAAAGAGAGTACGGATGGAGGAGACACTGAAGACGATATAGAAACAGAGACAGAGACAGAGAGTGAAAATCAAACATATGAAGACGAGACAGAGGAAACACAAACGGACCAAAATACGACAAAAGACATGGACACTGGAAATATGACAATGGATATAGATGAGACCGACCCCACAGGAAAGTCACAGACAATGATTGGAAATAGATTTGAGGGAGGGGGGACATAGTTCTCCCCACAGAATACAATTCCTTCTATTAAATTATATGTTAAATTAAATAGTTATTATATACTCTTATATCTCTTATACAATTGAAAATTTTAGTTTTTACAACCAGCGACAACCTGGGTAGAGAAAAATGGAAGGAAACAACTTCCGGATTCTGTCTATAAACACAAATGGAATTAATAAGGAAAAAATTATTAAACTGAGTGAAATTAAAAATTATGATGTTATGTGCATACAGGAGAGTTGATTAAATTACGTGAAGAACTTATGGATGGAGTAATAATATTAAATAATTATGTAGGGAGTGACATCAGGGGAGTGGTGGCAACTATAATAAAAAATAAAAGGGGAATACAATGGGAGAGGAAAAATGAAGGGGAATTTTTTAAAGGAAGATTACTACACATAACAATTGGGGAAATACAATTAGTTAATATCTATGTCCCAGCTAATAAATATAAGAAACAGGAGTTTTTAGAAAAATTAAATAAATCCATCGAGAAATATAATATGGAAAAACTTATAGTGGGAGGAGACTTTAATTGGGTGGGGGATGAGATAGACAGGAAGAATGGTAAATTAGCAACTAGTGATATAAGATTTAAAACAGAGATAGAAATTTTTTTAAATAACCATAACCTTGTAGATATATATATATATATATATATATATATATATATATATATATATATATATATATATATATATACGTTTAAATATCATAAAAACTGAATACACATATGACTATAAAATAAATGATGCCAGTAGGTTGGATAAATTTTATGGAACTTGTTATAATACAAACATGTATAAAGAAGCAGCAATTGAAAATTTTAAAATTTCGGATCATAAACTAATTTATTTAGAAATTAAAATTAACAATACATCTAGATGGGGTAAAGGGAATTGGAAATTAAATTGTAAAATCTTGGAATCAAAAGACTTAGTTGATGAAATTAAACAAGAAATAATAAATTTTAAAGCTAAAGGAAACAAGGATATAATTCAGGAATGGGAGGGTCTGAAAGAAAATTTTAAAAACATTGCGTTAAGACACTCACAAATACGATCATACAGGAATAGAAAAGAAAAGGAAGCGATTTTATATATACTTAAGAAAGAAGTCACAAAAGAAAGAGAAGAAGCTCTAACAAAAAAACTCGAAAAAATAAAAGAAGAAGAAATTAGAGGGAAAGAAATAAGGGCCAGAAAATATACACAAGTTTACAGAAAGGCAGAGGGCTTGTATAAGAGGGAGGAAGTAAGGGGGGGGGGGAGAGAGAATTTTAAATACAGTTAGGATAGGAAACAAAATAACTGATGATAAACATGAAATTTTAAATCATATACATAAATGTTATAGTGAACTATATAAATCACAAGAAATAGAAGGAGAGATTATTGATGAGTATATAGCAGGGATTAAATGCGAAACGATATCATCAGAACATAAGGACTTATGTGATGATTTCGTTTCGCAAGATGACGTAACGACAGCGATACAAAACTTATCTTTAAGGAAAGCACCAGGGAGAGATGGACTCACTGCAGAATTCTATCGTAAATTCTGTGGTGAGTTGTCGCCCATACTTGAATGGTTGTACAATAATATACTTTTAAAAAATGACAAAATGACTGAAAGTATGAGGGAGGGAATGATTACACTTATTTATAAGGGAAAGGGAGACAGGGAAGACATAAAAAATTGGAGGCCCATCTCCCTCCTTAATACCGATTATAAAATTCTAAGTAAAATTCTAGCTGAGAGAGTGAAAAAAGATATGGGGAAAATAATAAATCAAAAGCAGACATGTGAATCTAAAGGGCGGGATATTCAAAATAATATCCTAAACATAAGAACTATTATTGATTATATAAATATCTCTGGTCAGAGAGGTGCCATGGTACTTCTCGACCAGGAAAAAGCATTTGACAAATTAGAACAAAACTATTTACAAAAGGTTCTAGAGAAATTTGGTTTTGGAAAAAAATTCCGAAACTGGACCAAAATCCTGTATAATGGAATAACTTCAACAGTACATGTAAATGGAACTAACACGGAAAAATTTGAAATAAAAAGATCGGTGAGGCAAGGATGCCCCCTGTCCATGCTATTATACGTGATAGCCATAGAAATGCTAAATTTACTGATGAGGCAAAACTCGGAAATAAAAGGAATCAAAATCCCGAACCTAATAGAAAAAATCAAAATGATACAGCACGCAGACGATTGTACCAACTTTATAAGGGACGATTATTCATTCAAACACTTAATGAATGAATTTGACAATTTTTGTAAAGCATCGGGATGCCGAATAAATCATGATAAGACTGAAATTCTAAAAATAGGAAACTGGAGGGGAAACTACTCTGGATTACCCCCAGAACACATTAAGGGAAGAGTCAAAGCCCTAGGGGTATATTTTGGCTTAAATGAAGAAAAAGAAAGCTATAATCATCTAAAGAATAAAATAGCAGAAAATGTGAAAATCTGGGCACTTACGCCTCTATGTCTTATGGAGCGGGCACAGGTAGCCAAAACATATATGTATGCAAATATAAATTATTTAATGAAATCCTTGGATTTTAAAAATGATATTTTAAAAATTATGGATAACTTTATTAATGATTATATCTGGGACTTTAAAACCCACTATATACGAAAAGAAACAATCTATAAAGCAAGGGAAAGTGTGGGGGGTTAGCCATTGCAAATCCCATGATACTTAAATACACAAATATTATAAACAGGTTTAAGGTTCTAAAATCTGTCCCAGATATGGCATGGGAAGGCCTTTATATATATTGGTTTGGCCTACTGTTAAGGCAGAGAAAAGATATATATACAAATAACAAATTAAGCAGATTACTTGAAACGCCAAGGAAATTTAGGGAAATTAGGGAAATTTTAATTAAAAATAGGGATAAAAACGAACTATGGGATATAGGGAAAAACAAGACATACGTTTGGATCAGGGAAAATGTAACTGGGAAAATTAAGAATCAAGTAGAAATAGAGAACATACATGTGAATTGGAAACAAGCATGAGGAAATTGGATGAAGCTAAAATCTCTAAAAATACAGTGCCTCTGCTTCAAATACATTCATAACGCATGGTTGACAGGAGAGGCTGCAATGCGGCGGCACATGATCAGAGTATCGCCAAAATGCCCACTGTGTAAAATACATAATTTTAGTAAAATCCATACAATATTACAATGTGACAAAAGACAGATAATAAGACAAAAAGTAATTGAAAAAATTAGGGAGAAAAATATATACAAAATACAGAACTTATTCTACTTGGACGGAAACTTTGATAAAAAGACTCTATACACAGTAACGAATTACATAGTAGACACTATGATGGCTTGTGGACAAGTTATAAAAATTGGAAAAGACTAGACGGAACGTTTATCCCACAAAGTACTCTCCTTAGCTCTATATGGGGGGAAGGGACAGTTCCTCTATGGAGGAAGTACTATCAATGAACCACAGGGCTATACTACAAGGCGCCACGCAAAGTGGGTAGGCGTGGGGAAGAGATAGGAAATAATCCATAGAGGAATACACAGGATCACTAGACAAATATACTAAACTGCTTTCTTTTCCTTCTTTCCTTTTTTCCTTTTTTTTTTTTAAAAAAAAAATTAGACTCTTTGGAAATAAATAATTTAAAATGATAACCTGTCCGAGCTGGGAGAAATACATCAAAATAAAATAAGTATGTACCCCACCTCGAGCACAGTTATCTTATTTAAAAAAAAAAAGAAAGAAAACACTTAGTACATTCTTAAGGATCGAAAGCTTCGTAAAGGTCAGTAAGTTATTTGCTCATTTGTTGCAGAATGTTACGGCATTGTAATTGTAATTACGTGCAGTATGAATATTTACTTACTAGAATCGTTAGTACGTAGAATTACCTTTGTATTATTTAATTTACATGCGTACTTGAGAAATGAGCTATGATTATGTAGATTGCTAGCTCGTAGTCAGAATTAATATTGTAATTCGCTATTTAGTTACTTCGTGGTAAACTAGTGTATTTATTCATGTGATATTCCAGATTCTGCAACTGTTGAATTGAATTGTAACTTTAGAAATGGTTGCAGTGTGTAAAATTAAATAATATGGATATTTGAATATTTGTGTACACTTGTGGGAGTGTAATGTACAGAAATGCGTCGGATTATTGTGATATTGTTGAGAATAATGAGATTAAGAATATATTGATGTGACGCAATTTAGTGATGTCTGTATGATAAGTAGTATACCGCACTTTATTGCAACGTTGTTTTCTATAAGAACGTGTGTGGTTTTCGATGTGCACGAATGCGTGACCGAAGATGTAGATAGCCTTTATCTGATGATTGATTGTTGATGTAGTGTGAGGCGAGATGGCTAACACAAATGATAACGTCCTTGTGTTTTTCACAGGAAGCTTTTGGGGACAGAACTAAGTCCCCGAGACTCAGAGAGGGAGACAGGATAGAGCAAGGCATTAGGCAGAGAACAAGCCTAGTTGCTAGAGAGAGAGAGAGAGAGAGAGAGAGAGAGAGAGAGAGAGAAGGAGGAGGAGAAAAAGGAACAAGAAGGGGAAGCGTACATGAAGAACGTAGTACGGAGAACGCCGGAAGGAGGAAAGGAACTGGCGGAGTAAACACAGATGAGTAGAAACCAAGTACAGGGGGAAAGCCATCTCACACTATAATCACGTGATGAAATAGGTTGTTACATGGTCGAGAGGAAGAAGATTGGTTGAGAAATTAATATCGTTTAATCTGTATTAAATTGTTATTCTTTTGAATTTCACCTTTGTGTTCTTAATAATTTAATTGTCGGTACTGCTGACTGGGGAATCGGAGCTTTACCTCTCTCTATCATTAATTTCAATTCCTACAAAAACGAGCCAGATTGAGAGCATCCCACCCCAACGCATAACAGTGGGTCACATAGAACTTCACATACAGATGCATTACTAAAGAATTTTAATAGCAATGTCACCAATATTAGGTATACATCGAGGAAATAAAAGCAAGGAGTTTCATATTTTTGAAGGGGCCACAAATTTTTTTCAGGAGTCACAACTGTTGGATTATCTTACCAAAGCGTCACCTTTCTAAAATGATTTCATAGTTAAAGATTACTACTGTTTAAGCATTTGTACCCTATATTTGTCATATATTTTTGGGGTCATCTGAATCTTGATGTACATATTGCAAAACATTACATGAAATGAATAGTTCATACAATACCTGTAAGCCGATATATCCCTGTAATCCACAAAGGGAATAGCATATCCCTGGTCCGTTTTGGGTTCTTCCAATGCTAAACTTAGCAAATACGTAGGAGTCTATTTCACTTAGAGGAACACAACCTGAAAAAAAAAAGTTACACACACACACACACACACACACATATATATATATATATATATATATATATATATATATATATATATATATATATATATATACATATATATATATATATATATATATATATATATATATATATATATATATATATATATATATATGTGTGTGTGTGTGTGTGTGTGTGTGTGTGTGTGTTTGTGTGTGTGACTTTTATTTTTTTCAGGTTATATATATATATATATATATATATATATATATATATATATATATATATGTGTGTGTGTGTGTGTGTGTGTGTGTGTGTGACTTTAATTTTTTTCAGGTTATATATATATATATATATATATATATATATATATATATATATATATATATATATATTATAATCTAAAAACAATCTAAATCGGCAATATCCAGCTTGTATTAATAACGCATTCATGTTTAAACACGCTTGTTATTGTATGAATTAACACTGAAATTATTATTATTACATTAATTTTATAAAGGAGCAAACTATAGGATTAAGTATGTATCAAAATTTCAATGTTTAATGGAGGCGGTTTCCAGTACCTCAGGGAAGAAGAAATTATATGCGGTTGCACACCTTATTATTTAGGAAGTTACGCATATCGCTGAAAACGAAACTTGGTGATATGCTTTGGAAGCATCACTTTAAACTGATGGTCGCTCATACGATCCACTAGCCTTCCACACCGTGCGAAATGCATGGATTGTCACTGTCAGAACGTGAATATAATTTAAATGGACGGCTTTTAAAACTATATAGGGATCAGAACTATTCAACGACGCGATGAGTCTCGTTTGTTGCTGTGCATTTTGTAACCCTTAGAATGCTTAATTCGTTTTATGATAGATTAGACTTAGCTAATACAGGCAACTAAACTGTTCCATCTATTTATAATGCCTACAAATTGACAAAAAATATTATAAACTATCGAAAAAGTCTTAAAAATAAATTGACGAACTATTCAAAAAACTTAATGCAAGACTATTTTTTGACGTTTTGGTTCGTGTACAACATTAGGTGCCACCACCACTAGATAACACAAAAGCATTATCAAACACAGAGCATATTTATAAATGTTAACTTCATTGACTTAACTTCGTACTGACAATTTTGTAAAAAGGGTAAATACCTTGTCTTTACGCGTTTTATGAGATAGGGATATTGAAATCAGTATTGCATACGACATACCAGTCATAGGGTAATCAATATGAATGCTGTTATAAACTAATTAAGCATTATAGTCAATAGCTGGTTTATTCATAGATTACATAGTCGCGAATTTTGTTTCGTGCTGATGACCAGTGTAGACGACTCCATGCGGACGTAAGACACCTCGAATCTCATTCCATCCCATTTGTTTTACCGCCATGCCAATTTGTAAAACAGACATGCATATAACTTAGTAATTTCATGCATTGATTTATAAGTTCTAACTTGATTCTCGCCAGCGGGTCCCAAACGTAGTAAATTTGTCTACCTGAGCTAAAAATAACAAAAACATACATTGTCTATCCTCCGATGCAAGATCGTATGGTTGATTTGGATTTTAAGAGTTGATGTTATTGCATATACTAAACAATTACATTAAACCAAAAAATAAAACTCTTTTGCTTGCTAGTGACAAAGGTTTGTTCTCGATTACAATGAAGAATATGATGAAAAATACCAATGGGACTTGGCATGATGTTTAGTTTTTATTATATCTTTCTGTCCAGTTTGATAGCATCTTACCTATGAAACGAAAATGTTCATATGACTGGAAGTAGCCAACCCAAGCTTCTCCTTTCAAAGCGATGTTGTCAATAACTCTCATTCTTGTTATATTTACAGCAGGGATGGCAACAGTCAAATTGATTCTGCTGTTCTTACAATGGTGTAAGGCTGTCTCCCAGGATAATTGGTTTGGAGACTCGATGACTTCAAATACTGAGTGAACTTCATCTGTAATGGATAGACCGATAGTTAGATAGATGCACTAATATCCGACTATTTTGTATCGTTTCTCCTATCAGCTCTGTCTGCGTGGGATCGAGTTTCAGCCTGGGTCCAAAAGAGAGTGTGAGGAAAATTGCCAGTAGCTTGAGGTGGAGTCGATGGTTCTTCCCGTAATTTTCCCATGGTTCCTCCTCCACCGCTTATATTGGCTGCCATGTAAAGTTAGTCACATGCTGAAAAATGGCATTAAGCCCACAACAATAGCATATTCAAGAATACGAACATAAAGGGAAATACTTCGTTTTACAGGATCATTGATATACAGAAGCATAGGCTAAAAAAGGGAGATTACTTGAAAAAAAATAAAAAAATATCTTGAATGAAAAACACAAGTTTGCTTTCCACCTTTTTATCGGAGAAAGTTGATAAAATATCTGGGAAAGTGTGTTTACTTATGTTGTAAAATCCTGTTTCAATATATATTTGCCAGGTAGAACAAGTTCATATGACGTTATATGGGCAAAGTTGTAATTGCACAGTTGCGTATTGAGATTCCAGTATCTTTCCCATAATTTACAACAATACTAAGAGTGAACAACCCGTGTTTTATGTAAAATTGTACATTGTGGTATAGCTAAATAAAGGTTACAGTGGGAGTTTAGACGGGCGATCTTTGCTAGTCCAGAAAACTTGTAGTGAGTGATTCGTTGTGTAATTGCACGGTTCACTATGCACGTTACATGAGACATTAATTCAATAGTTTCGATAGACATCCTCTACAGGCTAAAATGGTATTGTCTAGAAATGATCGTATTGATAATGATGTAGTTGGTATGACCCAAAATTGATGAAACATCTTTGCTCTGCAAATCATCATACTCACTCCATTTATATATTCTCTGAGACTTGAAAGAGTGTTGAATTAAATCATTCTTCTAATTCGGTTTTTTTATTTGAAATATCACTAGGTCAGTAATCGTGGTGTAATCCACGATTACCGACCACCGATAAATATTGTGGAAGTTACTTTTAAAAGGAAACATTGTAAGTGATATTTGTTGTCGTGGGGTGGGTGGATAGTCTTCTACCTAGCTATAATGGCTATTAAGCGATATTTGTGTTGGTGGTGGCGGGTGGTCTTCTCCCTAGGAATTATATGCTAATATAGCAACAGCCACATTCAATCTCAAATGAAGAGGAAAAGCAGTCTCTCGACCGGTCTGTGATAATTTTCGTTTAAGTAAATATATACGTTACGTGCCAGTTAAATGTATTTGTTTAATTTGCTTTAAAATCCTTTTACTTAATAATCAACGTTCACTTCAACTATTATTATGCTGTTATCTATCTTTTTCTTTCAACCAAGCCTTACCCCCGATCTCTCTCTCTCTCTCTCTCTCTCTCTCTCTCTCTCTCTCTCTCTCTCTCTCTCTTATTATTTGATTTGTTTTAGATACTTACTAATCTACAACATAATAGCATTCCTGGATCCAACAGAAAAATGCGTGATAACGTAAAATGAAATTGTATGGAGAAAAATTATGTTACTCGGGGTTCAACAAGTTATATTGTAACTCTGTTAAGATTTGGGTTCTCGTGTTTCGGCTCCCATCGCCATGCTTGCACTCTCCAATCCACTTATCTACTAAACCAAAGTGTTGGTATAAAGCAATTTGATGTACCAATCCTGTTGGTGCATTAAAATATGATCCGCCCATATATCGTGAAAGACCCGAAGCCGACTTACGTACAAAATGTGTTATATTACAAATCACCTGAATAGTACTTAAGTTTGAAATATATTAGTCCCAAACATAGTTGTATTCATTTAAAACTAGATATTATGAATGTTTCATCACATTATGGGCCAGGAAAGGTCTCATCAAACAAAGATTCTTTGCCATTTTCCACATGTTCACGAATTAAACCGATGTGTTGGATTTTCTTCAGTCCATGTTCGCCCTTCGATGTATATTCCAGAGTACCAACTGATCGCCAATTTTAACCTGAGTCTTAATTTTATAAAATGCATGCTATTTCGTCTCAGATCTGCTTAGGAAAAAATGGTCTGCCTCTCTTAATCTCGAATCAAGCTGTGCAAATGTTGTTAGTAACTAAAGGAATTTGTGGAATGTACCACATCAACACATTTGGAACACTACAGAAAAAAGGTAAGAATTAACTTCGTTGATTGAATTAAGGGATGGCACTGCTGAAATCTAAAGGGAATGAATGTGTTGTTTAAACCTAAGATCTTAATTATTTTAAAGAACGGTTTATGTTTTTACGTTAGGTAGACGTAAGAATTGTGAAATGTATGATAATTGGCGGCATTAGGGCTTTGATACACATCTATAAATATTGTTTTAACTGTAGGTTATTATCGACTATTGTTTCTATACTCACTAAATGAGTTTCGAATTTATACTGAATAATCATTAGAGACTTACAAAACTAAGGGAAAAATATTAGTAATACCACTTTTGTAAATGAAAGAAAAAACAAAAAAAAAAACCCACAAAAATTCATCGTAATCCTCTCTACATTCCTTTTGAGATCTCTCCATAATGCACAACGGATAAAATATGGGAAAATATGCGGAAAGAGAAGGAAAAAGAAAACAAAGTAACATACAAGAATATGGGTCTTCGTAACGGTTAGGTGTAGACATTAGAATGTTCATGGTACCATTGAGACTTACGAAAATAGTACTAGCAGCTGCCTCGCTTGGCGCTCAGCATTAATAGCTTAGTATTAGGACTGGTCGGCCTTGTGTCAGGATAATGTGACTGGGTGAGACATTATGCTACATGTCTGCGGCATGATGCCCCAGTGCTAGACATTATTATAAACTGTCACATTGCAGAAACCTTAGCGATATGACTTAAAAATGGTTAAAGCTACGTTAAAAATCCAAATCACACACACACACACACATACACACACACACACACACAAACACAGACACATGATATCATTGATACAAAATTTCAGCGGCCAGACATTTCTTGTTTAGAAGGAACAAATATACTATACTATGTAATGCTTTATATGTTTTCTTCCTATCTTATTAAACACATTATTACTGTTCTAAAAACATGATTTAATATTTAAATATACAATGTCCTATCACTCCATCAGCATTTCCCTCCCATTATTAGGTAAGGCAGCATAATAATCGACCAACAAAGAAACGTAAGGATGGGATGAGCAATAAATACATACCTTTATGATAAGTCTCCCCACCCCACTACCACCACATCTCTCTCTCTATCTCACTCTCTGTTGGTCTCTCAGTAGATCAGTCATACCACTGTGATAGAGATTGAGGGATGGTAGAGCGGAAAGTTTAATATGAAACAATGTAGACTTAGACCCATATTAACATTTTATAAAACATGAAGCAAAAAATAAAAACAAATTATTAAATAGATTATTTGTGTATTCGTCCTGACAATTAAATGCACCATACAAATCTTGACATATTATTGCAATTTTGTAACACGAGTATTGTGAACAATGTGTTAGAATCCCAATGAACGTTTACATCTAAACGTTACTAAGTCCCATGTTTCTTGTACGTTACTTGGTGTAAGTTCAGTTTTTTTTACTTTTCTCTTACACCACATACTTCCACGTGTTTTCTCCACTGCACATGACAGACAGACAGACCGACATACATACATACATACATACATATATACATACATATATGCATACATACATAGACAATGAGAGATAGAAGGCGTGTAGAGAGGGAGGAAGCATAGAGGATTCGGTGAAATTCTTCACCATGATAATTCGTTTGGAAGGCGCGGATTATTGATATTTTTATCGTTATTTTATTACAATGCAAATTACTAATAAGCAAGAACTCATCACTAATTTAGGGAAAATATAACTGACTGCCTAATGTGAAAATGCAACATAATGTTGGCACAGTATTTATCTATGTATGTTAATGTTCCGTTTGTGGATCCCAACTTGACACCAAAACAGTATTAGTATATTGGTATATCAAAGCATTTTATACCAAAAATTTAAAGGCAATGGTATGTATGTATGTATGTATGCATGCATGCATGTATGTATGTATGTATGTAGGTAGGTATGTTTGTATGTATGCAGAAATGCATGTATGTATGTATGTATGTATGTATATATATATATATATATGCACAAAGAACTTAAATTCTGACAGAGACTGCTAGCATACAAGAGAGGGAAATGTTGATAGTTATCTAATGGATCTGTCAGTATTGACGCACTGAGGTAGTCTACATACATATCGTGCTTTGATCCATGTTTACAAATTACACTCTGTGACTGTAGAAGATGAACTTCTATATGTCAATACGTACCATTTAAAAGAAGACTAATTATGATGTACAGTAATCCCATGGTCATTTTTGTTCCCCTATTTTGTGTCCCAAACGACTGCCATGTCATGTTAATTCATGTTAGGTCGCTCTACTCAACAACAGTGCATGTAAAAGACGTCTTTTTCTGAACAGTTACCAGCAGTACTTGCATGCACCATCTCCGGCTGTGTTATTATTCAGATCTAAACAAGGAGAAAAACTTACAACGTTCTAGTGCTTTCTTCCGTGTTGTAAATTTAAATATATATCATTCCGACGTGGCGGTGTCTTTATAGATGTGACGATCAGCAGTCACTTTCTGATGAGTATCGTGGTAACAAAATGTATGCATATATTTGTCTGGTGTTTTCATGCTTAGATTTGCTCATGATGATGATGATGAAAATAACAATTATATTGTTGTTGTTGACGATGATTATGAAGACGAAGATAACAACGACGATTATGAAAAATTTAATTATATACCGGAGAATGACGCGAATTATATTAAACGACCTTTCTCCTTCCCTTTATAAAACTGTTAATAATGCGTAAATACCTAACATGCATGTAAGTGTGTTTGTGTGTGTATATATGTTTCTATTTGTATGTCGCGGGTAGGGTATCACCAGAGGACGGTCATGATCGACAAGTTCCAGTTACGGAAACTAGATTCCGGTGAGTCGTTAAGACAGTAATATTCTGAGCTGCTCATGTATAAGAAAGGTTAATGTGAATTTGTCATGGACTGAAACGCACACTATTTGTTAAACAATTTTTTTTCTCATGAGTTGATTAAAAAAACACATTTTATAACAATGAACCAGCAGATTCATAATAAAACATACGCAACTATACTTTGAGACTAAAAACGAATGATTTCAAGAAATAGTGCAATATCCAACAGAAGTTACTAATTAAACTTTAACAGTGTATGACGTTTTCCAGTTTGGAAAAAAAGTAATTTAAATTGTATAGTCATTTAGAAAAGAGCAATCTGTTCATTGACTACGAAGGGAAATAATGGACTTTCCAGGCTAACATTTAGTACCCATTGTGCATGATACATTGTTACTCTTCCAATTTATAACTGGCAACATGAAGGTATTGTCGCAAAGGTGAGATAGAATACAAAATGCAAACGTAATTGAAATGCGAATCTATTGGAAAGCTAAGTACGCTAAGGACCATCAAGTATATAATGGCCATCATGTATCTAAGGACCATCATGTATCTAATGACCATCATGTAGTTTTGTACCATCCTGTAGCTAAGGACAATCATGTATCTAATGACAATCATGTAGCTAAGGACCATCATGTAACTAAGGACCGTTAAGTATCCTACCGTCATGTTTGTAAAACTAATAAAAAACAGTAATTCTAAGACACTCGCACATCTTCTAATTTATTTTAACAAATCCAGTAACGCTTTTGACATACTTTTCACATCGACGGAAATATTATTGTGGGCCGTCATCAAAAAATGCTTAATTTACACGCACAATAATATTGAAGTTTCATCCAAACGATGTATTGAAAATTAATCAAATACGATAATGACCATTTCCTATCCAAGTGAGAGTTGTAATAATTATTATGATGGTAATGTGAACATTTCCGATGCATATGACACCTTCATATAAATTATTCAAATAGTAATTACTCCCTTCAGGACAATATAATATCACCATTTATGTGTGCACAAATCCTTCCATTCCAAATGCAGGTGAAACACAGTGTGTCCACCACTGCCGAAAGTACACGTGCAAAATAATATATATGCCTTGTCTCCAGCACGACGAATCAACATATCATAAAATGAGGGTTCAGTCAGAATTGGATCAGTGCTATACATATATAAATACATACATACATATATATATATATATATATATATATATATATATATATATATATATATATATATATATATATATATATATATATATATGTGTATATATATATATATATATATATATATATATATATATATTAATCTGCATAAATTTGGAAGAACTTCACGCGTCAATCATGCAACTGATCAAATTTAGGGATCATTTCCTAAAATATAAATAATTTATCCATATATCAAACTGTATGTCTGAGAAAGATTAAGGTTTATGTAGTTTTAAAAGAATATCTCAAAATGTTTTCATAAATGTTCTGAAATCTGAACTAAAAAGAACAACAACGACATACATGATCAAGCACATGAATGCATACATACATACATACATACATACATACATACATACATACATACATATAGGTTAACTACCATTTCCACCCGTTTGATTACCGGTATATCGGAATGTAGCACGTTTTCATTTTAGACATTGACTCCAAAAATTCGAAATTAACGCGTATTTAAATTGAACCATCCGCTTGTTTCTTTCAGAGGTATGGTAAGAGAAAACGTTATTGTATATGGTGCACGTAACATATTGGTGAAAAAAATTCATTTTATTGTTGCAATTATCGCATCGCTCGTTCTTGTCATATGTGATTTCTTTTTACGGAACACATATTTAACCGTTGAAAGTTTTCGGGCGCAATACCTCTTTCAATAAATACACTTCTAAATCATTTCATTAACGCTAATTACATTAATTTCAACAATATTGTGCACACACATACACGATGGCTTCTTCATATCAACGTGAGAATTTTATGACATCCTGGCAATTAGTCCTGTCCAGTTCATCTGTGATTTCATGAGAAGAGTATGGGTGATTTTAATGTCTGTCTTTGTAAGAATCTGTGAGCCTTCCTGCTATATTATCCTTCAAGCATGTCAGGCGGCCAGTGTGAAACATTACACAGATTATTGGCACGATGTGTGTACATTGACCATTTTACCCATGAACATAGCATGTTTGACAAAATAAAATTGCATTGAAAACGTTCAATTTTATGTGCAGACTAATGCCGCTGAACGTCTAAACGTCTGTGCGTTACTTGCCAAAGGCTATAGTTGTTGTAGCTATTCACGAATCGTTTTCATCATCAATGCAAACTTCACGTGGCAGTCTACTAAAGACATAGGTGATCTTATCCAATGCAGTGAGGTTTATCTTAATGGAAGATCCCAGGTAAACCTTTCTGGTTCATGCATCAGTAGTGAAGGGGGTCACTTTAGCCTCAATGGGAATTAGCATTAAAAACACCCTTGGGTCAGATTAGCCTCAATGGAAATTTAACATGGAGAAAAATCGTGGGTCAGATTAGCCTCAAGGGAAATTAACATGGAGAAAAATCGTGGGTCAGATTAGCCTCAAGGGAAATTAACATGGAGAAAAATCGTGGGTCAGATTAGCCTCAAGGGAAATTAACATGGAGAAAAATCGTGGGTCAGATTAGCCTCAATGGAAATTTAACATGGGAATAAATTGTGGGTTAATATACGTACAAGGGGAATTGAACATGGGATTTTTTTTTTTTTAAATTTTTTTTATAAGAAGGGGTAGGCAATTGAAAGGCTATCTCTTTTCGAGAAATATGGGGGGGCCCTGAAAAGGGCCTTTGGGTTTTCTTCTTCTGCTTCGAAGTTCTTCTTTTCCTCCACCAACTTCTTATTTTATCTCCTACACTCTTTCTCTTCTTCTCTTTCTTTTTTTTCTCCTGCTCTTCTTTCTTCTTCTCTTCCTCCTCTTCTTTCTTCCTCTTCTCATTTTCTTCTTCTTTTTCAATTTTTTCGTTCCATTTGCGTATTCTTATTCTTTCCTCTTCATCCTCCTTCTCCTCCTTTATCTCTTTCTTGACACCACTAATCTTGTCCTTTGCTTTTCTTAAGTTATTAATTTCCATCTTTACACGATGGGGACTATAGGAATAATGGTCTTCAACGAGTCTTATTAGCATCTGTTCCATTATTCCTAAGTTGTCTAAAACGTCTTGCAAGGTTTGTATTTTGTCCATTTGGTTTGACGCCATCTTCTTTTTATTCTTTGCAGAATGGTTTGAACAACGAACACTGTGGGTTCTTATAGTGAAAGCGCGGACGTGAAGGAAAACATCCCCTAATAACATAAAATGGATCTTACCTAGATCATGACCGAACATCGCGCGTACGTGAAGGAAAACATCCCCCTACTTTCTCATTTCATATAATATAACCACAACTATACTCTCTACATACGCTAAGAATCAATAAAAAAAACCATAATCTACTATTCACACAAACTTACTTCACCATTTACAAACACAAACTTACTTCAACATTTACAAACACAAACACACACACACACACACACACACACTTTCACTATTAATAAAGAGTTAGTGTTTATATTCACACTACTCTACCTACACACATTGGCAAATTGATCGTTATTTCTTTTCTAGAGTATTGGGTAGCCCTGAAAAGGGCTGTTGGTTTTTTTTCAACTCCAGATGCACCTATCTAATGGTTGCACCTTCCAGGCCTTGCGCCACACACGCATCTTTGACTCCAGTCTCTTTTTACTTTTTGTCTTGAGAGTGCAGAGGCGGGATGATTCGCTTCAGCACCCCAATCCTCTGTCTCGGGAATATTGAACGACATCCTCTCTTCTCTTTTCTTTTCCTCTTCTTCCCTCTCTCTTCTCTCCTCCTCTTCTTTCTTCATTCTTGCTTCTTCTACGATAGCCTCCGCTGATAGTTCGTTTACTATGCGCCTGGCATATTCCAGGTGCATCTGGAGTTCTAGCAGCTTCACAATCCTTGTATTCATTGTCTTGCTCTTAACAGGTCGACGATGGGCCCAACTGACGATTAGTTTTTAATTTATACTGAAAGCGCGGACGTGAAGGAAAACATCCCCTAAAAACATAAAATTCATCTTACCTAGATCGTGACCAAAATCAACAACAACGCGCGGACCTAAAAGAAACACTCACTTTCTTTTTATGCTACCCATCACTATTTTAAAATTTTTTTATAAATCACTTCAATAGACTATTTACATACACAAAGCAATCCAATTTAACCCTAAATATACACCTCAAACACCAAAAAAGACATCATTTTAATCTACTATCCATACCAACTTACTTAATCACTTACAAACACTAACACACAAACACATACCCTGACATTTTTTTAAAAAAGAGTTAGTGTTTATTTTCACACTTCTCTACCTACACACATTGGCAAATCGATCGTTATTTCTTTTCTAGAGTATTGGGTAGCCCTGAAAAGGGCTGTTTTTTGTTTGCTATGGCATTCTTTTTTTAGTTTCTAAGAATGCGATGTCCTCTGGCGATAGGTCTGCTTCTTCGGAAAGAGAAGAAGAACTCTTTGGTGTCGATACGACAATCGACAAAGCCTCTGTCAGCTTCAGGTTGTTGCTGCTGTTGTTGTTGTTGCTGCTGTTGCTGCTGTCTCTGAAGTCTGTACTTCTCTGTCCATTCTTCTTTTTCCCTGTTCATTTCTTCTCTGAAGAGCTCTTCTATCAGGTCTTCAGTGATTTTTAACATTCTCACATTCTCTATTTCTTCTGGCTTCGGTATCAGACTGTGTCTGACCCTATGCAAATTCACGTAGGCTTCGTTGAGCTTAGCTAGTTTGGAGCACATCTTCGTAGGAGGATGAGTCGACAATGGATGGTTAGACTGGAAATAACCCGGTTCTTAAAGTCAAAGCGCGGACGTGAAGGAAAACATCCCCCACACGGTTTTCCAGTCGCAACGTTCAGTGAGTGTCATGAGAGGGATAGTAAGAAATGAAAGAGCATCAATCCAACATTCTTATAGCTAAACAAAAGACAAAGGCATTTTTTTCAAAAACACAACATTTTTTATTCAAAAATCACTTAACACTAAACAACAACTCTAACATTTTTTAACAATAATCCAACACTATAACATCAAACAATTTTTTTCAAATCACCAACATTTTTTTCTCAATGGACAATCTACTTTAAACAGGGCTGACAACGTTGTGAATGAAATTGTGATTTCCACTGTTGGAAATCATTAGGCCATTGATGGACACTACGTTTCCTAGCTTGAGACAAAAGATAAGCATAATGGTCACAAAACCATCGATCTACTTTCACATCGTTTCTAGCAGAAGAACGAGGATCAAAATGAGTCACTAAATGTTCTAAGGAATAGCCCAGGCTGCGATGATGCAGAAAATACACACAGTACTGTCCACACACCAAGGAATCTGTGCCTTGTAATTTCACATTATTGAATCGGGTGGTTTGAGCATTTCTTCTCATAAAGTCGATGATATCGTCTTCCAAAGGGGGCAATCCGTACGAATCGAAATATTCCACACAGCCTTCTTGAGGAAAGTAAACGGCTACCCAGTGGGTTCCTGGGAGATGACTGTCGTCCGTGTTGATCACGTAAGCTTGATGGTCTTTAGGTTTGCGATGAGGGAGTTCATCTTTAGCACAGACGACATGATTCCAAGAAGCCGTATATGAACTGTGGTTCAAAAGGTAATAAAGTTCCCAGGTATCCATTTGTGTTGTTTTCTTCTTCACAGGTAATAATAAGTCGTCAATTCGATCCTGACTTTTTGCTTGAAAATGTCTGACGAATAAACGGTTATTCGTTCTGTTTCCTCACTCTGATTCAGGAGAGCTTCGATACGATGGATCTCTTGAGTGGTTAATGGTGGACAAGAATGTTCACGCAAGTCTTTATACCACTGGTGCAACACGTCTTTGTTCGAGATGAGACTCCAAGCTTCGTCCAGATACTCGTCCAATTTTTCTTCTTGACTTAACATTAGGCATTTATCGTGTTGAATTTGACTGGGATGATCTTTTTGATATCCATAGCAATTTTTCTTGATCAATTCCGTCATTTTATCGACCAAGTGTTTGGCAAAACAGGAGACTAAATGGGCTTCTTGTTCTGGCCATCTCGACTTCATCATGATATCTTCTTCGTCTTTATCTTGGGATTCTTCTTTTTCCACGGTCTCCTCACATTCCATCTTTAAAGTTTCTCTACTAGGTAAAGAGGGATAACAGTCTTCCATGGTTTCTAGTAATCTAGGATGACTTCTCTCAAACTGTTGATTTCTATGGCATTATCGAATTCTGCATACAGGATGACGTTCACCGTTTCATCAGGGTCTCGGTTTGCAAACTGAATTTCCACACGAATCTGGCCGGATTTTATAGGGTGGAAATGTCCCTCGTCGCTGCCTTGGTCTCGAGTGAAATCGAAAGCCCACAAAGCATAGCCTCCTGCATAATCTTCGTACGTAATGCCGTGACTGGTGTTGGTTCCTAACTGTCCAGTGGCTTCGTACAGGGACAAGTACGATTTCAAGTAATTCTTCTTGGTAAAGTCAGGTTCGAAAGGTCGGGTACACAAGGTCTTGCCATCGCGACTGACTTCGATTTTGGACACGCCAAAGTGTTGAAAGTTGAAAGGATTTTTACCGATAGCTCCGTTGAAGGCATCATTCTCGACGATACCAAGGATTAAACGTTTGGGTAGCTGTCCTTGGAACAGATGATCTTCGATCATGGATCGCTGTCCCTTGGAAATGGTGAACGTTTTCACTTCCACTCGTCGGATCGGATACTTGGCAGTCGTTCTGCTCAACGTCTGATTGATGTCGTTTCCCACTTTAGGTAACACTTCCACACGGCGTACGTAGAGTCTGGCTTCTTGGATTTTGGTTTTGTAATCGTCATCATTAGCCAATAAATGGAAAGCGGTACTGCTCCGATTCAGTCTCAGGCGAACATTCACTCCGTTCAGCAAATATTTCTCTTGCAACCACATGTCCAAATGCAAACGATCCATCAGTTCTAAACTCTGTCCATTTAATATTTTTTTTCTTCGTTCTACAAATCCCTCATTGACGTTTGTTTTTGATTTGGGGTCATCACCAATATCTTTATCATCAAAGTCGCCCGCTTCGTCAGGTTCCCATAGCACGCAAGCATTGAGATGGGTGTTCTTGGCATCTATTCCGTACGTCAAGAGATTTTCCAGGTAGGCACGGTAAGGGAAAGTATCCATGCTGCTACTGACTAGTTTGTTGTTCAAGTACAAGTCCACTCCACTGAACAAGGAATGCATGAAATTGTTGACGGGAGCTACTGCTTCAGTGTCTATAGCACCTCCAGTCTTATCTAGAACTTGGACTTTCAGGTACAAGTAACTGCTATTCAGATCGATGTAATCTTCGGGCTGTCCTTTGATTTCAAACTCGATGGGAGCGGAATCGGTCAGTGAATAGACGGGGTGAAATTCCACCCATTGGGATTCTTGCATGGTCATCATCGTGGGGGGCATGGCAAACAGATCCAGTTCCGTCTTGGAACAGGCGCAAGACTCTCGGTGCATCATTTTTTTCTGTGTTTCAATAATCGAAAATGTCTAAGTCTCGAACGGTTCTTCTTTTCTTGGCCTTTCTCGCTTGAAGTCTGGTGAAAGGGTGTTTTCTTCGTCGTCTCTTTCTGCCTTGTCCTTGCTGAATGCCTGACTCGGTAGCGTGCAGGGCATTTATAGGTGTCTCTCGTCGGCCCAAAATGTCTTTGCCCGTTTGCAGCAAGACATTTTTGCCTGCCCTCATGAAGGCTTCTTTAGGGTTTTGTTTGTCGATGATGACATTTTGGAGAAATTCTTTGCCTTGCGTCAGTGCCGCATCTTTCAAGGCGTGCAATCCGCGTGTCACCATCGGTTTCAACACCGGGGCCACCGAACGAAAGGCCGATTTTAACATGTCTCCTAAACCGTGTCCTCGTTGTCGAGCCACCCCTTGGTACACTGGATACATGACTTACTTACGAGTCGTGAGAGAACCGTTTTCGAAAATGGAGTTTCACCGTGACTTTTCCTTTGGTGAATGGAATATTTTGTCCCAAATCTCCTTTTATAGCAATGTTGACCGTGTCTAAATACGACTTTCTGACAGGTAAATAGTGAGGATGTACAAATTCGAGGTGGACGTGGTAAGTGTTCCCACCTTCCTCGTCACTGGTCGTGGTACTATCCACTTTGAAAGGAATGACACGCAGTAATGGCACAGAGGTGTGTCCCACTACGTTGTACTCCACCACATCGGAGTACACAAACATTAAATTCAGTCCTTGGTTCAGTTCTACCGGTTTTCCAAAAGCTTTGTAAAAATCCATATTATTGTTGTTCTTGGGGCTCCAATTGTTTGCGACCATTCCTGCATGTCCACCCAAAATTTCAAACAAACTACCATTGAACCTGAAGGACAACAGTTGAGGATCCTGAAATTTCATCAGTAAGCGACGAGCCACTTTATGGTACTCCAGGGTGACACGTTTAGTAGGTTTGTTCACGGCTTTGCCAAAGGCGAACTCGAACCTGTCCGCAATAGTGTCCACCAAATGTTGGCCACTAAAATAAAACCCTGCCGGAATTTTAAAGGTGTAGATTTTGAAGGGTGGATTGCTGGCTGGTCTTGTGTCCCCTGAAAACCCGATGTCATTCATGGTCTTTTGTAATTGTTCGTTTAGGATTTCCACCTCAAAAAAGTTTTCAGTTTCAGTGATGTTTTGGATTTGTGTAGGGTGAATCATTTCTACTAAAGCCACTTCCCAATGGGCTTCGTGATCTAAGGGGATGGCTTGAGGTAATTTGGCCGTGTAACAGCACAACGTGTTGTTGGGAAACACCTCCATGGAACTGTCACTGGGTAAAGTTAAGTAAAATTGGTTTTGGTGACTCATAATTCCAGAGTTCTGTGGCTGTCCGAGGGGTTACTGGACGTCAGAGGCGTGTCTCCGCCCAAAATGGGGTTCTGGTTGTGGTTGTTGGAGTGGTGACTGGCACTGGCACTGGACACAACGTTCCCGTTCGAGGAGAATTTCAGGAAGGGATTGGGAAGCAGGTAACCGATGCAACTGCTCAATAAAATGGTCCACAATTGTTTGTCTCCTTGTTGCAAACTCAAATTGGCGATGGCTGCCCCGATGACACAATACACCACGAAGATTTGACAGAAAAAGACGATTTGCGTTTTAGGCACACGTTCTCCACACCACACCCACAAGGGTTGTTTTTGTAAATCTTGCACAGAAGAACTAGGTGAAGAAGGAGTGGTCGACGTAGCTGCGTCTGCTGTGTGAAAGGGCATGATGGTCACTTCTTCTTTTTATAGTCGATGACTTGCGAAGCGTCGATCCAAGAATCGAAACTGGGTGGATATCCTTTCCAACGTACTTTGACTTCTTTGACACGTCGTTTGCCCACTTTACGGGTTCTGCGTTCGAGAATGCTTTCGATGTCGTACACGTCGTACTCTTTTTTGGTGACACGTTGTAACTCGGGCAAATAAAACGTTCCTTTGAGCACTTCTCCGTTCATGTCTTCCAATTTATAGACGGCAGGATGACGGCCATGCACTCGTCCAGTGACGCGAAACAATTCGGTCGTCCAGTTAGGTAAGTAACCTTTGTCGAAAGTGCGTTTGGTTTTGCCAATGCGTACCCAATCTCCTACGGCCAACTCTTCACTTTTCTTGGGGACAGCCCTCGTCGGGGACGTACCAAACAGGCGCTCAAACACCAGCACTTCGTTGTCGGGAGTCACGTCTTGCGGGGCACGTCCGATGCTTCGATGGTAAGATTGGTTGTACGCTTGCACCAGGTGCGGTAAGATGTCGATGTACTTCAGAGTGTGGTGATGCGTAAAATATTTCCACATGCGTTCTTTCAATGTGCGTTGAAAACGTTCCACGATGCTGGCTTTGGTTTCGGGATTCTCGGTGGTAAAAAAATGAATGTCACGTTTCTTTAATTCTTTTTGGAAAGCTTGGTTCAGAAATTCGGTGCCTTTGTCCATTTGCCATCGAAGAGGGTGACGACCGCTTTGTTTCAACACCCGTTGTAGGGCTCGCACTAACTCGCTGCTCGATTTGGAAGTCAAGGGCACGACCCAGGCAAATTTGGAAAAGACGTCGATGACACAAAACAAATATTTGTAGCCACGATTGTAGCTGGCCAAATGAGAGACATCGTCTAAATCGGCTTGCCATTGATGATCGATGCCTTCCACTCGGGTGCGACTTCTGGCAAACTTGCGTCGAATGGGTTTGTGTAAAGTGTAGGTAGCTTGTTCTTGTAACCATCGTTGCACTTGAGGTAAACGGAGACTTTTCAGTCGCGTTTTGGCAGCACGATACAATTTTTGAACTCCTGCGTAACCTGCAGGATGCGAAGAATCGTAGTAAATGCTGGCTAAGACTTTTTCCATTTTTTGTGTTTGTTAATAAGTCACCCACTCTTCGGTGATGCTACTTTGGGTGGGTCGAAAGGGTGGTTTGGAAACGGATTTACGTGCCCGATGGGCTACGGGAGTAGAAGTCGAAGGTAGTGGTGGAGGTGGAGGTGGCAATAGAATGGCTTTGGTTTTCTTTTCTTTTTTCGCTTCTGGTTTCCCTTCTTTCTTTTTCACTTCTGTCGAAGGAGGCGTGGACATCATCTTTTTAACCCAAGCTTTCATTTCTTCTCGTTGGGGTGTGGGGAACGGGGTCAACAAGGATGCTGCAATCTTACTCGAAATGGGAGCTGCTGACGATGTTTGAAACACTTCGCGCATCTCTTCTTCCTCAGGTCTTTGTGGGGTAGCATCTCTGGTGACCCTTGGGGATGGCAGTGGTCGTGGTAATGATGATGATGGTGCTGAACTTTTCATCAAGGTCTTAAAATCTTTCAGAGTGGGTAGAGCTGTTTCGTCTAAAGCTTTCTGGTGAAAGAGTTGCAGTCGTTGCAAGAGTTGACCGTACTTTTGCGATTTTTCTGTTTCGGACAAATCTTGGCGATCCATCAAGGACTGCAATTCGTGTTGTAACTGGGACATCTCGCTCAAATTGGGATTGGGAGGTAAATGCGGGGTGCGTTGTTCTTGCCACCGATGGTATTCCATCCATCGTTTGTAAGGCACTAAAGCTAGTTTTCGTCCTTCCATGGGGTTGTCAGCGGTCGATTCTGAGATCTTGGGACTTCCGAAGGCCTTTTTATCTTGCTCCCACCAGTCCTCCCAACATGGTTCCCAAGACTCCTTTCAGTATGGGGCCTAACAAGAGAGGTAAAATGCCTCCACGTTGGACCAACATCTTCTTTTTTTGACGAATGGGAATTTTCTTTTGAACCATTTTCCGAAGAACGTGACGATGTTTGCCTAAGCATTGTTTCTGGTGTTTGGACAAAGGGATCGTGCCTTTCAAAACGTTCAAACAACATTCGCACACGGTATCGATGACCTCTGTGGAGGCTGTTTGAATGAGTTTTTTTCGTAGGGGTGGAGAAGCTTTGGACAGGACAGATAACATGTCCCCATGTTTGGCTAAACGTGGTGGTAGTCCTTTTCTTTTCTTTCCTTGGTGTTTTCTGGAGGGTGACATCTTTGCTTGTGGGTTCCGGGACATTCACCGAACAGACACTAACGTCGATGACTTAACGCACACCCTTTTATCTTTTTTTTTGGGACTATCGTTTTGTCATAAAGGTGACAATGTTTTTCCCAAAATCGCCAAGGAATCCTCCCCTACGTTGACGCCTCTTTTTCTTGGAACGACTGTGTCTTTTCTTAGGGTAATGTCGATGCTTGGCTAAGCGCTTTGTCGGATGACGCGTCTGCCTTTGTCTCTTTCTTTTGTGGCTTCTTGGAGGTGACATCTTTTACAAGTTCACTGATACCCCGACTTGGTCACAGGTCTTTTTATACTGGTACGCGTCGCCACTGATTGTCTTTACGTCGTATCAGTTTGAGGACAGGCATGACACGTCGTGCAGGGGTACGCAACGGACTAAATCGAGCCAGTTCTTGCTTGGACAAATCCAGTAAACTTTGTAACATACCCGATCTTTCATGGACTTTGATTTTGGGAGAAGGTACTTTGTGAGCAGCAGCCACTGCCGCTAAATTGGAGGGTCCTGCCACTGGGGAAGTTCTTTTGGGGGTCATCAACAGAGAAGTTCTTGGTGTGATCAACGTCTCCAAGTACTCTTCAGTTCCTGGTGACATCAACGGAGAAGTGGACAAACGTGAGGCTGCCGGAGACGCAGTCACCGCCGTGGCAGGTCGTGGTTTGCGAGTGTAAGGTTGCGTCCTGGCCGAAGTGCCTCTCTTGCGACTAGTTTTCTTCTGTGGACTTTTCTTTTTCTGGGGACTTTTTTTCTGTTTCTTTTTCAGGGGGCTTCTTTTCTTTTTCCGGGGTGGTGGTGTCTGGTAAGAGGAGGGTCCTGCCACTGGAGAAGTTATTCTTCTTGGGGACCTGGTCTTTTTCTTTTTCTTCTTGGGGCTTCGTTGGACTTTTGTCTTGGGGATAACTTTGGGGGCATTAGGATCCCATCTTAAGAGTGAGCGAATGATGACCCCTCCTAGAGTACCGCTCCCTCCAGGTTTCAAAATGATTTGTTTTTTGGCTTGAGTGTCGATGCGGGGATCGGCCAGTTGGACCAAAGCGACTTTGTTTCGATCGAAAAAGCGTTTGGTTTGATGAGGAATCTGAATGATTCCTTGGAGTAATTGACGTGCCGTCACCGTGAACCATCGTAAGACTTCTTTGAGACTAGCTTCTAAGACACGAGCTCGTGTTTGTGGATCTTTTTCTCGACTGATGCCATACAAGGCACGAATCAATTTGACGGGAAGATGCGACTGAAGGGACGTCATGTTCGCACTGAGAATGAGACAGACGAAAAAGGGTCTGAGGTTTTTATAGATTTTTTTTTTATGGGGAGTGAAATGAAGTCGAGGACGGAGACGTGTACAGGACAGGCCCTCCGTCTTGGCACCAGTGGTGAAACAAGTGGGTACGAAATCGCAAATCCTCGGGAGTCGTAGGTTTCAAATCGACGAGTAAATAGGCGTGCGGCGTTTGAGTGGCATCGTCGTACGCCTGAGTCAGCCAAGGCGTTCCTAACTGTTTGGCTAAGACTTGCACTTGCGATTTATCTCGAGGGCTTTTAAACAAGACCACGTAATGCGCATTGAGACTGATGGTGCGATGGGCTTTACTTTGTTGAAACAAATTTTGGGTGATGTAAACGACACTGGCATTACGGTGATGCCCTTTGCGCGTGAACCACAGTTTAATTTCTTCTTCGTCTTCTCCTAACATGTCGTCGAAAATGACCAAATGGGTTAGACGTGAGTGAGAGACGATGCCATCGTCTTCTTTAGGAATGCCTTCCACAAACACAATGGAATCGCCTTGACTTTCTCGCAAGAGGCTGTACGCCGATTGCCACTCTTTGTAACACCACACGATTCGTTGAGGTGGCCGATCGATCAAATGATGTTTATGTTCGATCAAACGTTTGACGAATTCGGTTTTGCCAGAACCGCTAGGTCCAGCAATGAGCATGTTAAAGGGATGGCGAAGATACAAAGCCTCCCAACTGGCACGATCTAAGTGTTCGTCGATGACTTTGACAGTAGAGGAAGAGGGAGCAGAGACAGCAGAGGTAGTCATGGTGTGAGAAATGTCACTTGTGACACTAAAACAAACAAGACAAGAGTTTATATACTTTTTCAGAACACGTTTATTGAATGTTTTTTTTCAAACATGAATACGAAAGACAAAAATACATAAAAGCCAAAGGCTTAAGTACAACAATAAAAGGCACATGATAACTATGAACGTGGAATAAACACAAGTGTCTGTACAACAATCACATGTTTTGGGTAATGTTCTAACCAGTTCTATAGTAGGGGGTAAGGTCACACAAGTGTCCTCCCGAAAGGGTCTTTCAGGCCTGTCCACGACAGTCCCGTCCTGGGTGACGGGTTCTTCTGTCACCGTCATTAACACGGGTTGAAAAGTAACTTTTTTCCTTGAACAACTCTCGTGCATACTGGGCCACTTCTTGGGTCCAAGCCTCAAAACCCCATTCTTTCCAAGCACGGACATCTGTCCAATGGGGATGTAAGTCACAAGCTACACACACATCGTCATACACGTCTTGGGTAGCTAAAAGTTGACGAATCTATTTTTCCAGTTGAGGTCGAGAAGTATCCAGATGAAAACGCAAGGCTTTGAGCAAAAGGAGTTTTTCGTGACCATTTAAGGCCATGGAGGTGGTAAGTACTGATCGTAAAGAGTCCACAAAGAATCGGCTGGTAAACGAAATCCCAGAAAACAAGTCACTAAGACACACACCACTTGTCGTCCCAAATTGAATGGATACAGTTCTTGTAATAATTGATGGCAATGATCCACGGTTTGAATATGGTCATTGAGTTCCTTCCACGGAATCTGTTGGATGACATGTGACATAAACCGTGGCATGGCAGCTTGTTTTTATATTCTCTTTTTTTCGAAAAGAATACACGTACTTTCTAGCCAGAGATCTTCGTTCTCCAGTTGGGAATGTAAATCTTGCATACTGTAACCGAAACGTCAGAGTTCGTTTAGAAGTTTCCTCTTCCGCTAAGTAGATTCCACGTAACAAATGTTGGTAATCCTTTACCTTGTCTTCCTCAATGGGTTGCTCTAGGTGAATCTCGAAGTAACCAAAATGATCAACACGTGAATCATCGGGGGCCTGGAAGTATTGAACAAGGTCTGACCACTGAAACAATTTCTGACGAATCAGTTCTCTTATACCATTCAGGTACCAGTGGTTAAAGATCTGGTGACGTAACGGATGCAGTTGTTCTTTACGTTTCACTTGTATTTTGACCAGCTCTCGGTAAATGCGTTCTCTCAACTCCACAGGCAAAGCACGAATGTTCTCTAGCAAAGTATCCATGAATAGGTCATACTAAATCCTCTTTGGTCTGACACAAGAAATGTACTCTTTGCACAAACATGGTTTCACTTCAGTGTCGAATTTAAATCGTTGAGTCACTAATCTACACATTACAATTCGTTCAGAAGTTTCCTCTTTCACCAAGTTGACATTGTGTTCAAGATGTTGGTAATTCGTTAACTCTTCCTCTGGAATTCGATGCAGTACGTTTACAATGATGTAACTACAATCGTCCATACCAAACCAATCCTTTTTAAAACTAGAGGATCGTTGATCAATGTCTGTCCGATGGAACACTTTCAATTGAATCAATCCTTGTATAGCCTTCAGGTACCAGTGGTTCAAACACCGGTGACGTAACGGATGCAGTTGTTCTTTACGTTTCACTTGTATTTTGACCAGCTCTCGGTAAATGCGTTCTCTCAACTCCACAGGCAAAGCACGAATGTTCTCTTGTAAAGTATCCATGAACAGATTATTATGGTAAGAAGTTACTTCAATGTCTCGGTCCCACTAAAGGTAAGTAATGACAATTCGGTGACCATCGAGCATGTTCTACGTAGGCCGAATCTTGCGGTTCCCAGTGGTGAAGTGACACACCGCAACTGAAGCACTTGACTTTATCTCCTTCGCCCAAGTAGAAAAATCCGGCTCTGGCTAATTCTTCGGGGGTCGGTCCTCCCAGATACTTAGGCCATTTTCCTTTGAACGATTGAAGACGATTTTCAAAGTCGCAGTATTCCGACAAACGCACAGGAAACGAATATTCGTTTTTCACAGGTTCGTTTCGATGAGGGTTGGGTGACAGGAACAGGAGTTTGCTCAGGGCTGGATGACATCCGTAGGGGGGTAGACGTGAAGGTGAACATTCCCCTTTAAACCCGGTAAAATGTCTAAGAGGACGAGCGGCATCGCTTTCGCATCCCTCAGGTTTGACACGCACAGCATCACTTTCCATGACAGGGGTAGTGAGAACAAAGTTCCCATGATGCTTTACGGCATCGCTCAGGTCACAACGTACAGCATCGTACCCATCGCAAGGCTCACAATCGCACTCGTCTGCAAACTCCGTTACGCAATTACAATGGTAACCACATGGACAATCGCAGTTTCCTTCCGGACATTTTCCGTCGCAATGCATGGGTCTTATCCATCCAATATTAGTCACACTAGAGGAAGATACAACTTTTTTACAATCCCCAAACTGGAACTATGTCTCTTTCAAAGTATTCATCTTGTTCGCTCGGTCTTGGTAGTCACAATGAACTATCGATCTTGACCATAGCCCCCTTTTTATACTAGTCGCAATGCAGTCTCCAGCTTGTACATCTTTCCTTTTTTACGTTTTTTATGACCTGTTTCGGAAGGTACCGTCTCTAAAGTACCGTCAACATTGTACCGTAGTGTGATGGGTGGAAAGGCCATAGAAAGGTAAGGGCAGTGCGGAGACCATCGAGTATGTTCCAGAATAGCTGAATCTTTATAGATACATAGATCCATTCGTAACTTCAGTCCGCAAGCGAAACACTGTACCTCGTATCCCAATCCTGACTCAGGTCCCAAGTAGACAAATCCTGTTCTAGCTAAAACATGCGAAGAAGGTAATCCTTCCCTATCCGTAGGCCATTTCTGAAACGTGTCCAATCGACGGGCACAATCACAATAGTCAGGTAAGAAGACTGGAAAATGGTAGGGTTTGAACTTGGAGTTCTCATCGGGTTTCTCACTCGATTCTTGCTGTAGCGAAGTCATCTTTCTGGTGGGTGGCTATCCTCTTACAACCAATGTTTTATACCAACGTGTCCATACGGTAAGGTAAAATGATTGGGAAGTCGAACTCGCTTCTGGTACACGATTTGATAAACTTTTTCCAAAGGTCGACTGACGATGTGGTGAGTGGGCAAACGTACAATCTTGTTCGGTTGGTAAGTGGTCACTTTAAAGTTTCCATCCTCTCCCGATTGCAAGGCTTCTTTCAATACCCCAAAGTTGACCACTCGACTGGTACGATGATTCAGAGTCAGTCCTTTCACTTTGCACGTCGTGTGCACTTCTCCTTGTTTGTCCCGGTATTCGTAGCCGTAATTTTTGGGACCACCACTGACGAAACTTAGAATCTTGTCGTCGGGATGCTCGTCTGTCCAGGCTCCTAAACGGTCTCCTTCGATGTTAGGGTGATGTTGAATCGGGTGATGGATGTAAATGCAACTGTCCGTGTCAAAGTACAGGACGCGTTCTTCTAACACTTCTAAAGCTTCGTACAATTTTAAGCGAGCATGGGCTGTCACGTAAGCCGCAATGATGACATTTCCAAAAGGGTCGTCTTGTACAAAGTCCAGATCTTCTTCGTAATTGACCAAGATCAAATTCTCTCGAACGACGTCCACGTGTTTCATGTATTTGGTTTTGTCGTGAATCATCTGGAAGTAGCGGGAAGGTTCTGTCAAATATTCCGTCTTGGGTAAACACGGTCGTTGTGCCATTTTACCCCACAAGCAATTTAACATCACTTTGGCAAACGATCTCCTGCCTTCGTTTTTCTCGATGTGGTCTAAAGTGATGCCTTCTTGTTCCTGGTATTTCTCTTTGATTTGGTCTTCGGGAGTGTGACACCAGGAAGGATAGCCGCTGGCTTCTTGCTTCAGTTTCAAAAAGGCATCCACGTAGTCTGCGAAAATGCCTTTCTGACTGGGATCACCCTTGCGGTACTGTTGTGTCTTGGGAAAGTGGCAAATTTCGTACACTTCTAACAGTTGGTATCCCATGTCCAGAGCTTTGAACAATTCTAAGCTGACCCATGTTCCCGTCAAGGCCCGTTCTTCCTGGCTGTGCTGACAAGGTTGGTCTTGGTTGCACGTTTCGGCACAAGTACGGCACAAGGGAAACATCAGTTTGCCTTGACAATGGTGAGGTAAGACGGGATGGTATAGGTTCGTGGGAGGCAAAACTTTGCACTTGATCAAGCCATCGTATTGTCGAATGTTTTTCAGGTCGATGTGTTCCGTCAGCAATTGCTGGTGCCCTACAGGAAAGCGACAATATTTGCACACGTAGGGATACAGCGAACACACGTCCACGTATTTGATTTCTTCTCCTTTCTCTTCGTCGGCTTGGTACAACAAACAGGTGGCATTGGTCCTTCCTCCGTACAAACTATCCCTCGGGTTCAGCGGGTCCATGAACTGGTAACTTTCCACGAGGCGTTTAAACTCGGGATCGGTTTTCATACGGTGATCGTACTCGTGTTCCCACATTTCCACCACTTGGTATCCTTCCTGTTCTAACTTTAGGCGCCGCTGACAAGTGTCCTGGTACAAGTCTTCCATGGTTCGTTGCAAAAACTGATTTTTAGTGCCACGGTCAGGGTAACAGACGGGACATCCGTGAAATAAGCAACCGTTAAACTCGTACACGATCTTGGGGTTTTCTAAGTCCCAGCCATCGACCGAATACGTTCCGATGGTCTTTTCGCCCCCTCCGTTGCGGGCATGCTGAATCCACTTGTCTTCCTTGTCGCACAAGTAATGTAACCAACGTAGGGCTTTGACCGAGTATTGACGTTTGACAAAGTGGGTCGTTTGAGGACTGATGACAGCCACGGTGTTTTCAGGCATGAATCGTGTCTGTACACTAAGGAACACGCTTTGGCAATGGTGCAAGCTTCTTTCAAAGGATCGACCCCTCCGTGTTCCATGAACAGTTCTCGAAATTTTCCACAGCAACGCCGTAAAATGTCCACGTCGTAACGACAATACTTTAGCATTTCTTCCTGAAAGTCGAAAGGGTCCGAGGCGTGAGCCTGGTACCAAGCGTAGAAAGCTTCTCGTTGTTCGGTACGCATGTTGTCGGGGTCGTAATAGTGAGCCTCAGGTAAATGGGGTAGAACGGCGTGTTGATTGGCTTCCGTATTGAAAAAGTGTGGAAAGTACCCTTTAGCCATTTCTGTCATTCCAAACGTTTTAGGCATTCGACTCAAAGGCATGGCCAAATAGCTCATCGAATCTTTAAACTGTACTTGTCCCACTTGCATGAAAATGATTTTGGCTCCGTTCAAAGTCACTTTAGGACGCTCGGTGCCTTGTTCTGTAAAGTACCTCAAAAGAAACTGTCCATCGTATCCGGAGAAATTGTGAGCCATCACCGTGGCATGACGATGACAATCTCCGTAACGTTCGATGTCCTCTTGGCTCCATGTCTTGTCGACGGGGTCTAAGACCCATTGGGCAAAATCGGCTAACGTGTTTGGTCCCCGAAAGATTTTTTCACGCCCTCCGGGAATCTTGCTGCAGTGAGGGCAGTGACTGAAGATAGGTTCTTGAATGCACTTCTCGCACGCTCGATGAGCCACGCAGAAATTAGGAATGTGAATGCCAGTCTCTTGCATGCATTCGAAATCGAAAAAGATGAAATTGCCTTTCTTCTTGTGACCGTCCTCTTTCTCTGGTGGGGGTTGGTATTTTTGCACGTAACATTGGTGTTCCATGTCCACGATGTGGTGACAAATGTGACATTTTTTTTTCCTGAACATAAGTGTGCCTTGGTATTATTGGTACGTATGACTTGTTCACACGTAGGGCACAATGTCAGCAGTTGACAAGCGCATTTCTTCTGTGAACCTTGCGTTTTCAGATGTTGCTGGTAACAGGTAGGGCTGACAAACGTGCGCAGACAAGTTGAACAAGGCACTGGTTCTTCGCTCAGACAGGGTGAAGAGGCCAAACATCCTGAGCATTTCAATCCACAATGCTTGTGTTGCTCTCGATTGTTATAACCATGGTCACATTTCTCACAATAATAAACATATCCCAGGAATCCAGTGATACTGGTAATGGTATCGAAATGTTCATCGTGATGATAAAGGTGAATGTATTCTCCGTCCTTAAAATCTTGCCCTCGAAACAACAAAGACCCACGCATTTCTTGAGGGTGCACTTTCAAGGTGTATCGTGGAGCTAGGACATCTTGCAATTTTTGCATTTCAGGAATGCCACAGGGTGTGTCTTTGGACAGGCCAGCTTGTTGCAACAGGAGTTCTGCTTCGTTTCGTTGTTTGGCTCGGTCCGATTGTCGAATAGTTTTCCAGGCTCTTTTCCATTCTACCGTGTCGTTCTTGTTGGCATAGGTTCGTCCCACCACGATGGCTCGAGCTAAGCACATCTGGTCTTGAGGGTTGTTAATTTGGACGAGACTCTTTTTGGTGCTGCGAAGGTCGTTCACCAATAACATCTTTTTGCGTCCTGTCCCTTGAGGAGGAGAGACGTGGGTCATGTCCAATGTGGCTTTTCCATCGGTGATGTCAAACTGGTCATTAGATTGTTGTACGTGTTGAATCTTGTCCATGACTTTGGAAGCAGTCAATTCTGCAGGGGTGCTAAACTCGATCCAAACAGGGGATTTCAAACCGTCGTGTTATATGGAAAGTCTCAAGCGATCGTCTTCTTTGGGTTGACATTGTCGCTTGAGTGCAGTGAGCAAAGAATCCCACACCCCAGTGATGAACAGTTCTGCTTTCTCTAACGGCACTTCAGCCTTGAAATCTTTAAACTTCACTGTGTATTTGTAAGCCGTAGTTCTAAATTTTCTAGAGGAGCGCTTTTCCGTCTCTCGAATGGAATAGTACTTTTCAGGGTTGACTAAGGGTGGTGAACTTTGTTTAGAGGGTTCGGATTCTGGTTCACTCATGTCCTCTTCAAAATCACTGGCATGAATTTGTGCCAAGATTTCAGCCCTGGTACGAGGCGATAGATCACGTTTCTGCCTCTTACTTTCTTCTTCTTCTTTCTTCTCGAATGAATGGGATCGTTTCATCTTGAAAGCAAAAAGTCAAATGACTCAAGTTCAAACACCATGAGCTACTTTATAGTCATAGCAGACCAGCGTATATAAAAGGGTGTGTGTCTTGTCCTTTCACTATTCATTTCACTCTCAAGCCGAGCACAACGATGGAAGAGACTAACCAAATCGAACGTTTCGTCAGAGCTTTGCGAGGGGTCATTAGAAAATTCTCTTCAGACCAGCCTACGGACTACTCTCCTTCCTTTAGAGATAAAAGTCAAGATACTTGCTATATCTGTCAGAAGAAAGGGCATTGGTCTTCAGAGTGTCCAGACCGTCAAAAAAGAACAAAAACAGGGACTAAAAAAGACAAAAGTCAAGATACCTGTTATTATTGTCAAGAAAAAGGACATTGGTCTCCAGATTGCCCAAAAAAGAAACAAGAGGAGTCAGAAGAAAAGAGGGATTCTTCAGAAGAAAAGAGGGATTCTTCGGAAGAAGAGAGGGATTCTTCAGAGGAAGATGAGGAAGAAAAAAGACAATTCTATTTACAAGAGGCAAAGAAACAGGAGAAGAAGAAAAGAAGAAGGGAAGAAAATGAGGAAAAGACGGTGAAGAAATTCAAAAAACAGAGAGACTAAACAAGGAGAAAAGAAGAAATCAATGAACTTTTAATTAAAGTGTTATGTTGTGAATTGTGAATTGGATTGTAACAATGGATAAAAGAATAAATTAATGATAAAAGGTAAGTGTCTTTGAGTTTTGATTTTAAAATAAGAACGTACACTCACGCACTCATACACAGACACGTACTATAAGGGTAAAATGGGTGGGTTTTTTATTGAGTTATTGGCAAATTGAAATTGTATTTCTTTTCGAGAAATGTGGGTGGCCCTGAAAAGGGCCTTTTTTTCTTTATGGTGTAGGGGTGAGTTTAACCAATCAACTTTAACTGCCTTATGCCTTTGCCACGGCCAAGGCCTACTTCTGAACTGCGTAATGTTGATGATGATTGGGTTGAAATCACTAAGGGTGGTACGGTAGGCTTAGTCACAGGGTTGACGTGTTTAGCTCGGGAAGGTCGTATTCTCTTCGGTCGTAATAAAGAAGTCTGATACATTTGTTTCAGACTTCTTAACTCCGCTAAAATGTCCAACAGTACCGTGACCGTTTGATTTTCACCCTCTTGTTTCTTTGCTGCTACTTCTTCTTGCTGTTGTTGCTGTTGTTTTTTTCTTACCTCTTCTTCTTCTTGCTGTAGGAGAAAAGCTTGTTCCGCTTCCTTTTGTCGTTGTATAAATTTCTCCAATTCTTCTTTCTGTCTCTGTCTAAAATTCTCCACTTGCGGTAATGAAGAAGGTAACGAAGGTTCCGGAACAAATTCTTGCGAGGAGAGAAAATCCACAAAATCCCAATTCACCTCTTCTGAAAGTAAGTCCGGGTTCCCTTGGGCGGTCTCCCCTGTTGGTGCACCCCATTGGATCGTTTTCTGAGTTTCCGTCATGTTGAATCACTGTCGCATAGATTGACTGCACACAAGCGCTAGCGAATCTATATAGACTACGTGACGTCACAGACTGCTCTCTTCAGATTGGATGCGGGCTGACTGAATTTCGTAACGCGTGTTCGGATTGGTGAATGAACTCAATCCGTTTCAATCCTACCTCTGCCTATAAATAAGCACAGTTCACTGCATTGATTCACCTATTCTCGTCGCTTCAAGATGTGGACCACAGTTGAGTCATCCACCCTTGTGTCTTCCATGATGTTTCGGACAGACTTGCTCATGTATGTCCGATCCAAGTGGACCGTTGTCCACAGGACAAACACCAGCCTGTGGATACGTAGGATCTACGTTGAAAGACAAGGATGCCTGAAAAGAGTGCTGGTTTACGGACCAACAGTGAGACGCAGCCTAAGGACAAGAAGAAGACCAATGCGGTGCCCTTTATGTTAATGAATACATTAACATAAACCCAAAGGCCCTTTTCAGGGCCAGCCATATTTCTCGAAAAGAGATAGCCTTTCAATTGCCTACCCCTTTTTTAAAAAAATTTTTTTTTAAAAAAAATCCCATGTTCAATTCCCCTTGTACGTATATTAACCCACAATTTATTCCCATGTTAATTTCCCTTGAGGCTAATCTGACCCACGATTTTTCTCCATGTTAATTTCCCTTGAGGCTAATCTGACCCACGATTTTTCTCCATGTTAATTTCCCTTGAGGCTAATCTGACCCACGATTTTTCTCCATGTTAATTTCCCTTGAGGCTAATCTGACCCACGATTTTTCTCCATGTTAAATTTCCATTGAGGCTAATCTGACCCAAGGGTGTTTTTAATGCTAATTCCCATTGAGGCTAAAGTGACCCCCTTCACTACTTGCATCGAATCTGACTTCTTGGTACTGAGAGTGAGACCGAAATTGTCGCAAGTTAACGAGAAATGGTCCATACCTTGTTGTCGGACTAAGATTTCACATTTTGGGAAAGGTCGCATTCAAACAAGAGACGACACTCACTTTATGTAACTGTGTCTTCGCCTGAGTCCAGTCTTATAAGCTTGAAGAGCTTGTCATCCGTCAAGGATCTAATGTCACTCGCATTGTAATAGGCACGGAAGGCACCAGTAAACAAGCCTGAGAGCATCATAAAGACAGGTAATATGTTCCGGTTCACAGCCTTGGATGACTCAATTTGTCACTGTGAATGATTCAAATGACTCACATAAGACTACGACGAGAGAGGGTATGTTATGATGAAGTTGACAAACCCTTAAGATCAATTTAACTGGGCTAGAAAATTCCAAAGGTCGTTGACTGACTGTATCAAACTTGTTAGTCAGGTCAATGAATATCGCTACGAGTAGGCACGAGGCGAGATCGATGTGATGCAAAAGATTGTTCAGTATAATTAGAGTGAGGATTTACAGGTTACTGACATCAAGGATGTTTTCTGATGGTTAAAGCAGGATTTGTGTGCTGATAATATCACTTATACAAGTGGACAAAGGATGCCTTCATTACCAACATGTGTCCACATTAACTAACTCCTATCCCGGTTCGGTGCCATTTGACAGAAGGTCAATTGTTATCTCAACTTTAGTCTGTTTCGGAGCGTTAGCAAGCGATGTGTTGTTTTCCACTTCGGTCAGTCGATCAATTGCATCTGCGATGACAGATGGTCCTAGCGTGGAGATGTAGTGAGTGTGTTCCTCCGATCATTGTATTATATATTCTTTGTCAGTGAGCATCGTTCTTATTATTCAGCGCTGGATATGTTACTCTTGAGTGTGTCCTTTAGACTGGCTTCAAGGCATCATAGACTCATAGATGTATGCCATGTTACTAATTCATGTATACCTTCTTGTTCCGCGATGAGCCTTTCGGATCTCTGAATTCGCACTGGGCATTCTTACTGAGCATGATATTATCTGCCTTTTTAGATGATGTAATGCATTCTTTTAAACAAGCTGTTTGAGATGATATTTCTGATTCAGTCATCTCTGCATATGGGCACAGTTATTATCAGAGCAATGTTGGTGATAAAATATGGTGTTTCAGGGCACTGTCTTCGCTGCGGTCTTCTCCTAGAGTAAATTTTGATATGGAGCCTGGATAATATTGCCTGCAGTCAGTCCATTATAAATATATTCGCGTAGCGTTCATGACTAGCACATTCTGCCCATCTCGTCTCCTTTCATTGCGTGGGGTGTGGGACGGGGAAGATTTCAGTCCGTCTTGTTGTGGTTTGTAGGAGGAAGACTGTATTGGTGACCAGGAGGTCATGTTCTCATCATTTCCGAAATAGGAGTCCGTTTTTACCAATCATGTCACTAAATTGTGTATGCTCAATATTTATATAGTATATCTGAACTAAACTTTACTCGCGTTTTATTTCCGTGTAACGCGTTAACTGATAGTGCTTCATTCACATCATACATTATTTCAAAACAAGGAGTTCGGTTCACCCGGTGTTGCATGACCAAGTGCTTTCAATGCGAGAACCGATAAACGTAAGCTCTCTTGCCGTGTATTGCACAAATAGCCAGAGTACTTATAGACTTGAGATAGGCTGTAACATCATAACATGAATGTCATGTCAGCAAGCTGTCGACTCTACGGGAAGAAGATGCTCACGTATGGAGCTGTTTTACTCTTTGGATGATTAACTGTGTACGTTTGGACGTCTGACAATGTGTCCGAATTTAGACGTGTGATTTTAGCTGTAAAGTGAATGGCTATAAATCGGTGGGCTTTTGAATGACTGATCTGCTGATGCCGGTGACGACGTTGGCATGGAGGATGATATTCAATTTCTTTTATGTGATGGACCAATGCTTGAGACCAACGGGTCCCCATGAAAGAGGGATATTTTTTGAATGATCCTTAGGCAGACAGGTAGGGACGGGCCATACGTTGTGGTTCCTTCATCATCCGACATAATGGGGGACTGAAGATTTTTTTAACAGGGTTTATTTCTCTTGAAGAAATGAATTATTTCCGATCACATGCTCCTTCTTTTTGCGGGCTAACATGGAGTGATAAAAAGAAGTATGTTCTCCTTACCTCATGTCACCCACGCCTGCTGTAGACCAACCTGGGGAAACACAATAACAATTTTCCATTCGTCAAAAATTCTTAGAAAACAGTTGGGCGATTCAAGCCATGTCAGGTGATATCTGGATTTCTTCATCCGATGTCCTCCACCTCGTCGTCCTTCCATCCTGAGTGTACTTACATGCGATCCCAATGAAGGTGCGTTTGTTTCACATGGCGCATAGACATGGGCTTCTACTCAATATTTCCGGCTGTGAAGTGCAGCGCCAAATTGAGACCTGCGATAGATGTAAACAATCGTGGTCAATTTATGCTCTTCCTTTTCAATATGGAGATGGCAAGTACATGTTTTGTTCATTGAGACGGGACTAGTATATGATCAGACTTAACATGTGCGACGGGTACTTCAATATACCAATTCAGACGTTATCACCTCGTATGTTATGAACCGAATAATAAGGGTAGTATGCCATCCACATACACGTCGTTCCATTAGGCCCTATTCTAGTTCCTAGCTCATGACAAAGAGTGAAAGACCTTCTCGGCATAGACGACGACGTTTCTAGAAGTCGCAATACAAATAAAATATATAAAATAAATAGTGCTAGGTTTTGATTTGCGCTAAGAACGATCATGCTTGCTTCATTATGTGATGAATAATCAGCACAGCGAAGTCGGGTCGAATAGCTTCTAAAATGTTGTCCATATAGGCATAGAACCATTATTAACATGTCAACATAACATCTTCATCTAATATGCATCGAAAGTAATTGTCATGTGTCGGAGATGGCATCAATCAAGACTTTCGAGGTGGACATTCAATAAGAAGGAAGATGACGTCATAGTCCAGTTACAGATGTTCACTGAGAACACGACGTCCATAGTCCAAACGCTTGAAAGTAAACATTTGTCCTGATAATATGCGATCATTCGGTGCGGTCGACTCACTTCGACAATATGGGGAGGGGTGACAAATAACCGGATCTATACCGGACGCCATGTATGTACCATTATTCATTCTTCAAGAATCAAGTAATATTCAAGTCAGTGACATTTATTTCCTGTCCTGGCAAATCATTACAAAAGAGAGGACAACTGAATTGCCCATTCTGAACCTTCAATCGTATCTGTGTCCTACAGGGCCATTCGATCCCTGACCTTCGTTCGCAAACCAAAAGCATTTGCCGTCGATATTATTCAAACAGCTTGGAGGTAATGAGGCATACGCCTTCCCTTCATCAGTCTAGATGATGAAAATAATTCAGAAAATTAGGCCACAGACTGAAATATAATTTACATTGAATTCGAACATGACATAAAAATCCTGGATTAACAATATGTTGAATGAGCGACAGACTTACCCAAAGAAGTCGTAGCGACCAAGACAACTTTCAAAAGGTCGAGATTGCCACTAGTGCATCCGTACCCAGAGAATCATTCCTTCACGACTGGTTCATGTCAGGGTTGTCGTGATCGAAACGGCGATTGGAGTTTTAGAGAAGGTCGCAACAACTGAAGATCTTCCACTTTGAAGACATATTTGGACAAATCGTGTGTTATTAATGACTGGTGTCATTTGTATGACTTCATTCCACTCTCTGCACGTACTCTCCAACGGCCAAGGTCTTTATATGTCTCCAAAAATAAAAGATGTTAGACCCTATCACATTCAAGGAAGAGACGATGTTCAATGCAGCGAACAAATCTGGTACCTGCTTACCTGCTGACCAATTTCGTTATATCCGACAACACTTGCTCACATTCTTCCTAAATGGAAATTCTCCTGTATTTTGACATGGCCAATATTGTCTACTTTCGAATCACAATCTTCCACCATACAGAAACAATTATCATAAATCTATGAACACGAAGAATGAATCAGCTATTACGATACCCTTAGATCCGCACTACAGGCATCTCCGTTCTAGCAGTTCATTCGTTTTTATAATCGAAACATTAATGTTCTATTCATCTCCTCTATCAATCTGTCGAGATAAGCGCAGCTGCAACACCCATTAGCAGATGATAGCACATTCTCTAGGACATTATCTGCAGTAGCCCTACAAAGACTCTTCGCTCCACTGAGGGCAGTAAAGCAAGACATAACCCAGAAGGATGGGTCGCTTGGCTAAAATCAGTATGCATAGAACTCTCAAAGGATTAGGTGCGACACATGAATATTTTTGCTCACAAAATGCGAGAGACTTATATGAGTGTGACCTGGATAGTAACGCCTCGATTTGTGGTAGTGGAGAAAGTTGACTGGAATCATTAATTTCTCCTTTATAAGGCGATACTGAGATGAGTATTAGATGCCCAGACAGTGATCGCGTCACTTCATTGGAGTATAAGCAAAGTTATTCCCAGGCAAAAATTTCCAGGCAAAAATTTTACTTCTTTGCTGGATTTAACAAGGACACGTTTAATGTCGAGACTATAACCTTGTGCCGAATTCCTTGACTGTGGAATTTCCACGTACATGTATAAAATGATTATATCTTTTTGTGGAAAATTAACGTTTGTGGAAGTTCATCGTTATAGTACAGCGATCGTGATGTTCACGAGTGACACATGCAATGCTACGATGCTCAGCATTTTCTCCTCATCTTGCATATTATTCCTAATGTTAATGTGATTATACAATGTATTTGACGAAGAAATGAATAGCTTTTGTAAGTTAGTTGTCAGCAATGATATTCAACTAATCACATTATTAAAACCACTTCCGCCCTTCACTGCGTTTCATGTGTTGTATTATAGATTTTGCTTAAGTGAAAACAGGCGATACTAGTAGCCAGTTAGAGTGCATAATGTAGTGTTAATCTAGAAGAGTTGGGCTTCACAATTTACTTTGTATGTAAATATAGAGAGGATGGCGCCTTTATATTGACGAAAGAGCTGTGCTTCACAGTTCCCTTTGTATGTAAATATATAGAGGATGACGCCTTTATCTTTACGAAAGAGTTGTGCTTCACAGTTCCCTTTGTATGTAAATTTATAGAGGATGACGCCTTTATCTTTACGAAAGAATTGTGCTTCGCAGTTCTCTTTGTCTGAAATATAGACAGGATGACGCCTTTATCATTACGAAAGAGTTGTGCCTTACATTTCCCGTTGTCTGTAAATATTGAGAAGATGACGCCTTAATCTTTACGAAAGAGTCGTGCCTTATAGTTATCTTTGTCTGTAAATATAGACAGGGTAACGCCTCTTTCTTTAGGAAAGAGTTGTGCTTGACAGCCTCCTTTAACCTTAAATATAGACTGGATCAAGTCTTTATTAGTTATGAATCAGTTGTGCTTCACAGTTCCCTTTGTCTGTATATATCGACAGAATAATGTTTTAATCTTTAGGAAAGAGATGTGCTTCACAGTTCCCTTTGTATGTAAATATAGACCGGGTAATACCTTTGTTCTTTACGAAAGAGTTGTTCCTTACAGTTCTCTTTGTATGTGCATATATATAGGAGTGAGCTTTTATTCTAAAAATAAATATAAACCTTTATATGCATCGAGTGTGGATAAATAAGTTTCACGCAGTGATGAGAATCGTGTCGAAGTCCCGATGATGCACATGTATCATCCTTCATTGAAGCAAAATGAAAAATTTCGTTTCCTCATTTCTTAGAACAAATCAGGATTATCGTGGCCTATTGTGATACTCAGTGTAAATGCTAGATAACGTCTTAACACATTTTACCTTTCAAAGAACAGTATTTGTGTTGGATTTTGTATTGTTACACATGTAATCAGGCGCGTTTGTTATCAGAATTAATTGTTTGATTCCCCTTAATTAGGATAAAATTGTTTAGAACGATGATATACAAGATAGAGGTCATATATAACACATTTTTGCTAGAGAGTCAGTGGCATATTCTAAATGGGAGTAGTCCACTCGCAAAATTGATATAGTGCTTCTGTCAACATGCGCTGCAAAGTATGGAATACTTATGTCTCTCTCTCTCTCTCTCTCTCTCTCTCTCAAACAATGAACGGTGAACACACACAACTATCACTAGTTTGCAGCTAAATTATATTCCAATATATATTCAAGTCAATTAAAACATGGGTAGGTGTTTGAGATCAATATACGACGCCGCAGTTGGATGAATTTCTCATCTAACACGCATGCATCGTTTAATGATGTAACTCCTAGTTACAGAGCAATGTGCATTCCTGACCCTAATATTTGATTTTCGTTCATTCATTTTAGTATTCAAAATATTGTACGAAACTACAAATATAGTTATGCCAAAAAGAAGAAAGTTTCAAGACAAAATGTTAAAATATCTTTTAGAAGAAAAGGAAAGCATATGGCCAAATACAATTTTCGTATATACGGTCAGGGTACTTTTGACGCTTGCATCAACGAAACCCCCGTTTTGGGTTTAATTGACTGATTCAATGGTGCTTCAATATGTAGAAAAACCGGAGCGAAAGATTACTTCGTTGTGAATAAAAATCAGGGGTTATCAGTCTTTGAGGGGTATAACTGTAATATTGCTGGGCAAAGTTTGGATCGTTTATAACATAAATCATACGTTTGCTTAATATTAGCTTTTTAAAAAGTATGGAAACTTGATAAGTCATACCAGCTGTTGTCTTATGAGGCGGAAAATACATGCCAGTGACCAGTGCCTGAGATAATGGTATCAGGAGGTTTCGCAATGTTGATGGCAGTGACCAATGTTAGTTTATATGAATCATTTGCTAATTGAAATTTGTGCCACAATAAAAAGGTCGAGATGTCGAACAGTAAAGAAAATCATGCACTGAAAGATTTAACAACATGACAAGAATAGTCACCAGAAACCTTTATGCAAGAGCAACTCTACACAGTCACACATGAAATAGAGACCATACTATTCACAGAAAGTAGTATCGTTCCACAGTTACCCATCCTGGATTTTGATATACATGCTAAATGGTATAGTTTATAACTTGGTAATGTTGTATTGTTTAATGATGACCCAAAGAAGCGAATTATATCTGACATAGTTTTTGTATAAATCATTCAATTCTACGGTCCTCACTGGATACGATGAACTTGCATCAGATCACCTCTGAATTATATGCCATCTTGACGTATCAGTCCCTAACCCTCCACCTTTATCTGCTACTAAGAGAAACCTCTTTATGACAAATAGAACCAAACTAATGTATGACAATCAAGAAAACCCAACAATTTGCTTACCTCTTACATTAGAACAACTCGATAACAGCCTGCGTTCATTGCCCGACAAACATGCCCCAGCTACCAAGTGCAGAGTTCAAAAGTGTTCTCCATGGTATGGCAGTGTAAGAGACCGTCGTAAAGCTGAAAGGTTTTGGCTTTCCATCAGACTCACTCTTCTAAGAAGCCGCTAAGAAGAGTGTCACAATATAGTCCATGCAGCGAAATCAGACCACTACACTATTAAGATCATGGAAAATTCCAGATGCAAAGAGTTCTTCGAGATTACTAACAAGCTAATGTCAAGGAATAAATCCACACCACTTCCAACTACCTTCTCTCCAGTCGACCTTCTGGACATGTTTGCAAATTTCTTCCGTGACAAAGTACAAATCATTAGAGATAATCTTGTTACTACAATTTCATTTGACTCGTCGTCCCCATACAGTTGGGATACAGAATTTGAGCGGCAACCATTAGCAGCATTTGAACCTGTCTCTATGGATTTCGTACGTACAATCATGATGAAGAGTGCATCAAAGTCATGTGAACTTGATCCAATTCCAACATCAGTGCTGCTTGAGTGCTTTCATCAAGTATTGCCTTCACTAACTGATGTTATTAATACCTCTCTCTCATCAGAAGAATGCCCATCATTTTTCGAAACTGCTATTGTAAAGCCTCTGCTGAAGAAATCAACACTAGACCATAACGATTTAAAGAACTACCGCCCAGCTTATAATTTCCCATTGATATAAAAAATCTAAGAAAAGCTTGTTCTATCCCAGCTTGTATCTCATCTGAATTCAAACAGTCTTTTTAGCAATGTACAATCTGCATATCCTCATTGCCACAGCACTGAAACTACTCTTCTAAAAGTAGTTAATGACATTATATCTGCTTTGGATAACGGAAAGATTACAGTCCTCACAATCCTTGATTTGTCTTCAGCATTTGACACAATAGACCATGATATATTACATCACCGTCTCCAACATGTATTTGGTATTCACGATACAGCCTTACTGTGGTTCAAGTCCTACTTGGTCATCAGGACAAAAATTGTCTCTGAAAACGGAATTCACTCCTGCCCAGTCGATCTATGTTGTGGTGTTCCACAGGGGTCTTTTCTTGGACCTGTTCTCATCATTATATACACTCAGCCACTCTCAAGTGTTATAGATTATCATCCAGTGTCTCACCAAATCTACGCTGATAACAATCAAATATACAAATCTACCTACCCAACTGAAGATTATGCTACCATTCGAGGTGTAGAGAGGTGCATTTCTGATGTGAAATCATGAATGACATGTATCAAGCTGCAGATGAATGATGATAAAACTGAGGCCATTCTGATTACAACACATAAACTTTCTCATTCACATCCTTTACCTCAAACAATAAATATCAGCAACAGCGACATTTAATTCACACATTCAGTACGAAACCTATATGATACTCTGGACAGTACTCTCACATTGCACCCACATGTCATGATCATAATCAAGGCTGCATACCTTGAGCTGAGACGCATCAGCTCCATTCGCAAATATCTTTCAGTTGATGCCATTAAAACACTTGTGTATTCATTAGTACTTTCAAGACTGGACTATTGTAGCACAATTATGTCTGGTTCGTCTCAATATCTACTTCAAAAACTTCAAAAAGTTCAAAACACAGCTGCTCAAATCATACATACATACATACATACACACACACACACACACACACACACACACACATACATACATACATACATATATACACGCATACATGCATGCATACATACATACATACACACACACACACACATACATCCATACATACATATATACACGCATACATTCATAGACACATACATGCATACATACATACATGCATACATACATACATACATACATACATACATACATACATGCATACATACATACATACATACATACATACATACATACATACATACATACATACATACATAGACATACAGCGAGTGAGATGCTGCTGGAGTCATTATAACCTCACTTTTAGGAAGGCTACAACGAGGAAACCTGCCTGACCTGTCCATGACTTGTATCGTAACCACGAGCCGGATTGATATAGACATTCAACAATTAAGGGTCGCAGGAAAGAAATGTACCATATATGTGCTATAATCAACGTTTACAAACAAAACTAAAATCAGGCGGTATATATAGATGATAAACTTGTAAAGATAACTTTGTACCATTTAAGAGAAGACCAATGATGTTGTTAACAGTACTCCCCTAGTCATTTTTGTTCTGCTATATCGTACACCAAACACTTTATACTGATTTTAGTAAAGTTAATGCGGTAAACAAAGTAAGCGTGCGTATGTCGTAGTTTATTGAACAATTACCGTTAGCACTTAAATTTAACATTTCCTCTGTGCTGTTACTCCACTTCAAACGAGGAAGAAAATTGCTTATAACTTTCTTTGAATTAGTCCATGGACATATTATTGATATTCTATATATGGTATTGTTCCATCCCTTTCTCTGTATCGTGCATGTCCGAATATATTTCGATGCATGTGCACTTGATAGGAAGGCAAATATCGCCGGTGTTTATTATACTCATGTATCGAAACCTATAATACACAATTCAGGATATTATCAGATGTGATATGAACCGATCAGCTTATCGGACTTATGCACTACTGAGTAAACACTTAGATATATTGCCCTATGACGCATATATAACTTGAATATGTAGCAGCCTTGTTGTGTTTTGTTCTATATGCGTGAGACCCTCAAGATCAAGCAAGAAAACTCCTCATATCTCATTTGTTGACATCTCACAGTTCAGTAACTGGAAATTTAATTGCATGAAGCTTTAGAGATCCGATTCCCCTTTCCAAAATATCAAAGATTTAATATCTTACATCCAATGCAATTTTATACCTGGAATTCCTTCCAAAAAACAAAATATAACTTGCATTATGATTACTGCATTCATTTTGTTATACTTATGTTGAATTATCTGGTATTTTATGTTTTGCCAAACTGTGGATTTGGGGCTCATTTTCTCAAATCCCACTATGGGGATATTATTCCAGTGGGAGATATTCCTTTCGCGATCCTTTTGTTTACTTCAAACCATATGTTCAGCTACTTTGACATGCCGCTATCTCCCTCGTCCTGGAGAATACAAACCGCTACAATTATAGTTCCACACTTGCGATCTTACTCCAACGGTCTATTATGCAGTCTTCATGTACATTTCGTGATGCGATGCATTAATGTTTGCACATTTTGTCTAAAATTTGTATTCCTGCGCTGTTGTCATGGTACTGGCACTAAAGTCATAATATTATTTGAGGTTACATGTTGTTATATTGCTAACCCCACCCTACACTCATCCTCAGAAAAAAACAAAAATACAAAGAAGTCGTATGTTTAATTCGGGTAGTTTTACTATACCTTCAAAATATGTTTGTGAAAATAAATTGACACCATTATTATAAAATGACGTCATCTTTGATGTGAATTTAATACAAAAGATACATTGAATACATAGGCAGCAGTCAGACGCAGACGGTTTGAGTTTGTTACAGGATAATAAGCATATAGCTATTCAAGTAAAATCCTTAAAGTCCTACCCTTATATAAATCGTTAACTGATAACGAATATTTGAGATAAAATGAACATTATTTCCATCCGGTATCCCATATTCGTGTCAAATTTCAACAGCATTCATACAATTTGATATTAACTCTAATATTTTTAAACTGTAACTCAGAACATGTATTAATTATTGATCCCAGTTTGATACACGGCTGTATAAGTATATATAATAATATTCTCAGTTTGATACACGGCTGTATAAGTAGATATAATAATATTCTCAGTTTGATATACGGCTGTATAAGGAGACATAATAATATTCTCACTTTGATATACGGCTGTATAAGTAGATATAATAGTATTCCACGAATAAAACGCCTGAATCAAATGATTCAGTTCCCTAATATTCAAGCTGACAAACCGGTGGTGTTAATCAATACCATGAATTCTTCGTACAGCGATATATATTTAATTCATATTGTGACCTAACCTTTTTTGTTTGTTTGTAAGTTTTACACATAATATATACACAGCTAATTTGATTCTACGCTGCAAACATAAGGTTTCTGAAGCGTTTGAGTTCGAGTCTTGTTTGCAGTTAAAATAGTACTTAACCCTGGAATTATTCATATTACTTGACGACATAGATCAAGTCAAAATATGTACCAAACGGGATTTGAAAAGCAAATTATTAAATCCTATTTAGAATAACCAGAGTTCGCAGTTGTGTTGCTGAAATTAAATATAGTTCAAGAGGAACTATTTGTTAAATATTCGTTGAAATTAATACAGTACTCATTGACTATTCAGCTTATATATAATAACGTGGATTATTATGAATACATTCGAAAACATTATAGACTGTATCACTGGTGTTCTATTGGGACATTCAAAAATGTTGGAACACATTTGGAATGTTCAATATTTTTGAACATGTACTAGGAAATTTGGGATTATTTTCAATTTAATTCATATACATTTTAAGTGTATATTGAATTTTACTTTCTATGGTCGATAAAGGAATTTAAAGTTGATTTTACTTAATTTGTTCTTTTTACATCTATCTGTTACATATTTGATGACTTAGAGTCATAACATTATCTTGTGTGTATAATCGATACCTTCGTCCACATATGTTCCATTAGTAACCATTATCTATTTATCTATTTTCTGCTGCAGGGAAAAGTTATGGTAAACAATTAATATATATATATATATATATATATATATATATATATATATATATATATATATATATATATATATATATATATAATGAATGTATAGTATGTACGCTGTAACAATGATAATCCCACGAGATGTATACTTTTTCATTAAAAGGAAACGAGACTTACCGAGTTTCCTTTTAATGAAACATTTATACAACGAGTGGTATATCATTGTTACAGCTTACATACTATACATATATTTTATTTATATCACATACAAATACATATATTTACCTTCTGAACAGAGTTCAGATTTATTACAGGCAGCTGCATATTGACCGAGTGAATGAACTCGCATAGCTTCCAAGTATGTCCGCTTCAAAATGCAGTTATATTCTTGTTGTGGCTATTCACAATCAGCTTTGCATATTCGTACGTTGAGTGTTTTCTATTTTGGGGTTTCTTTTTCGTTTTCTTCACATTGATTAATTCAATATAATACACACTTATGGTACAAACATTAAAGACGGTTTTAATGAAGAAAGTAAAGCGCATGGTTAGCTATGCCAGAATCATGAACGCTCAGCAAGTCAAATATAGTCTCATATAAATTAATGTGGAATAGAAACTAAGCAAACTGACGATCCAACTAAAGATAATTAAAATATTTTGATATATGTACAGTTCATGTAAGTTATTAGACTGCTTTAATAAACAAAACTACCGACCATACAACGTTATCTCTCCCTTTGGTCGGTTTGACTTTAATACTCTCTCTCTCCCTCTCTTTGTCTCTCTCTCTCTCTCTCTCTCTCTCTCTCTCTCTCTCTCTCTTTTACTCTGCCTCCATCATCCTTTGGTCGGTGTGACTTAACTTGTATCATCATTATTAAGTCTAGATACATCGTTGGAAGTCACAAGCGAAAATCCTCTATGATCGTCTTTCATAGATTTTCTCCCGTAGCATTAAATACATCAGAGCTTGTTTTCTTCGTAAACGAGAAATTTACCGTATAATGTCGACACAATTTGCAGCTTTTTATCACTCATTGTATAAAACCTGTAGATACTTCCTAAGATGATGCGCGCATACCGTTACGACGAAACATATTATTGTAGGTTACTTGGTTTAAGTTCAATTTCATGGTTTTCATCAACGACAAATTCTTTTTATCTCTCACTCCATATTTCCGTGTAGCTTTTTATCCGTTAGGCATGAGAACGGAGGTGGGAAAAGAAAGCATAAAAGATTGTAATTAAATTGTTAAACATATCCAATTCATTTAGAAAACGGGGATTATTAGCACTTTTTATCATTATTTTGATATATCAGTAGTGATCAATGTGTGAAAAATGCATCATTGATCTAAAGTCAATAGCACACGGTTGCGAGAATGTTTATATATGCGTATTGTTTCGCCACTGGCGGATCACAATAGTATTGGTATATCAATTTGCTTTATACCAACACTTGAAATGCCATATTTTTAATGTATGTATGTGTATATATATATATATATATATATATATATATATATATATAGAGAGAGAGAGAGAGAGAGAGAGAGAGAGAGAGAGGGGAGGAGGAGAGAGCCATCTCAATGACAGACAATGTAACAATTAAGTTCTTTGTCTTATTGCACATCTACGCAACTCATCGGTATATATTTATATATAAATTTGGTCGTTGTGTGATGTAGCTAAGAACGACGATGAGCTAAATTCCCAAAAGAACACATTTCCATTGATAATGCCTCAAACGATGACCCCACAAACTGTATACGTCTTCAATCACTAGACGAGAGGAAACATCTGCCATGCCACTATTTGGATTAGTGGCGCGAACAATTCAATATTTTTAAACATAATACACAGCAAAAGGTTCTCTAGCAATCATAAGCATACATATATGTAACACCATTAGTAACAGTACCGTTCTTAAGTAGATTTGTTGTCATTTATTATTCAGAAAAGAAACATGTATATAAGAACGTTTCGTCTGATAATGAAAACATGGAAACAAAGAAATATTAAACTAAAAGTGCAAGCGGCAGGGTTAATCTCTCTGTACGAATTCCCATCAAGGCAATTTGCGCCCTTTTTCCGTTTGGAAACATTAAATATAATCATATGCAACATTTGCTCCAGCTATAATAGGTGTTATATATCCGTCGTCCTCTTCGCCTGATGATTTGTACGATACCATGCAGGTGGAGATGTTACTGTATGTATCTGGTATACTTCTTATTTCAGTGCTGAGAGCTGCTGATATAGTGTCATTTCTCCCTCTCTCATGTTCACGTGCCACCGGATTTACGTACGGTAGTTCTCTCATGTTCTCCAATTGCAGTCTAAGAGATACGGGGACAAGGTTATATATATATATATATATATATATATATATATATATATATATATATATATATATATATATATATATATATATATATTTATTTATTTATTTATTTATTTATATATATTCCAGGCTCATATGACTCCCGGTACGTTATGTTGTAATATGGACTCAAAAAGGCATTATCCCACATTGTTAACAAAACTAAAATCGATAAAAGAATTATCCTAATTGAACATCAAGTTTGGACAATACGTGGCCATTTCAACCTTGTATCAGCTTTCATTTATGTGAGCAAGACAGTTTGTTTCAAATTAAATCTACATAGCGGCCAGTCTAGATTATAAAATGCAACATAACATTAAATCATAACATTACTTTTCTGATCTAATAATCTGAATGCATTTGACCCTATCTCACCATGTAATGTATTAGAGAATGAACTGACACTAAGAGAGCACCGTGTAATATATTAGAACAAGTTCTGACTGACACTAAGAGAGTACCATGTAACAAATTAGAGCTAGAACTGAACCTAAGAGATTACCATGAAATGTATTAGAGCAAGTACTGACTGACATTAAGTGAGTACATGTTATGTATTATAGCAAGTACTGACACTAAGAGAGTAATGTGTTATTTATTAGAGCATGTACTGACTGACACCAAGAGAGTACTGTGTAATTTATTATAGCAAGTAATGACTGATACTAAAAGAGTACCATGTAATGTTTTAGAGCAAGTCCTGACTGACACTAAGAGAGTACAGTGTAATTTATTAGAGCAAGTACTAACTGACACTATGAGAGTATCGTGTAATGTATTAGAGTAAATAATGACTGACACTAACAGAGAACCATGTAATGTACTGACCGACACTAAGAGAGTACAGTGTAATTTATTAGAGCAAGTACTGACTGACACTAAAATAGTACCTTGTAATGTTTTAGAGCACATTCTGACTGACACTAAGAGACTACCATGTAATTTATTAGAGCAAGTACTGACTGATACTAAACGAGTACCGTGTAATAAATTAAACCAAGTACTGACTGACACTAAGAGAATACCATGTAATTTGTCAGAGCAAGTACTGACTGACAATATTAGAGTACCGAGTAATGTTTTAAGGCATGTACTGATGGACACTAATTGAGTACTTTATATTGTTTTAGAGCAATTACTGACTGACACTGAGAGAACCGTGTAATGTATTAAAGCAGGTGCTGACTGACACTTAGAGAGTACCGTGTAATGTATAAGAGCAACTATTGACTGAGACTAAAAGAGTACTGCGTAATGTATTAGAGCACGTACTCACTGACACTAAGATAGTACCGTGTACTGTTTTAGAGCAAGTACTGACTGATACTAAGATAGTTCCTTGTAATGTATTAGAGCATGTACTGACTGACATGAAGAGAGTACCGTGCAATGCATTAGAGCAAGTAGTGACTGACTCTAATTGAGTAACTTTTAATGTCTTATAGCACGTACTGACTGACACTAAGAGAGTACCGTGTAAGGTATCAACGCAAGCACTGACTGATACTAAGATAGTACCGTTTAATTTATTAGAGCAGGTACTGAGTGACAATAAGAGAGTACCATGTGGTGTATTAGAGCACGTTTTGACTGACACTAAGATAGTACAGTGCAATGTATTGCAGCAATTCTGTCTGACATTAAGATAGTAAAATAACCTGTATTACAGCAAGTACTGACTGACACTAGGAGAGTATCATAAACTGTATTACAGGAAGTAGTGACTGACACTAAAAAAATACCGTGTACCGTATTACAGCAAGTACTGACTGAAACTAAGAGAGTACAATAACCTGTACTACAGCAAGTACTGACTGACAATAAGAGAGTACCATGTAATGTATTATAGCACGTCTTGACTGACACTAAGAGAGTATAGTGCAATGTATTACAGCAATTCTGTCTGACATTAAAATAGTACCATAACCTGTATTACAGCAAGTACTGACTGACAATAAGAGAGTGTATTTATTTGCAGCATATATAGGTTAACTATATCATCAAATTATTCTGTGATAGTGTTGCTAATATCAACATTTTAATGTGATATCAACATGTCCGGAAAAAGAGGTTTATTGTACGTATATAAGTTGCTCAATTTTATTGCATGAATGAAAACTATTCCTTTGTTCATACCATGTAAGAGAAAGGTTGCCAGTAAGGAAACATTTACTGGCTATTGCTTTACCAAAAAAGCCTATGAATTTGATAAATCATATAACCTTTAATTTACTGAAAAGGACAGACTCAGACATCTTATATCGTTTGATTTGTGCAACTGAAACACAAACACTGTATAATCACGAGGTTAGTTTTATTTGTTACAATTGTAAAAACATGCATGCACGCTGGGAATACCATTCGCGCTCTTCTTTATAACAGAGCTACCGTCGGTTGTTAAAAAGAGGAATTTATGTATTGTGCGCTACCAAGACGAGTTAATGAGTAAAACATGTGTTTACTGGATTATGAGGGCGATACATTTGGATATTTACATTATATTTTTTGTGTAAAGATGGCGACTAGAATAGATATCTCCACATTCTAACTCGTCCTTTGATTCTCAAAGATGTCTTTATCAGTTATCAACGTGAAATGTTTATTAAATAGTACCAATTGGTAGAAAATGTACACTTAAAATAACGTTAGCAAAGTGTTGAAAGACCGTATAAGTGATAATAAACAAAATATGCAACATTAAAAATAAAAAATGTCCGTTTTGAAAGGTGGATGGATTAGCTTAACCAATGTGTACTTCTACCCTATTAGCCAAACTGAAACCGTTACTGATTTAGAAGTTCCTGTTTTATCTATTGTTAGAATTTGTATTAACGCCGAGTTTCACGATATTATGAATTGAAAATGTAGTCGTAGTTAGTTAACAGTTACAGAATCTCCAGAGTGTGTTTTTTTTATCATATCAAAAGCTATTTTAAAATACTATGTTCGATTTTCCTTTAGGCGCTGAATGCAATGAGAAATCCGAATGCCTCGAGTCATCTGGCAGTGGTTTGTCACAACTAGGTTAGTTATAGAGTGCATTCACTTTGTTTTATTATACTGTAACGAGTCTTGTCAGGTAGATATCAAGGTTTTGAGCAGTCCTCCGCTGTAGGTGAAATATAAAATTGCGTTTTTAAGTGGAAACCTTGGTGAACTGTCTCAACCAAGCATCACTAACGTATGAGTTGTAGATCATCGCTGACAAGACCAGACCAGACTAATGACACTCAGCCCGAGTGGCATCTAAAGCGAAATTAGAGTGAATGCACAGAAGATGGGCACATTGACGAGCTTCAGGTAATTACGTGCTAAAACCTCGGGTTAAAGTTCAAAAATGCATGAAATTCTTACCAGGATTGCGGAGGGCAGCATTTGCGCCGATTATGAAGAGATTAGAATCCAAATTGCAATTCAACTATATGAATAGCTACTCACTACCGTAAAGGAACGCAAACTAAGATGGTATGGTCACGTGTCACGCTAATCTAGTATATCGCAATCCTAAGGGCACAATAAGAGGAATGAGAAAAACAAGGCAGACAGAAGAAGAGATGGGAATATAAAATCAAAGAGGGATGGACATCGTATTGTTGTTCTGATGAAATTATTTAATATGCAGCGAAGAAAGTTCATGTGCGCGCTGTAATATGCATTATTGTATTCGTGCTTAACCGTGTGCAATGTATTTCACGGCACAACCATTATATATTAGCTGTAATGTTGTAGAGTCGTAGAACTTAGTGGGTTATCGTGTAACACGGAATCTGGAGTCGATGGTGACGTTGGCTACATGACGACAGTAGTGAACTCGCAATGAGGACAAAGGTACTGGGGCAACGTGATTATACAAAAATACTCTAAAAGATCTCTTTCAGCAGGCACGAGGGGACGGGCCATGAATGGTCGCTATTGTGACAGGACATTCCTCGTGTTCGTTGAATGGACGCCACATAATACACATGTTCCATTATTGACCGTCAAATGTCGCTTTATGAGGGGAATTTAAAAACACATAAATCTTACTTGCGGGTGAAACCTCTACATTTTTATTTTTTCAGGGTTGGAGACATACTCATACTTTGTTCATACTAAATTATCAATTATGTACATTAGTCCTTCATGGTGATAGATCCATATATCAATCATATTAGTTCCGAACATCCATACGTTGATCTCGTTTGATTACTTGTTGAAGTTACATGCACCGATTTGTCCAATTTAGAAATTAGTTGTTACAACTGTTGGACTCAGTGTGCATCATTGTGGTAAATCCATTTGTCGGACTACATGCTCAAGACTATGATGCAATATTCGTTCATAATTCAATTACATTATAGATTAAAATGTCTTTATGAAATTGCTTTTAATGACTTCCCCAGGTGCAATGCTGAACCGACACAAAGATATTACATTTAGTACACTTGACCCTAATGGTAATTGAATTGCACATGCTGAATGTCAATGAGATACTATTTTAAAATATGCACTAAAGATGCAAGCCTCCAACACATATTTTTTGAGGTGAGTAAGGCCATAAAACTGTATACTTTGCACAGTGAAAAAAACGCTTTTCTTTCTTACTTCTTACCTTCGGCTCTTTCGGATAAAATATATATTTAACAGTACACTGATGACCAGTAGACTCGTAAATGAGCCGACAATAGCTGGGACAACGGTAGGGTCCACAGTCGATTCTGCCAAAGATATAAATAATTTAGTAATGTGAGACAATCAATATGGATTAGGCAACAGTGCTGAAGCTTCCCTGTATGGGTTGTCAATGCTTACCATGCAACTAGGCATTTCACATATTATACATTTCTTACTTTGAAATTAGTTTACGTTATTGGAACCCGTCATGTATGAGTCATACATCACACAGTAGAAAAATAGAGTTGTAATAAGGAAAACAAAATCGAAGTCACTAAGCGCGGGATATGTTAACGTGTTGACATTGAAAATGACATATTTTATCATTTTTATTTCAATAAGTAAAGTCGAATTCATTATATTTTGCTAATGTATTAATGTATATATACCATGTACAGATCTCGCATTAGCTTCGTTGGTCTCTAAAGGTGCTGATTCGGATGTTCCGGATCCCAGGGGTGTGCTATAGTTATCTGGTGTATAGCTCTTCATCTTGTTTTGCATTTTCCTTCCTATTCCGGAAACGATAAATTGCTTGTTATTGTTAACTGATGTACATTACCGACTTTATAATTAGACGTGGAAACAATATCGGGATTGTGGAATGTATTTTATTTGTGTAATTATTCGATTTGTGTAAGCTAAGAAAATAAAGGTTAGCGTTGAACATTAAAACGTAAGGATGAGAACGAATATATGAAGTTATAGGAGAGTCTCCTTCATTGATAACTTCGAAAACTATTTAAATTTCAGTGTAAGAGAGATGGGAGAATGAACTCTGACATGCTTGGTTTGCTATGTTAGTGCCAAATAAAAAGACAAATAGGTTATTTTCTATTATGATAACATTATTATTATTATCATTTTATTGTCATTCTTTTTGTTATTATTATTATTTTAAATCGTACAGTTTAAACGTTTTGGCCATATTATTGGTGTATTATGATGCCTTATAAAGAACTTGAATTTAGTGTATACTACATTCCCTCTTCTATACTTCAGTTTCAAGAAAATGAACAAGTTATGACAATTATTAGTAACAACTGTTTATACTTTCAATGAAAGCGTAGCACAATCGAATACACACACACACACACACACACACACACAAACACACGCACACACAAGAAGACACCTTATTAAAATGAAGAATAAAAATGCATATAAATCATTCGAAGACGTTTTGAAAACGATGTCTTCATCAATCCAGTGTGTTATAAAGGCTTTAACTGTAATCTACACATACACCATTCATGAGTTTTAAAATAATGTTATCAATTTTCATTCAGCCTCAGTCTCAGGTCGTGCGGAATAAATAACGAGCATTTAACTAGAAATGAATGCAAAATAATTGTCTTTTATACTGAACATATAAGTGTAAACAATGATAATATACCAGATAGGTGATGTAGGAAATAAATTTCCTGCATCCACTTCAATCATGTACGTAAAGATGGACTGGTTGACTTGCAAAATGGATATTGTGTTGCCTGCTATCTGTGTTGTAGTGTATGCAAGAATTATCTTTCCCAGATAAAATATTAATAGTGTATACACACTGCAATACACATTTTACTATGTATCTTTCTTAATATATATATATATATATATATATATATATATATATATATATATATATATATATATATATATATATATATATATATATATTCAGATCAATTATAAAGATGGGATGATCAATTTACAATACCACAATTAGATAATACATATACATAAACTTTAGCTAGTGCATGTGTATCAGGTAACGATATAAATTCTATTTACAAAGCATAGTAGATTAGATTGTTATTTTTGTTTTAAATGTTCATATATGATGTGCAAAATGAGGCTTGTGAAGTTACAGAAACAAAAGGAATCTTGCAATTTTAAAAGGTTGATATTCTAAAACGAATCAGGTATGTGTTCCCATGGACGAATGACCTAATGCCATTTTGCACTAATATTTATGTGGTTTGGACGCATAATTCTAGAGTAAGCTCAACTTGATTAAGAAAAACCCCAAAAGCTACATCTTATTAAAATTGCCAAGCTGTTGGTTAAAACGATCCGGATTTATTCACGCAGATTCTCTTAATGGCATTTTTTGCGACATTGAACAACCATATAGGTTATTTTTCTGAGATATATTATATATATTGACTCTTTGTTTGGATTATAATCTGGCATGTATTTATGATTTCCGCGTGAATGTTTATGCGTGATGACTGAGATGTCGCCGCGGATTCACATTTCGATAACATGAAACACGTCGACATCAATAACTTCAGCATGATATAACTTATCTTTAACGCTAAATCCCATGGCAACCCAGAAGAGGAATAATTCCATCCCGGATCTAATTTATAATGACGTTCACATATATCCCTGACATTTTTTAAAATCATGTCAACGAACACCAACATATCAATAGCTAGGTATAACGCATAATACTAGCCAAAGTTATTTTAGAACCAAATGATTCCAAACCCAGTGTCCATGTGGGTAAGCACTACCCGTGATCGTGTTGCCTGGTAAACTGCTATTCAAAGCCGCCATACCAGGCAGCGATGTTTCTATGAACTTATCCCAGTCTTCTTGTGTTCAAGCGAGGTCATTTTGAAACCGATGTCGGGTGTGATTAAATATTGTTGTGTTTTCAGCCAGCCTCCCGTTCGTTAATTCTAATGTATAAGCCTCAAACGACCTAAATATAGCGACATGTATTTTTCCATATGATTTGGAATACAAGTGATCGTCTGCTGATACTTTCCACATCATTTGATAACTAAATGAGAATCATAATGAAGCAGATTGTGTTACGGGCCGATAAATGTGGTAACACAATCATTGCCTAGATATAGCACCAGCGGGTTTGGACATCATCGGTTTGCATGAATGGGCTTGTAAGTAAAACGACAAGGAACATGTTCCTAAGACTTTCTTATTGCTGATTTATCAGGAACGTTTTCCGCGCCGGTCATCGGTGTCAACATTGACTCAAAATCATCTTAAATCACCATTGGAACACGGGTGGTTCTTTAAACGTTCTTAAACGACAGCCGGTTTTGTGTCTACCTGGCATATATATCTTAGGTTGTATGCCTTGTGTGTAGTATATTTATAATCGTTCAGATTTTGCACACTACTGAATCTATGCAAACATTGTCAATAGTAATTTTCTTTTCTTTTCATGTTTATCATACGGCAAACTCATCAACTCAGAAATATGTTTAACCCAGCAGTAGTGTACATAGTACTGCCCAATATGTGACTATTCCACATAGGTTATGTTCATACAATTGACGCTGTTTCACATTAACATTTCCTTAAAATAATCGATGTAAATACGCGTACCCACCGTTTCTAGGTATAGTCGTTGCTGCTAGGGGTCAGTGCTATTTTCGTGCTGCCAACAACGTTAATTCTAACCAGTACACTGATGCTGAAGGCAGGAAACAAATGCATTTGGACAGTTCCATCTTCCATCTCGTCGATGTTGACTATGTCACTGTAGCATACGTAGACGATTTCGTAGTTCATTTTGCGCTTATTACAATGATTAAGCTAACAACCTTATAAAATATTGATTGATGACGTTGAACCGCTTAAGGGTTACATATATCAGGTAGAACCTCGGTATTTGTATTACAGACCGCAGCAGATACACGTAATAATACCACTTCTGAAATAAACTCACCAAATTTCACTTATACTATGATGACCGAGCGAGATTCGACATGTTTCGAATTTTCCTAGGAATATTCCTGTCAGAGAGGAAATTATCATGTTTGATTTATATTCAATATAACTACGCAGTAGTATTACATGATCACGCCAAGATGTACAAATCGGTGGATAGCAATCGCGTATTAGCAGAATACGAACGGGTCTACAACGAAATCATCGCTGCATTTCAGCGGTTGGATTCCATGAGTTAAATTTATCAGGATACACTCTCTATTTGGCTAAGGATTGTTTACGACACTGCTCTAACACCTTTTCCATTCTAAAAATATTCTGAGTATTATTTGATAACTCATGTACGCAAATGGACCCAAGTAGGGTTTCTACGCGTTGTTTTGTGATCGCAGAGGTAACTAGAACAGAGTTTAAGGCCTTAACGACTTTATAAAACTCACGAGTCCAATTCTGTATAAATCCGGTTTCAAACATTCATTTTACTTTAGAAATCCTAGCACAATCCCCTACTCGAACTTTAATTCGATAAGTGCAACGTTGGTCGCTGGACGCATTTGTTACAGCATCGTTATTTTTGGACATTGTGAAAGCACTTTGCTTGCTTGAGTCAGATTCAATTTAATTATACGATACTTGGTTTTAGCATATTCCGATACAAGCCAAGGTAACACGTCGATGCACCTTGTTGGGACACTCGCCGTAAAGCGTTTTCACATTTTAGTTTTAAAGTTATTTTAAATTTCTCGACAACCACAGATGTACCCTGATTATGCTTCGAGCACTTATGCATTCTTCGCGAAGATAACCAGCCATCGAATATTTTATTGAACAATTATCCGCCATTATCCACCAAGAGTTTAATCGGTTTAATCCCCATTAACTCAAACGGACCTCTGTTCGATTTCCCGGTTTTATTTTAGAGAGGAACAACCCACGCAAATTTGCTGTTCACGTCTATGACGTTCACCGAATATTTATATCCGTCATTGTCCTTTGAAAACTAATTCATGTCTGCGAGATCAGCAAGGTGAATATCATCGATCCCATTGGTAATGACTGCGACGTGGAATGTTTAATCTCACTGGTGCGTGTAAAACAATACGCGAGCGATCTCATTTGCTCCAAGTGACCAATCGTCCTTTAGGTATCGATGGAGATTGTTCTCTTTTGCTCACAAACGGCTGCGTTCCCTGTACGCCGCTGAAGTACCGTGTCTTAGCACCCATGCGGCGTGTACCTAAGAGAACATTATGTTTAGAGCCAACGAAGGCACGTAACACAGCTCAATCGATCAGCTTTTGCAACCTTATGGATTTATTCGCCCTGAGTTCATTTAAGATTACGCGTTCTTAAACAAATTTATGCTCTGGATGATTAGCCTAGCAGTTATCATTTCTCATCGCGGTGGCGTCCACTTGATTATAATGGTCTTGCCCTGGCAACGGATGATCATCTGCATGCAGCTGTTTGTCCAGAAGATTATAAGGTCATGTTTATTTGTGAAAAAGGTAATGTCTAAGAGCCACGTGGTCGAGGTGATCCTGCTATCACCGAGTGGATGTTGTCTTTAGCACCTAGTGTGTCGCCCAAGCGGTTGTGCTAAACCATACATTATTGTAATCGTTTAGGGAAAGCCCTTCAATCATCGACTACTAAGATTCGTTCGGTGTCCTCTGAAGAACTGGATACCCACCCACCAGTCACCGGTGCTTGCTTGATCGCACCAGGCATAAGCTTTGTTTTCCTTTTATCACATTCCGAACAGTTCGCTTTGATGATAATGCGAACATTCCTCGATTTTGTAAGTTATTTATTAACGTTTTTATCCACTTTTTACAAAACAGGCATTATATTTCGTTCATCTGTTTTCTAATACGTTGGTTTACATAACATTAGACGTTGGCTTTGTACTTAATTACACACACGCCATATGATATCAGCAAGCTGGCCACCACCTTATGTGTACTCACGTATAGGATTTACTGATGGTAGTGCGAATTAGTAAAAATATTCTGTATTATCTGAATCCCTGTCATGATAAAAAGCAGACCAATTGTGTTCCTGAGCCATCAAAAAATGATGCTGATGGCATAACACTGTCTTTCTAGTTACTTGACAATATGTGACTAGGTAATTGATCCTTGGAAAACACGCCATCTCATCCTGAGACATCCGACAGCGTCTTTTCGATATAAACATCATTTAGCATCTTATTTGCCCAGAAAGAAATAATCCGCGGCCGCTGATTTTTGTTCCCCTACGTATCTGAGTATTGGTGCCTGTGCCAAATATTTTGTTTCGTAAACCCAGTAGCATCGTTCCAGCTGCACGGGACAACAACGGAGCAAGCGAAATAATAAAACCACCCTGTTCTTTTGTCTGCGTTGCCAATATTTTCAGTGTGACACCAGACCAAGCCCGTGATTTTATTATGCCGCTGCGCAATTATTATGATGTTATCGTTTCCATCAAATTGCTTAACTTTATTCCTACTGGAACCTTTCAATTAGCCACGGAAGCCACATAGGCGTGTTGATTTTTTGCTGAGTGCAAATCCAGTCTGTTGATATGATTTGTTTACTATATTATTATGACTGGACAAAAAAAAACTCCTCATCTGAAGACTGTACTACGTTCGCATGATTGTTGAACCATATGTAAAATGAGACTGGTTGACTTCCAAAATGGATATTGTGTTGCATGCTACCTGTGTTGTAGTGTATGGAAGAATTATGTTTCCCACATAAACTATTAACAGTGTACACACACCGCATTACATATTGTACTACGTATCTTTGTTAAGATATATATTCAGATCAAACATAAAGATGGGAGGATCAATCTACAACACAACAATTAGATAATACATATACTTTGTTTTATGATTTCCTTTATCAACGTGATTTGGTCTTCCTTAATGTCGCCGACGACATCAACGAGATGACATAATTGATGTAACGTGTAGTCGATGATGTCCTTTAATAATCCACGTTGAGTTTTCTCTTCAGCTACTGTCTATGCCAACGCATCATCTTGTTTTAAATCCTATGTCTTGCCAACATCGGCAAACTTTTTAATCGCTTCTGTCACAGGGGTAAGCGACTGTGTGGCTACATGACGTTGAAACTTCTGCTCGCCAACCGCTCTGCCGTAATTCGCTGTTGTACCGCCTTACGCTGAGCGATTTTTTAAAACAAAGTTGTTCTCTCATTTTGATAATCTGCTTTGACAAATTACCCTATTATGCTTGATACAATCCCTGTGTCGGATGTGTGCTATATACGCTTAGGATATACTGCTCATTAATCTACGTAGTTTTAATCCCGTAGAGCTGGTGGGTCTACAAAAATCACGAGCTAAAGAGTCAATGTCACTATTGTGGTGGCACGATTATAGGAAACATATATAAGGGAGAGGACATCCTATACAGATCGCCAACAACACCACTGTTAGCCGGTGTGGTCGAATCTTATGTTACAAGTCACTGTGAGCTGGAAAGCGCTCTTAGTCTCAAATACAACATGACCGGTGGAATAATAAGTGGAAGTACGTGGACTACTCACCGTGGATGGATTATCGTGATATCCGCACCATCGGGTATAACTACCACACCACCTATGCCGCAAATAGACTATACTTCTCTTCTCATATCGAGCCTAACAGCGTTATTCTTGTAGGCATGGATACCGTTTACTGTGGAATAGCATTACACAGACATATTGCACCTGGCACCTGCTAAACGATCCAGAGTACGATCCTATCACGGTAGGCAACACAGAAAGAATCCGCGTAATTAATATAATATAATCCGGTGAGATTTTCGGTGTTAATAAATATTTTCTAAATATGACACAGCCGCTATACATAAAAACAAAAACAAAAATGATGGAACTCTACGTAGGGTACGATCCCATCGAGGACTATCAGGCGATGAGTTATAAAATCATAAAGATTACTCGCTCAGTAAAACCGGAAATAATACCATGGAGTGTAATCTAGACATGGACGGACACAACGGCGCGCTTTGAGATAACCAAGTTCAGAGTCTAAAACATTTGACAGATTACGCGACCAGTAGTCTCAATATAAACTGGTACACGATCAAAGAGGCACCCATCAAGAATGCTAATTCTTCTAACAGAGTAAACGAGTGGGTCACCTCTCGGGTGTACTCCAATTTCTGGATTCAGATGACAACCTCATTTAATATTTCGATCTGGAAATTTAATTGGCTTTGACGTACAAGTAACACCTATATAATGACCAGATGGAGACTAGAGACAAAACATAGAATCTACGTGGACTATCTTACACATTAGTACAACCACAATCATATCTACCACAGAGAAATTTGTTATCAGTGCCATCGGTCAGATATAATGTGTTCAGGATTTATTGAGTCACAACCGAACCAGCGAATCCTGTGCTCGGAAATCTTCAACTGTTTTCGGGGATGAAACGTTATTATTTTATTCACATTTGTAATTATTGTTAAAGGAGAATGACCAAAATAGTTGGGATTGTTTGTGATCGTGTTAGTTGTAGCTGAATATGTGGATACGCCTAACGTTGCAAAACCTAAACCGCTTATGTAACATTTGGAAAATTAAAACAGGCCCTCACAGTATTCAAAGTGATTCTTCACAATTCGAATCGGATTACGGTCAAGTGGTCAGATACTTTTGTCTGTTGCGATGTTCTGTAACAATACAGAATCCACTTTGCTGGCCGGAGAAATTGAAGACATTATCTATACGATCGCATCTGGAGGAGATCACGAGATCGTATAGGTCATCGTGGCCACCGGAAAAAATACGACGACTTAAATTGAAAACATAAGATGCTGAAAACACCAGAATGATCTCAAGTGTATGAGGTAATCAATCGTAATAAAGAATTTTAAAACAGTCGCGCGTTGAGATATCAAATTTCCAAGTGTGCATTTTTTAGAGGAATGCGACATTGATTACAAAGATGGTGACACCATCGTGAAAATCATTTCGCTGAATGTATAAAAGATGAAACCCGATAACACATTTGAGGATGACGATGTTTAGATAAAAAATAAAATTATCGAGGCTGTTTTTTTATAATCATAATGTACATTGAATATGTAAAATATGATCCTGGTTTAGTTGCAACAAAGTATAAATATTTAGAAAAGATAAAAGATGACGATCTTATTGCGAATCTGCTGTCTGTTATTGCTGTTGAGTATGTTTAAGCGGGCAATTTTGCTGATCCTCTAGCCGCATAATGTAAAATACGGCAAGAAATTATTAACCGTATGATACACCTTGCACTGGGCAAGTACCCAAACTTTTTAATTCAACCCAGTTGGAAAAGGAGACATGTTGGGAAATGAAATCAATAAATATAAAGAAAACACTTCTAAACACTGGACTAATCGTCTAACGTTGTGGTAGCAGTATTTTGTTTCCATGTTTCTCACATTATCATCTTCCGCTTCGTAGTGATCAAACACTGTTTTCCCAACAAGCCCTTGTTATATGCTCTACCATCGTGTTTCTCCTGCCTAATAGAACGTATTAAAAACACAACTCCGAGCAACTGATCGGTTGATAACGTCTCTGTATGGAATCCGTTCTACGCGATGAGTCTCGCGAAAATAGATGACATCATATACAAAGATGGACATTTTATCCTGACGCAAGACCAGCGTAAACTCATTAGTCGAATTAAATGATAGGAATTTTAACAACACGAATTGATTACCGTCACAATCGGACTTTAGTCCACACAATGTACCTTTCCTTGATATATATATCATAACCCACCATTGTACTGCCTGAAACACGTTCGTTCTAATCTCTGAACACCTGCTGACAACAGAAAACCTTAACGACTTGGTAACGTTGATGATGATTTTGGGGGATGGAGGTTACTTCATTATTAATCACATCATACACATAGGAAAAAGAACAAGAGTCTAACCCTAATGCTAAATATATTCCCCCGATAGTGTTTTCCATTAACCGATACCATTCATCGGTTTTCTGTTTAGCTTTGTATTTACAGATGTTTACTTCCAATGTTTGCTCGATGTTGATATACGCAAAGCGGTAGTCTAATAGCAAACCAGCAATACAAGTATAAAAGTTATATGATTGATTGTTACCAAAACTACAAAAGAGGACTAACACTCAGGCCTTAGGTAATCACCACATAATGTGGTCTCCCATGGCGATATATATATATATATATATATATATATATATATATATATATATATATATATATATATATATATATTAGGGCATGTCAGTATTTAAGGTCAACAAGTACACAATGTTTCCACATAAACACATAAAATTGATCAGATAGGGCAAGGAGAAGGATGAAAATAATTAATACATTGCAATATGTACATTGGAAAACGATAAGTTCCTCTTGTTGTGTTGTCTTACGGCACATTAACACGCAAAGCCTTGCCCAAGGGTACACTACTACAGCATGGCATTGCTAATACGATGGTAGGATTCGAACCCGAATCCTCGCTTATCGCTAGTCTAGTCTGGAACCACATAGGTTCTTTTCTTTGCTTCGAGTAAATAAAGTCTTATTTATTATTATTATTATTATTACTATATGTTTATTACCGGGTACACCTGATGTAATTGTTGGTTTAGACGTTGTAGGCTTGAACAAAATCTTTTTCTCAGAAGTCATTTCTAGTGCTGTACCCTTCTACTGTATTGGAGAGTTCTCCATTTTCTGTCCTGCGGCAGAAAAAAAATCTAATTCAACTGATTTGTCTGCGTATAATGTATTTCATTTCTATGAATCAAGAGAATAAACTCCATGCCATATCTTCATCATGGGGGATTTGGTCTCAGATCTTGTAAGCGTACTCACTTGCAATTCAATATAAGTTACACAAGAAAGCATTATAGGATTTTGTTTCTTCAGGAAGTAGCTCATTAGAGTGTGGACGGAGTTAAAGGAAGACCAATGCTTTGTGGGGGAGTGTGAACCTTAAAAACTTTGAAGTGTAATTTTTTTTTAAAATCTAGTTTACGTTTTGCCATGATTGAAGTGACTTTATGCGATGATTGAAATTCGTAAATGTATGGAGGACATATCTGCCTTGGCAAGCGGAATCTCCTTGTAATCAACGGCATTTTGCGCCCAATAAGTGTTGGCTAAACAGGTTAGTTCGTTTTTAGCGCCATCTATGTCGGTATAATATGTAGGGCAGTTTGATGCAGCATGCAATTTAAAAATTCCATTGCTATCTGTTGGTACATTCATTACTCTGTATCCCGTATGGGTCTATATGAACTAGTGTAACGCCCATTATCAGGTAAAATCACTAAAACTATTACAGGTGTTGTGCATGTACCGTGCATGCAAAATAGTTAACGCCATCAAAAGGGACGATATATAATACAGGAAATGGAATCTCTTAAGATATATCGATGTTTTTCGTACCTTTTTATATTTCGAAGTAGGTTCCCAGTGGTTTGTTGAGGAGCAAGCCGTATGGTTTTTTCGAAGAAAGTAAAATCTTATAGGTTGTGTTAATGATGAAACACTCGAGCAATGTAGTTTAGAAAATAAGTATCATAAATGATATTGTCATGTACATTCATCAAATCCACGTTATGACTTTTTGGTGATGAAAGCTCATTCTGAAATATTCGTCTTCAGAAATAAGCGTGTCGTCTATTACGTTATTCATCATCATGAACAGAATCACGGAATCGAGCTCGCATTTATTTCTGACATTGTGAAATTGTTAGTCAGCTCGAACTTCCTATGACGATTTTTAGAACAAGAATGTACGTGTTACCTTTCTATATTTACAGTGAAGATTGAAATGTTCTGCGATGGATACCTAGCAGTACGATGTTCACCTTAATACAATGAAAAATGTTCTTAAGATTGAATAGCGTCTGAAAATATCCCAAGTGTCAGACAAACGCAAGCTTACATTCAAGGGAATTCATGTTTTATGTTTCTCTCAAAAAGCAAAACTAATAATATTGAAAGCATAAGGGCCGCTAATTCTACTACCATTACTGCTCTTACTAATACTTTTGCTACTAATTGCGATAGCATCTTAGATCGTTCGAAGAAAAGACGAAATTTTGTGATAATTCTCGAGACTGGTTCCGCGGATAATACACCATTAATGTTAACGATTATATAAATGGTTGTATTATGTTGATCTGTTGACGTCCACTGTAGTTTATGAAAACGGATCCACCATCTAAGATGACGGACAAGAGGATTGTAAATATTCTTGCCAGACATCAAGAAAAATGCAGTTAGTTAAATGTATGGTGCACTGGCATTATTACTGCATTGATGAATAAGTTTTCTCCCACGCCGCTTCCACCTACTCCCCCTCCTCCTCCTCCTTCTCTTCTTCTTCTCCTTCTTCTTCTACATAGTAGTAGCAGTAAAAGTAGTAGTATTAGTAGTAATACTTGTAGTAGTACTGAGATAGATGTATTGAAACGGCGCATCGCTTTTGAAAGCTTGGGATATATATATTCTCAAAGCAAAATCCACTTTCATTTTAAGACTGTACTTCATTGCCAAATATGGGCTCATTAAGTAGCGTCATCTTGGTATTGCATTTTCGTCACTCTAGTGAAACGTGACTGAGTCAGGTTTCTAGGCGAACCTACCAGACATACACACTACGGACTTCTTCCTTGAAGTATTTCCTTCATGGACAAATTCCAGTTCTATTACTCCATCATTATTTTTCAAGAAGCCCTAGTATCGAGGTGTTCCTATTGACGTCCCAGCTAGAAAATAAAAATGCAAGTTTAACCAAAATTCGTATAAGATTTTCATATGATATACAAAAATGTGTAACATGTCCATATAACGAGGTTGTTTAATTGTTTGCAGTCACTCAGAGATCTTTATCAAAATGTAATTTTATACATTGAAATAAGTACCTGTTGCCTAATCTCAAAACTGTTCACGATTTTTCAATCTCAACAATTGTAATATTTCATTACTGCCATCCCTCCCCATTACAGTAGACAATGTATTCTTCCTAATATACCTGTTTTAAATTCAGTTTACTTCAGTACACTACGTGAAACAGTAAATAATATTCAAGTCGTTTGTATCATGTGGCGAATAAGTCCTCCCTAATTTCTCAAATGTCATACTATACCGTAATTACACGTTACTGCTTTTTATATGTTAATGTAATATGAACATTATCCCCATGTAATTGGTCAAAATTTATGCCCACATTCTGAGAAATTCCGAATGACAAAATCTCGTACAACGGAAGTCCACCATGTTCCAGAATAGTTTGGAAAAATGAAATTTGTTGTGTTTCCTATAAATGTTGTAGGTCTTCTTCCAGTTTCTAAACAATGTTTGAATGAATATACCCACTGGTCGTCCTCTGTACTCTCCTCCAGATGCAGAATTTGCCCTAAAATGTGCAAAATTTGAAGGCTATACGGGTACCATTCGGTGGAAGGCAATATGGGTACCTTTGGGTGGAAGGCAATACGGGTACCCATGGGTGGAAGGCAATACGGATACCTTTGGGTGGAAAGCAATACGGGTACCCTTGGGTGGAAGGCAATAAAAGTAACCTTGGGTGGAAGGCAATACGGGTACCCTTGGGTGGAAGTAATCTTGCGAGCTACATAAATTAACGTTATGCAAATTGCTGATAGATAAGATATCGTGTCTTATAAATGTCTACTATATGTGGTATAATGAGAAACAGTTTTTGTTCGTGATGAGTGATTTTGATTCATATATGAAATTAATTATGGTACTGTAAAGTGTAATTGCAGGAGTTTCAAATAAATACTCGTAATTCACCCGATATTTTATTTCTTAAACTATGTAATAGTAAATTATATAGTGTCATTGGTTTTCACGTCATTATAAAATACGACATGCTGTATGTAGAGATTTATTGGAAAAAAACCGTGAGCTCCAGGGCGAAATGTAAATTTGAAGTTATCCAGCAGATTTCCATAACGAGCACTTAGTGATCTTTATTCTTACAAACTCAATTAGAAACCGAGCATGTGTTTACAAATCATCTTTAAAATTTGACAGGAACAAAACAGTTGAACATAACCATATTGTTAAAAGTCTGATGCATGAATAAAATAAACGCCACACAATCACATCCTAAACAGCAAATGAAAGAAGCAATGTTATGACACAAATGTGTCGCAAACTAACTCATATGTAATTTTAATATGCGGTAAACTCACCGGTTTGAACTTCGCATAGATGTTGATAGCTCCTTGTGCAATTCACTATAAACATTTCATATCCTTTGTCCTTTTTAATTATCAAACAACCACTGTCACCTCCTTTGATATCAGTTGATAATAGAGAAACTATAAATAAATATATATATATATATATATATATATATATATATATACAGAATACACCAAAGGGGAAAGACAAGAGTTGTCTTTATAGACCGATTACATCTGAATACAGCTTTATCTCTCAAGCTTGGTTTATGACAAATGTATGTAATATGTACCGAAAAGCATTTATATTTGTATTATTTTAATTATTTGTATTTCACATGTACATGCAGTATTATTATTAGCAGCAGTAAGATACCAATATACATGCATTTAGTTTAACTAGTTTGCAGAAAGGAAAAATAAAAAAATATAATAAACTGAGCTCCATTCCACACAATGCTACTCTGTCTTAAGATGATATTTGACTTGTCAATTATAATAGGTGTTATGGCTTCCAATGTAGAAATAATAGTGTGCATATGCCAGTGCCTATGTCTTCATGTAATATAATGACTCTTGAAACCATCAAGTCAAGAAAACAACAACTCTGTACATGCTCTCGTTTATACATCACTCTCTCTATTTCGCACGCAAAAATTAAAAACTTTTATCTAATTATCAGTCGAAACGGTTCCTACAGAAAATTATTATTTAACAGCGTATCTGTAACTTTGACACAAGACTGAATTTTGGTTATGGCAGTTTGTATAGATTTTGTTGCATTTGGATTTCAAATAGAAGAGTATTTTGCTTTCATTTTAATTTCTTTTTGACATGCATATTCATGCATGTGGTGTACATGAAATTTCGAAAATGGCATCACACACTCAAGACAAGTATCTTATTTGTTTTAGTTGTTTAGACATAGCCCGCGTGGTATATTGCTCTACCTGCATGTAGTTTTCGCATTACAAATATAAATCCTTCCTCAAGTGTGGATATCAATCCGCAATTATATGCAATTTGATAACATGTACTAATTATTCTGCAGCCAAACCGTAACTTTATATTCTTACTCGTTATCTGGTTTGCTCTTTGAGATGATTTTGATATCAATTTTATTTAAAACATGGAAAAATCACATTCTGATTCAGTATGATTTTTGTATTTATATTTAATTTATGAGTAATACTTGCCGGCGCAGTCGCGTGACGTCGACGTATCTGCAGACCCACTGTACGCATAAGTAAACCGATCGAGAGTATACGATAAAGACGGTTCTATGAGGACATAGAAGACAGAAAGACAATGTAGGAATTTGATTTGATCATGGGTTTTTTTGTGTATTATATTGATTATCATAGGAAATGTGGAAGCCTAGCTCTGGGCGCTTCGATTAATTTACTTGTTATATTTAGCAAGTTGTTAATATTGTGAACCAATTTGCAACGGGCGTATTTATTCTATTTTAATTTATTAATTTTTAGTATACACTCTGTAAAATATTCGTTCAGGTTGGTGTAAAAGTTAAAATTAGTATTATTGTTATTATTATTATTATCATTATTACATACAAATCTTTTCCATAATTCTATTTTATCTTTAAGAATTTAGTAGTTTCGTTTAACACTGTGCCGCATAAGAGTTACCTGACACATGGCCTAGAGAAAGAATATGTACGTATTTATTTTTGCATGAAATATATACCTACGTCAGAATTATCTGCAAACAAGAAGGTAAATTCCAGGACAAGATATTTATTTGTAATTCTACTTAAATTTCAATGAGACTAATATTAGTCTAAGTGTAACATAAATGACAGTAACTTTACATGGTACAGTGCAGAGAGCAATTGTAGCAGTTATACACGGACGATTATTTGATTTCTGCTACTAGATCCATACATATTGTTGATATGAATAGTATCTGCAACATTCTTGCACTTATCAAACGTTTGTTATGCACCTTGGTATGAGTTGTCTGCTCGCGACTTAACGTCAAACTGTCTCGAATCATCAAAGAGGAATTGGTACGCAGCTACATGCCTAACTTACAATTCTCTCGAACATTTTCGAGTAAAAGGTGTAATAATGGTATCCAGTCCGTACGGCGCACTTTAATGCGTCCGTTTCGAGTGGACGCGCATGAATGCGTTCGTATGGGCATATGTGCGTAAAATAACGAACCTTGTCCTACTCGTGTATATGTTAAGATAAAGAGCTGAACATTTGGATGGTTTGTAGGCACACGTGACAATCGGTTTGAATTTTGGATCAATTTTCTGGTTGCAAAGCTGAAGTTGTTGACTGGCTGAGACTCAAATGGATATATGATTTTGGGTAGTCTCTGCAGACGTTTAGCTGTATAGCAATTTACATCTAGTATTATGAAATAGAAACATTTGGCTGTTATCCTATTCTAATTATTCACATCATACAGAGATATCTATGTTTATGTATATATATATATATATATATATATATATATATATATATATATATATATATATATATAATTTATTTGTTTAAACGTATATATAAATATAATTATTTTTTTGTTTCATCAGGATGACAGTAGTAAATGGGGGCACCCTAGCGACAATGGGAATTAGCATTACAAGACCCCTTGGGCAACTCTAGCGACAATGGAAAATTAACATGGAGAAAAATCGTGGGACAATCTGGCGACAAGGGAAATTAACATGGAGAAAAATCGTGGGTCACTCTAGCGACAAGGGAAATTTAACATGGAACTATAGTGTGGGTCTGTCTAGCGACAAGGGGAAATTAACATGGGAATAGAGTTTGGGTCTGTCTAGGGACAAGGGGAATTGAACATATGGAAATTGAACATGGTGGGTCTGTATAGCGTCAAGGGGAATTGAACATGGTGGGATTGTCTAGCGACAATGATGGTAGAGGGTCAAACACAACAGAGACAGAAACATACATACACTAGTACAAGCGTGAGATTTATATATAAAGCATTACCAAGACCTGAAATCTTGCTGGGGTGTTAAAAAATTTGCATAATTGTAATGATGCTATAAATAGCTATAATCAAGGAAATGCTCAACGACAAAATGGATGTGACTAAAAGTAACGCTAAAATGACGAAATTGTCCCAGAATTTAAAGGAAAATAAACATATCCCCGAAAATTAAGTTACAATGGTTTAGACTAAAATGGATAAAATTTGTAACTACTTACAATATCAACTTCTGTGACGATCGTGAATAAATACCTATGTATCTATAATCAGCTGAAATTCCTATGAAATCCCACTATCTATTTATAGCTCCAACTTGTGGGTTTTTCCTTTGGAAAATCCCACTATCTTTTTATAGCCTCAGCTTGAGTGACGTTCCTGTTTATGAATTCTAGTATATATGTATAGCTACAAAATGTGGAAATCCCCAAGTCGATATTTATAGTCTCAAAATTTCCAGCGTCAGTGACGTCACTGTACTGAACACTAGGGGATAAATGTCAACAGTGTTGCAAGTGGCTGACCTGAATACACGCTACTGCAGGTAGGTAGGTAGAGTGTATCTGATAGGGATAAAGTGAGTTTTTATAGGGACAAACAGAGACCAATACACACACACACAAACACACACACACACACACACACACACACAACGTACGCGCGCAGACATATGCACACACACACACACACACACACACACACACAGAGAGAGGGAAGTGGAAAAAACAAACCCCAAATATACTATCAATACAGAAGGGAGATAACACAAACCCCAAATAAACTATCAACACAAACGTACGCGAACGCATACAAACCCCAAACATACTATTCACACAACGTCGCTCACGCATACAAACCCCAAATATGCTATCCACACTCGGGAGGAAGAAGAAAAAACAACCAAATATACGATCTACACAACGTACGCGAACACACACACACACACACACACACACACACACACACACATAGGGAAGAGTCAAAAACAAACCCCAAATATACTATCAACACAGAAGGGAGATAATACAAACCCCAAATACACTATCCACACAAAAGTACGCGAACGCATACAAACCCCAAATATACTATCAACACAGAAGGGAGATAATACAAACCCCAAATAAACTATCCACACAAACGTACGCGAACGCATACAAACCCCAAATATACTATCAACACAGAAGGGAGATAATACAAACCCCAAAAAAACTATCCACACAAACGTACGCGAACGCATACAAACCCCAAATATGCTATCCACACTCGGGAGGAAGAAGAAAAAAACAACCAAATATACGATCTACACAACGTACGCGAACAAACACACACACACATACACACACACAGAGGGAAGAGTCAAAAACAAACCCCAAATATACTATCAACACAGAAGGGAGATAATATAAACCCCAAATAAACTATCAACACAAACGTACGCGAACGCATACAAACCCCAAATATATTATTCACACAACGTCGCTAACGCATACAAACCCCAAATATGCTATCCACACTCGGGAGGAAGAAGAAAAAACAACCAAATATACGATCTACACAACGTACGCGAACACACACACACACACACACACACACACTCACACACAGAGGGAAGAGGAAAAAACAAACCCCAAATATACTATCAACACAGAAGGGAGATAATACAAACCCCAAATAAACTATCCACACAAACGTACGCGAACGCATACAAACCCCAAATATACTATCAACACAGAAGGGAGATAATACAAACCCCAAATAAACTATCCACACAAATGTACGCGAATGCATACAAACCCCAAATATGCTATCCACACTCGGGAGGAAGAAGAAAAAAAACAACCAAATATACGATCTACACAACGTACGCGAACAAACACACACACACACACATACACACACACACAGAGGGAAGAGTCAAAAACAAACCCCAAATATACTATCAACACAGAAGGGAGATAATACAAACCCCAAATAAACTATCCACACAAACGTACGCGAACGCATACAAACCCCAAATATACTATTCACACAACGTCGCTAACGCATACAAACCCCAAATATGCTATCCACACTCGGGAGGAAGAAGAAAAAAAACAACCAAATATACGATCTACACAACGTACGCGAACAAACACACACACACACATACACACACACAGAGGGAAGAGGCAAAAACAAACCCCAAATATACTATCAACACAGAAGGGAGATAATATAAACCCCAAATAAACTATCAACACAAACGTACGCGAACGCATACAAACCCCAAATATATTATTCACACAACGTCGCTAACGCATACAAACCCCAAATATGCTATCCACACTGGGGAGGAAGAAGAAAAAACAACCAAATATACGATCTACACAACGTACGCGAACACACACACACACACACACACACACACACTCACACACAGAGGGAAGAGGAAAAAACAAACCCCAAATATACTATCAACACAGAAGGGAGATAATACAAACCCCAAATAAACTATCCACACAAACGTACGCGAACGCATACAAACCCCAAATATACTATCAACACAGAAGGGAGATAATACAAACCCCAAATAAACTATCCACACAAACGTACGCGAACGCATACAAACCGCAAACATGCTATCAACACAGAGTGAAGAAGAAAAAGTTTTTTGAAAGCACCTAAGCCCTCACCTGCAATGACCAACTCTGCCAAACACCTACACCCCACCCCCACTCCCAACACTACAAAACCCATTTAACCCGTTATTTTATGGCATCAGTGTGTGATTTAGGAAACATCAAGACACAAAATGATGGATGAATAGACTTACTATTGTTTACCGACTTGCATGCCTAAAGAGCGTGCGTGAAGGAAAACATCCTTCCATTTCAATTCTAACTAAAACATGATCCAGAGGGATAGAGAGAGGTGAAAGAGCACAATTTCATAAAATGTGAGTAAAAACAAAACACGCCATCCTTATTATACAATGTCAAGACCAAGAGACACTTACGTTTTCTTTCTGGTCTATTCTCTTTTAGAAGGTAGTATGAAATTTCACATCAGGGCCAACGCATCGGCTCACATTGTCAATTTTTCCATTTCCATGTCTTTACTGGCACAAGTTCTTCATCATCATCATTTTCTTCTTCTTCTGAATCCCTCTTCTCTGTTTCGTCTTGTTTTTGTTTCTTCTCTTTTCTCGTAGGGCACTCTGAATTCCAGTGTCCTTTCTCCTGACAACGATATTAGGTATCTTGACTTTTGTCTCTCTTTCTTAGACGAAGCAGGTATTCTGGAGACAAATACCCATTTACCTTTGCAGATATAGCAAACTTCATTAGCACTTACACACTTTCGTATGACTCTCATCAAATCAACGATCAAAAGAGTAAGTTTTGTTGCCACTTTCGCATGTGAATTATGCTTTCGTATGACTTTTAGCAAATATTTGACCAGCAGGTCGATCTGTGCTGACTCTTCCATCTTCTTGATCGTTTGAGAGCGGAATGAATACTCTGACGCTAAGACACTCTCCTTATATACAGGGACCTGCTGCGTATGAAACCTAGTCAAATGTAATTTTGCAATAAGATGAAACGATTTCATTGAGGAAGTAAAAAGCAATGATGTACCGTATCGCCTCACACAAAACCTGAAGTGTTAGTTCAAATCCGTGTCAACGATTTCGAAGACGACATAACTGAGCTTTAATCAATGCTCTCCAATTATGCCACAAAACCAGGAGTCCTGATTCACGCCAAAAGAAATTTCGTTCGGTCTATAAAAAATAGTATCATATCTGAGAAACGCAAAAAGTAACTTCCAGAAAACTGAGAAAGACGGCTTACACCTACAACGTAAATGTATGAGTTCAAGTAGTGCGTAAAACTTAGTCAAATTAAATTTTTATAGTCAAGACGAAACGATCTCTTTTCGAACAAGAAAGCAGACACCAAGCGACAATGGCGATCCGTGTCACACAACACTTTTCAAAATGTATATTATCAGAGGTTTGTTCTAGCGATCTGCACGGTTAAATTAAATGTTGATGTATTTTGCAATAAGACGGACACAATTTCCATGGGATCGCCCATGGTACGAATGTTCGTGCATTAGTTTAATTTTTAAAAATATTTTTTTATATAAATCGCCTATAGGATAGACCCAGTAAAGCATGGCCATTCTCGTCACTGTCTGAATAGCTACTCAAGTCAATTCGAAGCGAACGCGGTAAGAAAATAAGTATAGCCAATGAAATGGCCTACAATGGGTGATGCATTGTTTTCTTCTAGGACTGTGTGGCATAATAATCCCTATGTTCTTGCGTTGTTACCATTACAGTGCAGACAGACTGAAATGTGAACTTACAAGCCCTCTTTGTGTGTGTTGTACCATTTCCTCTTACCACATCAAAATACTGAGCGTCACAGTATTGGTTCGCGTTTTCAAACTGACCATTTTTTTTATATCTCACTTAAACATTTCGACATAAACACTCACACTCACATCGGTAGAGTCAGAACAGACGTGTTACAGTATTGAGGGGCATGTTATCTTTTCGTTTTCAAACTAATAAATTTGGGGCTTGTATGAAGTAAAGAACCGAAAGTACAGTGAAACTCAAGGATGATGACCCAATCTGTCTGTCTATTGATGCGTGTATTTACTTAAGAAGAAATATGACCTCTAAAACACAAAGAGATACGGCAAGCATGCTTAGATCAAACACAACGATGTTTTCCTTCACGCCCGTGTAATTTAGAGTTTCAATCGTCTTTGAAGACAAACTTGGTCTCCTTTTGTAGGGCTTGAAATAATAAAAGAAACTGAAAAATCTTAAGCACTTTGCTATAGATAATTTCATCAACAGACTAAACAACATAAATACCGTTACAACAATAGAAAGCCTTAAATCTTCTATCAAAAAGAAATGCATGAAAAAAATTAAAGATTAACGATAACTAACCAAAGAAACCGAATTTAACAAAGGCAATGACATGTGAAGAAATGCCTCTCACTTTGGAAAGGTAGGCGAATGTACTCTGTCATGCACCATCAACTTGAAAAAAATTATAAACAGAGAGAAACCTGAATTCAAAATTCAGTTGTTTCTTTTTCTTTAAAATTGCTTCGTTTCTTTTTTCTTTTTTTTTTGAACAAATCTAAGCACTAATATAGAGTGGAAAAGGGAAAATGCACATACAAGCTTTGATATTTCTGAAAAAATGAGGGGATATTCCTAACGTTCATAACCACCTATATATGCTTGGACTTGTCTGTGACTTATCCACAAAACAAGATGTACATATTTCTGGTCAAGCTGCAAGTGTGTGCGTGTTTTTGAAAATGGTAAAAATGGGATATACAATTTTCTCGTGACACTTATAAAGTGAAGAGTCTGTGCAAGTGTCAAAAGCCAAAGTCATATAAGTTTTGTATTTTGTACGGCTTGTAAAGATTTCCACTTTAGAAAATGTGAAGTATCACAAGTTATTATCACAAACAGAAGTGGAACATAGGGGCTTGCAAGAAAGAAAATAACCCAGACAGTTGGTGTCATCAAGAGTGCTAGAGACGGTACCCGAACTTGCTTGCTTGCTTACTTGAATTAAAGTGATTTTCGCTCTAATGGAGCATGTATCACTGGTTTAATAACGCACCGCGTGATTTTTAATTACTCCTGGGGAAGGAAAGAGAGCCTCATCCCCCCAGGCTTTTATGTACTCACAGACTACTTTTAAATTTAGCCAATCAGGTGTAGGACTAACTAGTCCTTAACAACCTGACTGAAAGGCTTTAAACATGAGTGGGAATTGTCTCACCACACACTCATTTTTCTGTCCGAGCGTGGTAAAGGAGTTAAAAGGTGCTCAGCAAGACAGCCATGGATGTTAAGTACTCACCAAAACGCTAGCCCGTACTTATTTCAAATCAAGTCGTGTCACCAAAAAAAGACGACGTGTACGACATCAAAGGCATTGTCAAACGCAGAATGTCTCAGTGCTAACTGGCTAGGTCTGCATTTCTTGCTCCCGCTGCTGTTGCGTATATTTCTTCCCTCCACACCGAGTTCTGGGCCTAATTCTTTAAATTACAGAAATATGTACATCTTGTTTTGTGGATAAGTCACAGACAAGTCCAAGCATATATAGGTGGTTATGAACGTTAGGAATATCCCCTCATTTTTTCAGAAATATCAAAGCTTGTATGTGCATTTTCCCTTTTCCACTCTATATTAGTGCTTAGATTTGTTCCAAAAAAAAAGAAAAAAGAAACGAAACAATTAAACAATTTTGAAGAAAAAGAAACAACTGAATTTTGAAATCAGGTTTCTCTCTGTTTATAATTTTTTTCAAGTTGATGGTGCATGACAGAGTACATTCGCCTACCTTTCCAAAGTGAGAGGCATTTCTTCACATGTCATTGCCTTTGTTAAATTCGGTTTCATTGGTTAGTTATCGTTAATCTTTAATTTTTTTCATGCATTTCTTTTTGATAGAAGATTTAAGGCTTTCTATTGTTGTAACGGTATTTATGTTGTTTAGTCTGTTGATGAAATTATCTATAGCAAAGTGCTTAAGATTTTTCAGTTTCTTTTATTATTTCAAGCCCTACAAAAGGAGACCAAGTTTGTCTTCAAAGACGATTGAAACTCTGAATTACACGGGCGTGAAGGAAAACATCGTTGTGTTTGATCTAAGCATGCTTGACGTATCTTTTTGTGTTTTAGAGGTCATATTTCTTCTTAAGTAAATACACGCATCAATAGACAGACAGATTGGGTCATCATCCTTGAGTTTCACTGTACTTTCGGTTCTTTACTTCATACAAGCCCCAAATTTATTAGTTTGAAAACGAAAAGATAACATGCCCCTCAATACTGTAACACGTCTGTTCTGACTCTACCGATGTGAGTGTGAGTGTTTATGTCGAAATGTTTAAGTGAGATATAAAAAAAAATGGTCAGTTTGAAAACGCGAACCAATACTGTGACGCTCAGTATTTTGATGTGGTAAGAGGAAATGGTACAACACACACAAAGAGGGCTTGTAAGTTCACATTTCAGTCTGTCTGCACTGTAATGGTAACAACGCAAGAACATAGGGATTATTATGCCACACAGTCCTAGAAGAAAACAATGCATCACCCGTTGTAAGCCATTTCATTGGCTATACTTATTTTCTTACCGCGTTCGCTTCGAATTGACTTGAGTAGCTATTCAGACAGTGACGAGAATGGCCATGCTTTACTGGGTCTATCCTATAGGCGATTTATATAAAAAAATATTTTTAAAAATTAAAACTAATGCACGAACATTCGTACCATGGGCGATCCCATGGAAATTGTGTCCGTCTTATTGCAAAATACATCAATATTTAATTTAACCGTGCAGATCGCTAGAACAAACCTCTGATAATATACATTTTGAAAAGTGTTGTGTGACACGGATCGCCATTGTCGCTTGGTGTCTGCTTTCTTGTTCGAAAAGAGATCGTTTCGTCTTGACTATAAAAATTTAATTTGACTAAGTTTTACGCACTACTTGAACTCATACATTTACGTTGTAGGTGTAAGCCGTCTTTCTCAGTTTTCTGGAAGTTACTTTTTGCGTTTCTCAGATATGATACTATTTTTTATAGACCGAACGAAATTTCTTTTGGCGTGAATCAGGACTCCTGGTTTTGTGGCATAATTGGAGAGCATTGATTAAAGCTCAGTTATGTCGTCTTCGAAATCGTTGACACGGATTTGAACTAACACTTCAGGTTTTGTGTGAGGCGATACGGTACATCATTGCTTTTTACTTCCTCAATGAAATCGTTTCATCTTATTGCAAAATTACATTTGACTAGGTTTCATACGCAGCAGGTCCCTGTATATAAGGAGAGTGTCTTAGCGTCAGAGTATTCATTCCGCTCTCAAACGATCAAGAAGATGGAAGAGTCAGCACAGATCGACCTGCTGGTCAAATATTTGCTAAAAGTCATACGAAAGCATAATTCACATGCGAAAGTGGCAACAAAACTTACTCTTTTGATCGTTGATTTGATGAGAGTCATACGAAAGTGTGTAAGTGCTAATGAAGTTTGCTATATCTGCAAAGGTAAATGGGTATTTGTCTCCAGAATACCTGCTTCGTCTAAGAAAGAGAGACAAAAGTCAAGATACCTAATATCGTTGTCAGGAGAAAGGACATTGGAATTCAGAGTGCCCTACGAGAAAAGAGAAGAAACAAAAACAAGACGAAACAGAGAAGAGGGATTCAGAAGAAGAAGAAATTGAAGATGATGAAGAACTTGTGCCAGTAAAGACATGGAAATGGAAAAATTGACAATGTGAGCCGATGCGTTGGCCCTGATGTGAAATTTCATACTACCTTCTAAAAGAGAATAGACCAGAAAGAAAACGTAAGTGTCTCTTGGTCTTGACATTGTATAATAAGCATGGCGTGTTTTGTTTTTACTCACACTTTATGAAATTGTGCTCTTTCACCTCTCTCTATCCCTCTGGATCATGTTTTAGTTAGAATTGAAATGGAAGGATGTTTTCCTTCACGCACGCTCTTTAGGCATGCAAGTCGGTAAACAATAGTAAGTCTATTCATCCATCATTTTGTGTCTTGATGTTTCCTAAATTACACACTGATGCCATAAAATAACGGGTTAAATGGGTTTTGTAGTGTTGGGAGTGGGGGTGGGGTGTAGGTGTTTGGCAGAGTTGGTCATTGCAGGTGAGGGCTTAGGTGCTTTCAAAAAACTTTCTCTTCTTCACTCTGTGTTGATAGTATATTTGGGGTTTGTATGCGTTCGCGTACGTTTGTGTGGATAGTTTATTTGGGGTTTGTATTATCTCCCTTCTGTGTTGATAGTATATTTGGGGTTTGTTTTTGCCTCTTCCCTCTGTGTGTGTGTATGTGTGTGTGTGTGTTTGTTCGCGTACGTTGTGTAGATCGTATATTTGGTTGTTTTTTTTTCTTCTTCCTCCCGAGTGTGGATAGCATATTTGGGGTTTGTATGCGTTAGCGACGTTGTGTGAATAGTATATTTGGGGTTTGTATGCGTTCGCGTACGTTTGTGTGGATAGTTTATTTGGGGTTTGTATTATCTCCCTTCTGTGTTGATAGTATATTTGGGGTTTGTTTTTGACTCTTCCCTCTGTGTGTGTATGTGTGTGTGTGTGTTTGTTCGAGTACGTTGTGTAGATCGTATATTTGGTTGTTTTTTTCTTCTTCCTCGCGAGTGTGGATAGCATATTTGGGGTTTGTATGCGTTCGTGTACGTTTGTGTGGATAGTTTATTTGGGGTTTGTATTATCTCCCTTCTGTGTTGATAGTATATTTGGGGTTTGTTTTTCTCCTCTTCCCTCTGTGTGTGTGTGTGTGTGTGTGTGTGTGTGTGTGTGTGTCTGTTTCCCGTACGTTGTGTAGATCGTATATTTGGTTGTTTTTTCTTCTTCCTCCCGAGTGTGGATAGCATATTTGGGGTTTGTATGTGTTAGCGACGTTGTGTGAATAGTATAATTGGGGTTTGTATGCGTTCGCGTACGTTTGTGTTGATAGTTTATTTGGGGTTTGTATTATCTCCCTTCTGTGTTGATAGTATATT